>WBMV01005420.1:319704-342016 GCA_013396655.1 Campylorhamphus procurvoides | reverse complement strand
CCCCCGCGCCGCGCGCGGGCAGCGCGCGAACCCGACCGCCCCAAACAAAGGCGCGCGCACGGCCACGCCCCCCTCCCTCCCGCCGCCGGTGACGTCACCGCCCCCGCGCGGCCGCGCGCGCGCGCCCCTGANTGAGGGGAGGGGGGAGGTGAGGGGCGCGCGCCCGGGGCTCAGCCCGACTGTGCTGGGGATCCTTCAGGCCGTCCTGGCTGGGCTGGGGGTCCCTCCTCTCCCCTCAGCCCCTCCTGGCTGTACTCGGGGTCCCTCAGCCCCTCCTGGCTGTGCTCGGCGTCCCTCCTCTCCCCTCAGCCCCTCCTGGATGTGCTCGGGGTCCCTCCTCTCCCCTCAGGCCTCACCCTGGCTGTGCTCGGGGTCCCTCAGCCCCTCCTGGCTGTGCTCGGCGTCCCTCCTCTCCCCTCAGCCCCTCCTGGCTGGGCTCGGGGTCCCGGCTCTCCCCTCAGGCCCCCCTCCCTGGGCTCTTCCTGGGATCCCATTTCTCCCCTCAGCCTTCCTGTTTTCCCCTCAGTCTCCCAGTATCCCAGTTCTCTGCTCAGCTCCCCCAGCTCTCCCCTTAGCCTTACAGGCTCCCTGTCCTCCCCTCAGCCCCCACTGGTCCCGCGGCCCCCGCCGTGGGGAAGGTCTCCCCATGGGTCTCACATAGCCCCAGGCCCCAGGGCTGGCAGCAAACCTGGGCTGGGAGCAGGGCTGGCAGCCTGGGCTGTGGGAAGTTCCAGGCAGAAACGGAGGTTATGGGAGAAAGGGTTTGGGAACAGCGGGGCCGAGGAATGAGCAGCAAGTGTTGCTGGTGCCATACAGAACGTGCCACTGGTGCTGAGGTGAGTGTGCAAAGAAATCCTTCCCTGTGAGGCCCTGGCACAGGTTGGCCAGAGAAGCTGTGGCTGCCCCATCCCTGACAGTGTCCAATGTCGGATTGGACGGGGATTGGAGCAACCTGGGCTAGTGGAAGGTGTCCCTGCCCATGGCAGGGGGTGGAACTGGATGGGATTTAAGGTCCCTTCAACCCAACCCATTCCATTCTGTATTCTGTTTAAAGTATGGTGCTGGTGCTTAAAATGTGATCTGGGATACCAAAGGCTCATAATCTGGATGAATAGGAGCTGGAGTAAGGAATGAATACGTGGGTAAGAGGATGGGGAGCTGCCCATGGCAGGGCTCTGCAGGGCCTCTTGCTGAGTGCTGTATCCAAAGGGGAAAGGCAGCAGCAGTCACACAGCCAAAGGTGAGGCTCCTGGAGAACCAGGCAGAGTGAGTAACCTGTGGAGTTCAGTCCTGCAGAGCGTGGTGGGTACTCAGCCTTCACATGGGGTGATGGACTGAGCAGCCCTTTGGAAGAGACGCTCTGGAGACTCTGTGGACACCAGCCCTGAGGACCGGGGTCCTGGAGAACCTCACACTGACCCACCTGATCTGACACCTGAGTGACCCCAGCCCTGCTCCAAATGGGAGCTGCCAAGTGGCAGACACCACAGCCTGACGTGTGATGCCCTAGTGGACTCACAGACCCTGGGATCCAACAGGTAGCCCTGGTCCTGGGCTTCCCGGTTCCCAGCACTGCCCTTCACTCGGCAGGAAGGGACCAGCTGTTCTGCAGAGCACTGGACACCAGCCAGGGCCTGAGTTCAAACAGAGCCCAATAAATGGCCTTTTCCCCCTTCCTCCACATTTCAGCCCTGCTTGCAGCCATGGTTCTATTTATAATGCCCAGGAAAAACGAGCTGAGACTTTCCCACAGTGCCGGCTTCTCAGGCGATTGTTGTTTGGGAAGCTGGAATGTTTGTGGTATTATTTTTGTATCCCCCTGGGAAGGGTTTGTGTTTTTTATTGCGTGTCACTCCGTGTCCCCATCTGTGCTGGGGAGGAGAGTGTGCAGAGCACGAGGCCTCTGGTGCTGCTCACGGCTCTCAGATGCTGAGGTGCTGCTGGTTTGGGTGGCTGTGCCTGTGAGCCCCATTTGGGGAGGGTGGTGGGTGCTCTGAGAGGTGTCTTGGTAGCCATGGGGCTGGAAGCCAGAAGAGCATCACTAGTAGCCCCTGTCTCAGTGCCAAGCCCTGGGAGCATCCATCTTATCACTTCATCTGTGCTTCATGTCCCCCAGGCATAGAGGATGGAACATGGAGAACCCTTCTGGGAGCAATGGGCTCATCATTCCTCCCTGCCAGGGGTTTCAGGATCAAGATGTGTCCTTACACAGCACTTACGGTGTGGCAGAGCCATCACATGAGGCTGATGGCCAGGCAATGGTGTCACTGTTTGTGTGGTGCTTAGGGTTAGGGGTGAAGGCATNGGCTTAGGTGGGGGTTTAGGTGGGGGCTTAGGGATATGGGTGAGAGTCTTTGACTATCCCGAAGTAACAGTGTTGGGATGTGTTTCCCCAGAGAAACCGGCGGGGGGTTTGCTGGTGAACAGTGTAAAAGGCAGTCCTTTCATCTCTGCTGATCTGGCACAACAAAACCTGGGAATGGGGTATGATGAAAAACTAATCCATGGAGTACAGAGCCTACAGCCTTCCTCGGAACATGTAGGTGTGAGGTTCAGACATGTGGCTCTCAGCTCCAGCCTGCGTCAGCCACGCTGGCAGCAAGGAGCACCTGTGGGAGCTGGGGTTTGCTCTGGAGGTCAGCTCTTCCTCAGCCAAAGGAAATACTTGTGTGATTCCCTTCCACTGCCTGTAGCTCCCCTGCGTCATCCCTACTGCTTTGTGCCCGGAGCTCTTTTCCTTGGCTACTCCTCGAGGAGGACACGCTCCAGGATACTCAGTGCAGTGGTGGTGGGTGGCACAAAGGGACAAAAAGGGGAAAAATCAAGGACAAATTGTTGAAAAGGAGCATACAGTAAAGGCCTGAGGTGGTGGGAATTTGCCTTGCTGCTGGAATTTGCACATCTGAATGCAGCCAGGGCTTTGTATTGATTTTTTTAAAAGCTCTTTCAATTATTTTTACAATGAGCTCATCTTTCCTGGCACATCCCTGCTCCCTGTTCATTCCATACCAGGCGTTGTTCGCTTCTCTGCAGTCATCCACGTGTGAGCTGGGAACAGCAGCTCCACTGGATTGTCCCTGGAGAAAAGCAGGCCTTGTCTTGGCTCCTTGTAGGCACTGTGTGAAGGTGGGGTAGATGAAGCTGGAGGTGTTTCTGATGGAGCTGCCTGAACTTAACCAAAATGGGGCATGTGTGGTGCCTCTGTGCAGTGGGACTTGGTGGATGCTGGTTTGCTGTGTGGTTTTGATGCTTTGGGATACACTCCTTTTAGTGGAGATGGCTTGTGGGAAAGTCCGAGTGGTGTGTCAGTGCATGGTGATGTTGGAAGCCACTGCTACTCCAGCCAAAAATCCAAAAGGCCTCTTGGAGCTGTGTTTTTAAGACCATGAGTGACTTCACACTGCAAGGGCAGTTGGACAATTAAAGCGTTGCATCTGCCCAGGACATTTCGCAGTACCTGAGCAAGGCTTCTTAAAAATTTTACATGACAAGAACTCAGAGCTGTGTCTTGGGAGAGCTTGTTTTGTATCATTTGTCTTAATCTGCTGTACCCTAAAATATGAAGTCCTAAAAGCACTGCCCCAAAGCTCTGCGAGCAGAGGGCACTCCCTGGTGAGGTGACACCAGCAGCACTGTAAGCCTGGGTCCCCCCTCATTTTCACAGCACAGATGTAGTTAGACTGAGCCTCGGAGTGGGTCCCGTGGATCTGACACCAGGGGGTTGGCCCCATCCTCCAGAGGGTCTGGTGACCAGTCTTGGGGATGCTGCACAGTGGTGCTGATGGTTCGGGGCTGAGGAGTCACCCCCAGCTGCAGAGCTCCTCTCTGCTGACACCTCCTGTGCTGGCGGTGCAGCCATTGGAAACAAAGAGCTGAGAAGCTCAAGGACCTGTCCAGGCAAAACACCTCCTCCTTTTGCTTTAATAATTTTGTTTTTCTCAATTCTACACCCCCATGATAATGTGTCCGGGCCTGTTTCACTGCACTGGATCACTCCACTGAGTGTTCAGTCCAGGTCTGGCATCCACATGTTTCTAGAAACTGATCCTGGCTCTGTCCCTTTCCATGTCACACATGCGAACATGGACTTTGCCAAGGGGGTTTGGGGATGCACTCTCTGCAAAAACCCCAAGCCTGTGTGCTTGGATTCTTCTCTCCCATGGCTCTCTGGTTGTGTGAGGCATCTGCTGGGTGCATTTCTGTTCTAGTGCAGCCGGATTCATAAAGCTCCAGTTTTTGTGGCCCCACAGGAATCTGCAGGCTCAGTGAAATCGCTGGGGGCTCCCTGCAGAGGCTGGCTCGGTGTTCACCCTCCAGATCATTTGTGAACAGAGGCAAAGGGCTGATGGAAGAAAATTTTTCTGTAGAGCTGCCTACCCTGCTCTGGCCTGGGAGTCCACACATGGCTCCTGGCTCTCGTCGGCAGCCTTAGTGTGTTCACCACAAGCTGGGGCACCACTACCCCTCAGGGTGCTCCTTTAGATATCCAAGTACTGTTAAAATTGTCCTCTGGATAGTTTTATCATGAATATCTGTGTGTGTAGGTGCTTGTCTCCTTCAATTTTGTGGTTTGTGATCTAACAGATAGTTTTCCAAATGATGCATGTCAATTATTCATTCACAATATGCTAAATTCCTTCATTTGATAAACTTACAATCTTTTCCTGTTTCAAGCCTATAAAATATGGGAAGTGTTATTTGAACACAGCTTTGCACAAAGAATGGAGAAAGGAAAGAAACAAGAGTCAGACAGGAAAAGGGCCTTCTTTTGAGACAGAAACACCTTTGTGTTGCAGGTGACTCCAGCTGGATTCCTCCTGCTGCCTTGACCACTAAGAGGAGTCCCTGGGAAACCAGATGCTTTTGTCTTCAAGACCCCATGGCTAAACAGATTTCCAGAGACCACTCTCCTTCGAGAGTTGCAATCCAGGTACATGCTGGGCTGGACCACTGTTGTCATCATGTATAGGGGGAGTCTGTTGTCCTTGGGATCTAGTTACAGCCTTCAAGTGATCCCAAGCTCAGGGAAGGTCTAAATGTTTTGCAAGAAGAAACTTGAGAACATGCTCATCAAATAGTTGAGTCAGGTTTCCATGAGCTGCCATCTGTAGTAATCTGGAATATTGATAAAAGCTTCCTGAGCTGCCTTCATGGAGGGCATTCCCAAATTCAGCTCCAGAAGCTGGACGTACATGATGCTGGATCTCAGCTGTGGGTTTGGGGCATGAATAAAGGTGCTACATGTGTTAGAACCCTCAGTGCAGACCATAGTAGCTGGTAGGGTATCATACTGTCCTGAGGAGGGGACTCGTGAAGCCTCTCAAGGGAAGCTGGCACCTGAATCCTTTGGATTTGAGGTTTTGGATAGCCATGCCTCAGTGTGTGTCTGTGATGGGTGATGTGAAAGGTAGCTAAGAAAGATGCCACCATGAGATCTGGTGCCCACTGTGCAACAACTGACCCTGACCAGGGAAGCCCCACTGCTCCCTGCTTCCTCCTGCACAGCTCTGGAAGAAGGGATGGGAACCACTGCCAGGCTGGGAGCACTGACAGTGTCCCACCCACTCAGCTGGCCCTTTGGGAGAGAGAGGAAGTGTTTTTCAGCTCAGGCCAATCCTGGGCATTTTGCAAACTGTCATGTAAGGGCTCTGCTCAGGGCACAGCCTTGCACTGGACACGGAGCAGAATTAACCCAAGAACTGCTCTCCTGGGGCATCTGCAGATGAGGAGGCACAGCAGTTCCTGGCCGTAAGCAGATCCCACCCTGGGTGTCACGGCTGTGGGGAACTCCGCACGGAGGCTGTTCCCAGGCTGGGCCAGTGCTCGGCCTCTCCTTCCACCCGGATCGCAGCGCTTCCGCCACCACGTCCCGGAGCCATCCAGCCTCAGGAAGTGCAGCGGGTCGTGGGAACCAGCCCGAGGACAGGAGGCTGAGCCTCTGTGGGAGCCAAGCACTGCGCCCCAGCACACTGCCTCCACTGCTCCGGAACGCCACGAGGAACTGGGGGGCACGGGGTACATGGTATATGGTACACGGGGTAAATGGGATACAGGGATACATGGAATATACATGCCATGGGTTACAGGCATACACGGAGTACATCTGTCACCAACTCAGGCACACAGCCCCTTGCCAAGTGTGTTCCTGCCATCACCCCCCACGTGCCCCTCACCAAAGTGTGGGTGCCCAGCACCCCCTTCACGCTGTTCCCTCCTCAGCTGGCACTCCCCTGCTGAACGCTCCCATCTGAGCAGGTGCTGGGCATTGCAGGAAGCCAGGCAGGTTGTATGGACCAGCTGAAATGCCTCGTGCCTTTTAGCATTTTCCTCCTTTTGATTTAGTCAGGAGCCTCTTCAGAACGCTAAAACTCTGAGTGCTTGGGAATTAGTCGTGTCACTTTTAGCTCTGACAGCATTTTTTCTGGAAGCATTTTTAAAACTCTTTGCCAAGTTTTCCTTTAAATTGATCAGCAAGGGCTGTGTTTTGGAGTTCCTTGTCCTCCAGATCTGTCCCAGGACTTGCTGGGGCCATCATCCTGCCGGAAGAGCCCCGGGAACGTGAGTGCAGCAGTGCCCTGTCCTTGTCCCCAAGCACAGCCTTGCTTGGCCTGCTTCCACCAAAAGCCCTTTGGGGTTTTTAAGGGATATTCAGCTCAGGCACCGTCTTCCAGCTCTTTGCTTCTTGCATTTCCAGCTCACTCTTTTGCAGTGGGGCTGGATGCATGTGGGGACAGTGGTTTATAGGGGGCAGGAGTCTGGGATTTTTTGGAAGCGAAAGGGAGTAGCAGCAGAGTGGGGAGGCAAAGGCAAGATGCAGAGAGAGTTATTCTGTAGAAATTTCTGTTGTTGATGATGAAAAAGTAGTAACTTGGTCCTCTGTCCCCTGCATTCCCACTAGTGACTGCGTTTTATGGGGTTTATATCAACTCCTCTGTGATCTTTGCCACAGACGACCAGCATGGATCAGTAGAGTTCCCAGTCCCAGGGAGGTGACACCAGGAACAGCACCATGTGTCAGTGCTCTGGCAGTGAGAATAGAGACCTTGATGCATTTAAATCCCACCTTCTGATACCTGAAACTTAGGGACTCAAATGTGTTTTCCAAAGTTTTATGCCAAACTGAGTTCTCACCAGCCTCCTTCACTCCCCCCGCAGCGAACTCCTGCTGGAGAGGACACAGAGCCAGTTCCCTGCCATATCCCGTCACTTTTGTTCCTGTCTTGTGTCTCCCCGCGGTGGTTTCACACTTTGCCCCGCAGATTTCGGCTCTCGCCGTCTGGCGTCGCAGAGCTTCCCAGCAGAGGTTCCCACCGAGCTGAGCTTTCCAGCAGAGGTTTCCTTCCATCGTGACGGTTGGGGTCACTCTTTCACAAGGAGTGTTTTTCTCCCGAGTTCCCAGTTGCGCTTTCCAATAGGAGGAACTCCGAGCATTGCATCCTGTTAACGTGCCGGCCGGGATTTCGAGCTCCCGGGACTCTTGTTTGCTGGGCAAACGCAGGGTCAGCAATATCTCTGCTTTTAATAGTGCAGCTTTTTATGTGGCCTCGGAAGCTCAGTAAATTAGTGTTCAAGCTCCCTGGGTGTGGATCCAGCAAGGGATCTGCTCCTGGCTGTCATCGGTGGGGAGTGATATGGCTTAAGCTCACAGCGTCTCCATATGAACACACGACCTGTCACTTGTCATGGTCACTGCCCTCCTTGGCATCTCAAAACCTCAGTGGTGCTGGTGCAGGGGGAGTGTGGGGTAATGCCAGGATCCTGTTGGGCTTCCTGTGGTGGTGGGGGGCTTAACCCATGTTTGGTGTGAGCAGGGCTCAGACCCACCAGACCCATCCTTGAGACCTGGCCCAGCTCGGGAGAGGAGCTGATGGTGGTGTGAGGATTTGGCTTGTAGTGGGCACAGCAAGGTCCCCGCTGGGGCTGGGCTGAAACCCACGGGCTCTTCCCTGGTAGGCTGAGGCTGGGGACGGCCAGGCTGGAGCACCCTCAGGGGGTCCGGCCCCGCAGCCGTCCCGTGTGAATGTGGCCGCTCCCAGCCCAGCCGTGACCACGTGGGAACGTCCTGTCCGGCTGGAGGGTGGGGGAGAGTCAGTGGGGGAGCTGCGGGGGTGGGAGTGAAGCATCACCCGGCGATGGGAACTGATTGTACCAAGAAGGGGGTCTTCAGGGATAAATTTAGTGGTGCTGAAAGAGCCCAGCTGGCTCTGCTTGCTGTGTTACGACTCAAGCGTGCCAGGGGTGGCCGTGGCTCCTGCTGTCATCAGGTGACAAAAACCCTGGACACCTGATGGGGACAGGAAGATGGTGTGGGAAGTGGGAAGTGCTAACTTGTGCAGCCCCAGCCAGTCCAACCCCTTGCTGATCCTTCTTGGTGGCTCAGTTATTGCTCAAGGAAAAGCTTGTAGAAGACAAATCAGCGAGGGCTGATTTGGGAAGCAGGTCACCCAAATGCAGGGTGCTTTACAATTCCCATGTGGTGGCTTTGTGGTGTTCTGCCAGGGCCTGGCAGTGCTTCTCCTTGGAGGATATGCCCAGTACCGGGAACCCGCCCCAGCCTGGCACACCAAGGGAGCCTTGAGATCAATTGCTTTGTTAACATTCAGGGTGGGAGTCCCATCTGCTGAGTGGGGGGATCAGCCAGGCTTGGTGACACCGTGCTGCCACCTCAGAGGGCACATGGTGCCAGACACATCTCAAGGCTTCCTGAGTAGCTAACCTGTGGTGTGTCAGGGAGCTGTGAAGGGCTGTTTTTGCACAGGCAGTGTTTCCCTCTGGATATGATCCAAGGCCAGGCTGGATGGAGCTTGGAGTGACCTGGTCTAGTGGAAGGTGTCCCTGCCCCTGGCAGGGGGGTGGAGCAAGATGATCTTGAAGGTCCCTTCCAGCCCAAATTGTTCTGTGATTCTGTGATCCTCACACAGGAGCAGCCCTGCATGATGCTCCCTTGGGAAATGGTGCTGGCAGGGAGTCTTCCTAGCTGCTTTTATGTTTCCCTGGGCTCCCTCTCGTGTCAGTCCTGGAAATGCCATTCATCCCCTGACTTTTCACTTGGCATTTACCTCTCTGGCCCAGGTCAGGTGATGTCTCACATGCTGCTGTAGTGTTTATCCCATCTCTTTTCCTGCCATCCTGTCCCTACATCTCCCTTCTTGTGCAGATGCTCACAAGGACACCCAAACATCTTCCAGAGAGGAGGCCATGATTGGATGTCAAGCCATGCCTCTCTCTCACATTTCTCCATCCCTAGAAGTGTCCAAGGCCAGGTTGATGGGATTCTGAGCAATCCGGTCTAGTGGAAAGTCTCACTGCCAATGGCAGGGGGTTGGAACGAGATGAGCTTTAAGGTCCCTTCTGACCCAAACCATTCTAGAATTCAATGATTTACCTTGAACCCAGCATGCTGGATCAGCCATGGCAAACCTGTCTCTTCCATAGGAGCTAGGCATCTCTCCTTCCTGCTGCCTGGGGTTTTCACAGGTGAGTTTCCACCAGCCCCTCTGTACCAAGCAGAATCATTTTGTGCTTCTTTACCATCGCCATGTTATTTATTAACCCAGTTAGTCATGTAACTGTAGTGCTGGACTCCCTGTTGTTTAAACCGGTGAACCCAAGCCTCGATTCACTCCCTTCTCTGTGCTCTGAGGTACTGCAGCTCCATGGAGGAGGAGGTTTGCACTGTCAGCCTTGGGGAGCGCTGAGATCCAGAGGGCAGTGAGGGATTTACAGGAGGAAAAGGAGCCTTGCTGAAAGCCCCCTGGGGCTGCAGGGCTCTGGGTATTCCCGAAGCCTGAGCTTGGTTTGGGTTTGAAAGCAGTCAGCTGTGGGGCCGAGCCTTTGCCTCTGAATGTGCCAGCAACGCCGCTGTTCCTTCCGCCTCGCCGAACGGCAGCCGGCCTGAGCTGGGGCCTGTTTAATTCAGCAAGTCATAAATTCATAATGCTTATTTACCACGCAGCACCATCAATATTTGATAGTGGCCACCAGCCCGCCGCAGCATGGCCTGCGGAGGAGAGGGAGGTGGCTGTGGGGGGCTGGTGATGGGGCTGACACGGAGCGGGGCTAACCTCGTTGGTGTGGCGGCGCTGAGACAGGGCTGGAGAGACGTGGGCTCCTCCTCTGGCCCTGCAAACCTGCCAGTTGTGGGATGAAGCCGCGATGGCTCTGCAGAGATGCGTGGGGGCCGGGCCGGCAGCTGGAGGCTGTCAGGTTGAGGGAGGAATGGAGCAGGGAGCCAGGCACAGAGGGGACCTGGCGGTTGGTGATAAGAGGGAAATTTGGAGACCTCGGGGGACACACACAACTTTGTTGTCCCCAGGGTGTCCCAGGATGACCATGGGGACTGCCCCATATGTGCTGCTCAGTGCTGGCTCTGTTTGGCAGAGGGCCGGGGATCAGCGCTATGAACTTGGGAAGCCCCTTGACCCCCGACCCTGGCTCACTAATTGACTGTGGGGAGGAAAACTGCCCTTCGTGGAGGGGTGAGCAGGAAGGAACCTTCTCCCCCAGAGCTACTGAGGCTTCAGGGAGAAGGCACAGGCGGGGGAGTTTAGCTGTGCAAAGACAATATTTTGCAGTTCACTCCAAAAGAGCCTCTTCCTGCTTATGGATCTTGAGCGTTTTGCCCATCGTAAGCAAAAGCTGCTGCAGCCCGTGGCCCCCCACAGCTCCTGCCCGAGCTGGGCCCCTGCTCTGCTGTGGCAGTGCTGAGGGTCTCATTCTTTGCTCTTTAGAAGGCGGCTGTTCTCTCCTGCCTGCCCTTCGCCTGAGCTCCTCCTCCCTTGGTTGTGTGAAGGGGATGGAGGGAGCCAGGCTCAGGCTGTACCCCTGGAAACCCTTGACTTGCCCAGAAGCCATCCTGGCTTGCCACCGAATGGCTGCAGTGGTGGGGGGACAGTGTGCATACCAGAGGCTCAGTGGCCAGTGGAGCCTGATGGGATGTGACAGCTCCAGACAGGCATATGGCTGCAGGTTGCCATCACAGAGGGGACAGGGCCGAGGCAGCCTGGAAGTGCCTGGTGGGTTGGTGTCTTCCTCAGCATCACTCAGCAATCCATGGGCACCGGGGCTGTGGCATGCTGCCGATAAGGTGGCTCTCAGCCCCTGGAGCTGCGGTGGCACCTCTCTCTGAGTGGTGCTTCAGTCTCCCCGCCGTGCTGAGACAAGCCAGGCCAGCCCCAGTGACAGGTCTCCCCTTTTACGGTAGCTTTTATCTGTCCCTGGGGAATGCGGCCCCAGTGCCAGCTGAGCCTGTGGCGGCAGTGCTGACAGCCAAGCCGCCTTCCCTCCTGCTACCCCAAAGTTTCCCTCAGTCAGCCACATCCCTGCTCTGTCAGCACCCCCCTCCCACAGCTGCAATTCCCAGGGGATGTAGCAGGGATTAAAGCCCCTTCCCAGCACACTGGGGTCCTTCCCAATGCTGACTGTGCTGGTAGCCAAGAGGGCACGTGTTGAATGGTGGCTTGCAGCTCCGTGTTGGATCAGGGACAGTGGTGTGCCCATGCATTCCAGGGTGGTGCATCCCAAACCCTGAAGCCTTTTCTCTGCCCCTGAGTCTCTCCCAGCTCGGACCTGAACTTTTCACTCAGGACATGACTCTCCATGCTCCCCTGGTTGTTGCAACACTGGTGCTGGTGGGGCTGTCTCAGGGCTGTGGCTTAGGGGATTTGGGGAGTGTGGCAGATGTGGGCAGCTCTGCTTTAATTTGTGGTGAAAAGTGTTTATGGGCTTTGTGCTAGTGTCCACACTTCATTGTCCATATGGTCAGATCCTTCCTCTTACAGCCTGGAAAGGACCAGATTGTGTGGACTGGTGTGTGGAGATGGGTTTTCCAAGACAGCGTGAATGTCCTCTGTACCAACCATTGTCACCTTCTCCCTACAGTGAGCCCAACGTGTGGGGTGACAGTGTGGGAACACAGAGACCACACTGCTTGTACAGGAGGATTGGGACGGGGGTGAGCTGGGAGGAACTGGGAAGATGGGGTCTGCCTTGGCACTTGCCAGGAAGCCCCTCTGCAGTGTCACAAGACAGCTGATGGATGGCCGTGGTGGGTATGTGCACGGGAACAAGCCCTCACTGCTGTCACATCCCTGGGAGCAGAGCGGAAAGACACAGGACACCTCCATAAGAGATGTCCTCCTCAGTCACTGCCCCAGTGGGCTGCTCCTAGTTTGTCCCCAGCAGCATCTCTGCCAGCCCACACTGTGGCTGCTGGGGGGACAGGGTGGCTGTTTGGTGGAGTGCTCAGCCGGCTCCCAGCCCTCCTTCGGGTGCTCACACCTCTGAAATATTCATCAGCATGCTTTGACGGAGACACCGAATTGCTCTAAACCTCTCTGAATATTTCATCCTCCTCCCTGTGAATGGTTCTGCTTAGGCTGGTGACATCCTGGAGTCAGATCCCTCAGAAATAAGCTGCAAAAAAGGCAGGTTGGTGTTCCACAAGCCTGCCTGCTCACTGGGACTGTGACATCAGCCTGCCCCACCACACTGCCCCTTCTCCTCCTCCTCCTTCTTGCTGTTCCCATAACACCTCCTAAAGACGATGTTTCTTCCCCACGCTGTTTCCATGAGTGACATTCAAAGTTCTGGCAGGTGAATCCAACAGGGACATTGGGAGCAGACATCAGAGCTTCTTGGGGTGTGGTGAGCAGAGAGGTTCAGGGATGGGCAAGGTTGCCAGGATTAGGGATTAGCAGATGATGCATGTGCAGGACTTCAGGATGCAGGGATGAGCAGGAACAACAGGGATTATGGGGGACACAGGCATTAGCAGAGATGTGGGGAATAGCAAAGGTTGCCAGGCTTGGCACAGCAGCTCAGCCTTTCAGCGGTTGACCCTTGCTGCTGAGTGCTTCGAGGCACCCGAGTTACTCATTATTCTGATTAATTCGTCAGCAGTTTTGACCAAATAAGTCAAGAAAGTGGAAAAATATCTGAAGAGCTTCTTGCCCCTTGCTGTCCTGCCTGGGGCGGGGTTGGGAGCTCTCACTGAAATGCCAAGGCCAGTCACCACCCCCTCCGCTGGTTTTGCTGTTCTTTGGGTTAGGGGATGGAGGGAAGCTGGGATTGCCTGCCCTGGGGACACACAGAAACATTTCTGACCCCATCCCACTGCCTCACCCCACTCCTTGGGGGGCTCTTTCTCCACCTCCCTGCTCCAGGAGTTAAAACCTTCCCTCCAGCCTGGCATTGCTCATGGAAAGTTTATATATAGTCTTTTGTTTTTGCCAGCGTCCCCCTTGAGTTTAAATAGCTCTTCCCTGTGCCTGGTGTTGACCCCGGATGTATTTTTAGAGAGCAATCAGATTTGTGCTCAGCACTGAGCAAACCAAGCTCTCGTCGGCCCCCGAGGGAGGCCCTTCAACCAGCGTGGCCTCACATTGTGCCTTGCCCCTGAGGAGGAGGAGGAGGAGGATGAGGAGGAGGCCTTGAGGGCCAGCGGGGGCCGCTCGGAGGGTTCCAAGCTGGGGCTGTGCCAGGCTGTGCATGGCTCCCTTTTGGGGGTGCTGCACCAATCTTGGCCATGGAGCAGCTTTTTGGATTGCCATCCTTAGGGGTCAGCGTGAACACTGACTTGTGGGACCTGTGCTGCTGCTGCTCCTCTGAGACTGTTTCATGTCGTGGAGGTGAACCCTGTCTCCGGTGCCACAGACCACACAAATCCAGGGCTGTGAGTGATCCCAAGGGATGATTTAACTCCCCAGGGTTAAACGGGAGGCTCTTGCCACCTCTCCTGCAGCCAGCCAGCTCCCCCCGTGGGTGCCAGCTCTGCTCCCATCCCGGAGGTCTGCGCTGCCGGGCGGCCTCCCCTCCAACCTCAGCTCTTGACTATTTAAGGCAAATCTCCTCGCCGGACTTTTAAACAAAACCCGGGCTCCTCTCGCTCTCCTCGTTTTAAATAACTCGCCTGGCGTAAACAAAATGAGGCATAACACTATAAATCAGGCATTCCCAGGATCTGCCTGGCAGGCCATGCGCGGGGGGCTCTCCGGGCCCCCGAGCTTCCCCAGGAGCTCTTCTTGGGGCTGGGGGGAGCAATAAGAGGGCAAGAGGGGCTCTGGTGGGGCAGGCGTTCCCAAGGAGACTAATACGATTACAGGCTGCCGGCCTTTGGGGTAAAATAATTAAGGTTGCAAAATAGTTTCCATCACAGCCCCTTGCTTGTCGTTCCCCACCGAGGCTGGAATTTTCCAGGCTGTATTCCCTGCATGAAAATGAATTTTTCCAGGGAAGTTTGAACTGGCGATGGTCAGTGATGAAATGGGTGTCTTGTAGAGATTTGGGGGGAAATGCCTGGACTGCAGGTGTGAGCCCAAGCATGTTGCTTGCAGGGACATGGGCACTTTGCACCACAGCTTGTCCCATCAGCTAAAGTGATCAGCTCTGGAAAATGGGCCCTTGTGCCGTCAGTCCTCAGTGTTTACGTGCTGTGGTCAAAGCAGAACAGAAGTAATTATAGCTCATCCCAGAGACCGGTGCTTCCCATGATAAAACTCTTTGTTTTCCGTGGTTTTAGGGCTTTGCTAGACTTTCATCATGAGCTGAATCTTTCATGCTGGGTGTCCAACATACACCAGTTCATCTAAACAGCCCAGTTTAAACAAGCCTGGCCTTGCTGGGATTGAAAATTAGGAAGGTGTATTGCACTGGTTTGCTGCCAAGGCTGGAAGGTGAAACTTGGAGTGTCCTGGGGATGGGCCACTAACTGTGCCTGTGGGGAATCCAGGGCTTTGGCCAGGCAAAGGAGCCCTCAAAGACCCTGCAGGTGTTGTAGGAGCCTTGGCTGTGCTGAACATCCCTCGTGCAGGGGTGGCACGGGGAGGGTGCTGCTCTGGTGTGTTGGCTTTTGTATCCCCAATGTAGGAGGGCAGGAGCAGCAGTGGAGCTGCACTGCCTTCCCTGGCCTGCCCCAGCACTGCCCCCCACCTTCCCTTCTCCACCCAGAGACAATCAGGATGGACAGAGTAGCCTCTTGCAAGGCGACGCTTCATTTAGCTCTCATCCTCCCCTGATTTGCTAATCCCTCTTGTTATCCACATGACTGAGGAGCAGCCTTTGCTGGAAAGTGTCATCTGCAGGAGGAGGCCATGGGTCCTGCTTGGCCAGAGGAGATGGCAGGCTGGGGTCAGCAGGAAGTCTCCTCTGTGCCACATCCATGCTGGGATCTCCCCTGTGCCAGGTCCTCCAGGCTCTGACGATGAAGGTGTCCCAGGCTGCCCTCTGCAGTGCTCAGTGCCTGGAGAACAGCAGGAAGGAGGGAGGAAGCTACAAGGAGAATTCTTTCCTACCCTTGAAGCCACCCATGGACACATGTCCTGGAGTGGATATGCAGAGGTCTGCCTGAGGGGAACCCATGGGAGCTGTCCTGGGGAAGAACGCAATAAATGAACCCATAAAGGGCTTTTCCAAGTTTGCAGCTGCCACAGAGAAAGTGCCACGTCCAGGCTCATCCCACATGTCCCCTGTTGCTCCCTGGCTTGCTCCAGAGGCTTTGGAAACCATGGTGCATCCCAGGCTGTCGCCGGCGGCAGGGCCGGCAGGGGAGCTGAGCTGTGCCATGTGCGGCAGGATCGCTCACTTGGGTTTTTGACAATCTGTTTTCCAAGTCGGGAGGTCATGTGTATGTTGGTTGTGTTGCCAAGGATTCCTCCACAACACGTCCTTTTGTTTTGTTTGACAAGGTCTCCAGTGTGCAGAGGGGCTGGACATTAATAACCTTGGGGAAAGTGGGACGCCTTTCACTGGGGAGTTTGGGTAGTGCCTTCGGCAGTGACCAGGGGACATATCATGTGGCACAGCTCGAAGCTGCCCACCACCTCCTTCTTGACTGTCCAGATGCTTAATGGCAAAGTTTGGGAGCATTTCTGCCCTCCATATGATCCATAATGCCTGTTACTTAGGTATGAAAATAATTTAGCAGGGGATGAGGTCTGTAGAGACCACACTGATGATGGGCAGAGGAGTCTCTGGTGAGCAGGATGGGACATGGCTCCTCCACGTGGTAGCCACCTGGCTGAGGGATCCAAACCTGGATTTGCTGACATGGAGAGGGGCCTGGGCCAGGTCCTGATTGTAAGACCACACACAAGGGCTCAGGACACCAATGACACTGATTGTCCCTCAGTGCCCTGGGTCAAGCCATGTCCCACCCTTCCTGTTCCAGCCACCCCTGTGGGCACTGAAGCCAATGTTCTCACTGAGCATTTGGTCAAAACCTCAGCCAAACAACCACAGAGGAGTGAAAGGCAGGATGTGGCCCAGCAGGATTTGCCACAGTGCACCATACATCTCCTCCCTGCCACCAGGACAGGTCCAGAGGTTGTTGGTGCCACTCTGTCGGTGCCGAGTGCCGGGCCTTGAGCAGAGCTGTACCTGCTAATGGAGGCAGCGATAGTGGGGCTGGAGGGACCCTTCACCCTATGGGGCCAAGAGCCTGTTCCATTGCTCAGCTCCTGCAGTGGCTCCAGTGAGATGGGACAGATCCAACTCAAAAATCCCTTTGTTGTGCCTGGCATTTCCTCAGTGGATGAGGTTGTTGGTGAGGTTCAGCTGCGCTATGGGGCGAATTTTGACCCCTGAGAGCACCATGGTGGTGGCTTCAGCTGCTCTCCTGGCTGAACAGTGGTGGAAGAAACTGCAGAGGATAGACATGAAGGGAGAGCCCTGATGCTCCACCATGTCTGCAAGGCCTGGGCACATCTCCTGGACCTGGAGCTGAGACAGCCCATACCCTTTACTTGGAGATATGGAGATATCCAGATATGGATGCCCCCTTGAGCAGCAGCTCAGTGCAGGATGAGTGCTGGAGCCAGGCTTGTGGCCACCCCATGGAGCTGGGCTGGCTCTGGGACCTTTAATTAACAAATTCTCTATAAAAGAGTCCCCCTGGTTCATTCCCTCATAATTAATATGCCCAGAGAGTGCAAGTGACACATTAATTATGAAACCAAAGAGGTAACAGTGCATTGTTTCATGCTGCACAAGTGAGGAGGAGCACTGCCTTTTCTCCATATTTCATCTTCTAGGCAAAAAAATCTGTTAGTTTTGGGCCAGACTAGAGTCCTGTCTTCATTTCCTAGGTGATGAAATGGCAAATCCCTTCATGCAGCCCTGCTTTTTCCACCGGGAGATCGCCAGCAATGCTGCATCTGCAACCCATCAGAGAAAGCGTTTGGGTTTATTGTTCCTGCTCCTGGCTCCAAACAGGCTTTTCTGTTTGGCGCTATCTTTTTATTCAAATTCTGTAAACACGAGCTCTCCTCACCCGTTTTTGGTCGGAAGCCCACTCGGTGGGTTCACGTCATGGGGCTCAGTGAGCGTCCGCAGAGCTCGGCTCCGGCGGCGCTGCCAGGAGCCGCTCCGAAATGCCCATAAAAGCAGCTTTGCAGCGATCTGATGCGTCTGAGCAAACATTGTGCACACCTCTGAGCCCCTGTCTCTCTCAGTTAACTTCAGCTCATCCTCCTGGGGGAAGGCAGAGCTGGAGAAGACGAGCGATGACGTACGGAAAGGAATTAAAGTTTGAAAGCACTCACCGCCGTCCTCAAAGCAGCTACTGCAGGCATGTGATGTTGGGTGAGCCCTGTAATTCCACTGCTTCTCTGCCCTGCATCCACTGGGCCACCCCAAGTCCTGCACAGCTCCTAGGATGGGGCTATTTGCATCCTGTCATTCGGTACCCAAATGTCAGTGGTCCCTGGTACTAATTTTCCTGCCACGACTTTCATCCTCTGCCCTTTGCTTCTGTAGCCACATGGCATTTGGTCCAACAGAAGGACCAAATCCATGGAAGGGGCTGGGAGCTGCTCTTCAGCCTGGCCTTGGCCAAATGCTATCCCTGTCGTTTGGGGGCTGATGCACCAAGGAGGCTGCGGGGCTGGGAGGAATGGCTGGGCAGGCTCTGTGTTGGGCAGAGATACGGACTGGAAGGTGGGGAGGCACAGAAGGGCTGGTGAGAGGTCAGCAAAGAGCTGGTCTGGGTTAGTCTGGCCAAAAAGAGGTTGAAAGGGGGTCTACTTGCAGCTTACATCTCCTAGAGAGGTAGTTACAAAGATGGTGCAGCTACAGTTCCCTTGATAGTGGCAGATGCTACATGAGGCAACAGCCACATGTGGTGGCTTGGGAAGACTGGCTTGGGTTTTGGGGAAGACTCCTTCCCTGCCAGATGGTGCAACCTTGGGTGGGGTTGTTCCATCCTTAGGGCTTTTCAAGGCAGAACTAACCTGATCTGGTGCTGCTGACAGTCCTGTAATTCCACTATTCCACAGGATATTGGATGGGAGACTCCCAAGGCCCTTTCCTACCATCGCTATAACAAGTCCCCAGATGACTGGATGCCAATCCATACCAACAGCAGCATCTCAGCCCTAAAGCCTTCACCTGCCTGTGGCCAGAAGGGTCTCTGAGAACTCATCTGAGGTCCTGAGAAGAGTCTTTGGTGACATCATAACCCAGCTTGCACATGCCCATCACTGGTCTCAGCAATGACAGTGGGGCAAGCTGGTCTCATTGCTCACATGGAAATCAGGGTTCATTCATGTCCCATGGTTGGTTTTCCCAGCCAGCTTTGCAAATCCCAGTCCAGAATAGTTAACCAGAAAGACTAAGGGCATGAGGCAAGAGCAGGTGGAATGGACTGAGGATGGAGGAGAGCAGCAGAGCAGTGCTGGGTGGCATGGGCCAGGGGTCTCCTGGGCAAGGACAGAAGTTGGTCACAGTGGCAAGCAGAAGAAATGCTCCCTTCCCTATACCTCAGAAATGCTGGAAGTGACATGGGAGCATCCCCTCTGCCCTGGGACAAGTGC
Organism: Campylorhamphus procurvoides; assembly: GCA_013396655.1. Taxonomy (NCBI): domain Eukaryota; kingdom Metazoa; phylum Chordata; class Aves; order Passeriformes; family Dendrocolaptidae; genus Campylorhamphus; species Campylorhamphus procurvoides. The sequence goes on along the minus strand of WBMV01005420.1, from coordinate 323,210 downwards.
TAAGACTCAGCTGTTGCCCAAGAAAAGCAGTGAGAAACAGCAAAAACAGTCCAGCACGTCATCCAATGTGTGACAACACCTGTGATGGGCTCAGAGGAAGCACTGGCCCAAGGTATTCCCCCTATGACAACCACCATGATCCCCAAAATGAAATTCATGGTCTCTCTAGGGGTGGGTGAATGAGGCCTGGGAGCACAGGGCAGCAGAGTGGGCAGCAGATGCAGGAGCCCAGCCTGAGAGAGATGTCTCTCTGTTGTCACCTTAATCAGCACCCTGAGCTGGTCACCTGCTTGTTCAAGAGTGAGAAAATGTAAAGCTGAGAAACTGTGTGGAAACACAAGATTGTCCACAGCTGATTGTAATTTCAAGTCGTACCTCAATTCTCAGCTGATTCCAATCTGCTTCTATCCCAAATACTTCGTTAACTCCCTTTCCAGCACCTGCTTGCTGGTTGTGAGCACCTCACTCCTTTGCCTTGGTGAGGCACTGTAGTTCCCATCATTTGCAGGCCAGACAGCACAGCTGGAGCTGCTTGTGTGGAACATTGTCACAGGGTTTGCTGCCAGCTTGTCCACCCTGATGTGGAATTGATGTGGAAGAGGTGGGTGGCTGCTGGATGAATCACAGCATCACCTCTGCTCTTCTAACCAGCCCATCTCCATGGGCATGGTACAGCAAGGACAAGGCTGTGGTGCAGACCTTGACCAGACTGCAGAGGCTGATGCTCTTGGGTGGAAAAGTGTTAGTGTAAAAATACATCACTGTAAGGTGTGGGTAAGCAAGGTCCAAACCAGAGTGTTGCCTGGTCCTGCACTGGTTCAGCTGGTGTGGCCTCTGACTGCACACTTGAAACTGAGCAACTCCATTTGGAAGTGAAAAGAATCCTCAGCCGAAACCACTGCAGAGATATCACCATTTTCTGGTGGACTGGTTCACCTGTACAAGCTGGTAGCAGTGACAGCTTCATGTGTCCCATCTCCTGTCCACCCCTATAGGCTCCTGGGGGCAGGAAATATCTCCCCATGCAGCTGGTTGGACCATCAAGGGCTCCATGTGTTGAAACACTTCGGGAGGGGAGAGGTTGCCTGGGTGTGATGTTTATTGGGACATCAAAGGGAGCATGAGACAGAAGATGCTGGGTCGTAGGGATGCTGCCACCACACACAGCTCAGAGGGGTGGGTGTGCAAGGAGGACACTGCTCTCTAGCCCAGCGGGATGAACTTGCCTACAGAATAAACCACAGGTTGTGGCCATCAGTGCAGCAGCGATGTGGTGGACCTGCCATCATCGCCCTGGCATGATGGATGCGGCAGCTCTTCCGCTTGTGGCCGGGGTTTTCCTGCTGTGGAAGAGGCAGCACATCTCCCTTGCATGTGTGTGCAGCGTGGCTTCTTTGGAGGTCTGATGAAAACACGCTGCTCCTTCTGACTGCCACCCATTTGTGCCTTCCTCTGCTTGCTGCAGACTCTGGACTCAAAGTCTGTAGAAAGTGTAACACCAAATCTAAACACAGAGAAAGCGCTGTGAGGTTATGCACGTTTTTGCTTAATTAGCACAGGGAGCAAATATTCCTGGTCTTCATCAGAGTGGGCTCGCTTTGAGTCTCTGCAGCATAGCAGGCAACATTCTTCCTGGGAGTTACTCCTGTGCAGCCTTCCACTGGGGATGAAGTTATGGGGAAGCACAGCATCCTCAAAGAGTAAAGACAGCCCTTGCTGTGCTGTGGATCTGTCCATGCCAAGCTCTGTGGGTGGATTGGGAGGTTCTCACCGTTGTGAGCAGGGCTGGTGTGTGAAAAGTCTTCCAAAAAACACTCTGTAGGACAATATTTTAAATAGATAAATTGGAGGTTTTTTAGTTAAAAGGTGGGTGTTTTCTCCCCTCATGCAGGTCCTGGCAGGGATCAAGCTCTCTGGCTTAGCAGCTCATTACAAAGCCTTGGAAAAAGAAGCGGTGGCTTTGCTGCTGCCTGTGTGAGGACTCTGCATAAACCCGCCATGCCGCGTGCAAACAGCTGTTGCTGCTGAAAGCCTTAACCTAGAAAGCAAGGAAACATAAAGCTAAGGCTCCCAGGAGGATGTTTCCTCCCCTCCAACACACCTCCTGTGACGGAACCACTTGGCCCCAACAAGACTGTGGCCACCACCTCAGTGATGGTGTTCCCTGCATTGTCTCTCTGGTGCTGGCCCCAAGAGCACTGTGGGTGGTGCTGGTGAATTCTTGTACATGGGGATGGCTGATTTTAGGGTTAAATTTTCATAGGGAGCCTCTGTGTAACCAGCTGATGAATGGAGTCAGAGGCTGGGACTTGAACAGGGCAGTGGACCCAGGTGTGGTGGGGAAATCAGCTCTGGTTGACCCCAGCCAGCCTCACACCTCTTCACAACAGGCACATGAGCAAAACTATATCCCTGAGCTCCTGCTGCAAGGAAACCATCACTCAGAGCCAGGCGTGGACTCGGTTTGAAGTGACATTCAGTGCCGTGGGGACAGCAAAGGTGTCTCCAGCCAGGACCAATGAGAGGACAGGGAGCACTCATTGCTTTTGCAGCCTGTGTGGGGAGGGCTGTGGGACCCCCAGGGAAGGGCAAGCCTGACGTTTCCCCTCTCTTTCACCCAGCCTTGGCACTGGGGAAGCAGCAAGGACTGGGTAGAAGCAATGCTGGTTAAGATAATAGGGCTCAGATCCCTGTACATCTCTCACTTGGAGGGTTAACCCCAAACTCTTCGAGTTTTACACCTTTGCCTCACACAGAGACCAAGCTGTGGGATGCAGAGTGCAGGAATGGCTGCCCCATCCCTGGAAGTGTTGAAGGCCAGGTTGTATGGGGCTTGGAACAACCTGATCTGGTGAAAGGTGTCCCTGCCCATGGCAGGGGGTGGAACAAGATGAGATTTACAGTCCCTTCCAACCCAAATCATTCTGGGACTCCATGATTCTGTGCCTGAACCCTGTTCCTCCTCCCAAGTCTGAGAACAGGGCTCTGCTATGGGCACCCACCAGTGTCAGCGGGGGTGGACGTGGGGCTGCCCTGGCAGAACGAACCGGGCTGCTGTCCCCAGGGGACTGGGAGCTGCTATAAAGGGGGGTATTTGGGGCCGCTCCCTGGGAACTTGGGGCTTCTCCGAGGTGGGTCAGGGCTGCTGTCCCCGGCTTACAGGATCCCTGTCCTGAGCTCCGAGGGCAGCTGTTCCTGGGGCTCGGGGCTCTCATCGGGGGCTCACAAAGGAGCCATCCCGGGGCTCTCGGACCCCCGCAGGGCTCAGCCGCGTCCCCCCGCCCCGGGGATGCCCGGCGGGAGCGGCCCGGCCCCGCCGCGGGCGCAGAGCCCGGCGGGCCCTTTAAGAAAGTCGAAACCAGAAAGTTCATCAAAGTTGAGAAAGTTTTTCGTGGAAAGGAGAGCAAAAAAAATAATTAAAATAACTCGAGGCCAACAACAAAAAAAACCCTGCCCGCAGCCCCGGGGGGCCGGGCCGGGCCGGGATTGGCGGCGGTGGCGGCCGG
>WBMV01005420.1:201139-319644 GCA_013396655.1 Campylorhamphus procurvoides | reverse complement strand
CGGGGCCACGGGGGTGCGGGGGCGGCGGGGGAGGGCGGTGGAGCGGGGGACTGGAACTGGGAGCGGCGGCGGGAGCAGGACGGGGCGGCGGGAGTGGGATGTCGGGGGACGGGGGATGGAGAGCGGCGGCGTCGAGGAAGCGGGGCTGGGGTGTCGGGGATGGAGCACGGCGGCGTTGGGGACAGGAGAAGTGGCAGCGGGGCGTCGGGGAAGCCCAGGAAGGAGCGTAGTGCCGTGGTGGTGGAACAGAGAACGCGGCGCCGGCGATGGGGCGTCGGGGGACGGCAGCCTGGATGTCGGGACTGCCCCGGGCTGGGCAGCCGAGGGTGGGCTGTGGGAGCCGGAGTACGGAGGTGTTGGGGAGGCGGGGCTGGAGCTCCCGGGCCGCCCCGAGGAGGGGCTGGGGCTGGGCAGGGTGAGNCCTGCTCAGCCCAGTGCTCCGGTAGCCCTGTGGGGCAGGGGGCTGGCAGGTCCCTGCTCTCTCCAGCACAGCTGGTGCTCCTGGGCATGGTGTCCTCTCCCCAAGTCCCTGCAGCTGGAAGGCTCCTGGATCCAGCACTGTTCTATCCAGCCCACTTTGTAGGCTGCAAGGGATGCAGTTGGAGGGTAGTGATGGAGTCGCTGCCCTGCTCCCTGTGTGCTGGGCTGGGGCTGGAGGGCTGTGAGCTGCCCCGCCAGTGGTCCCCTTCCCCTAGATGCCATTGTAAGCCAGAGCCTGGGTGCTGCTGGACTCAGGGCTGGGAAGGCTAGCAAGGGTCAGTTGTCTGTAGCCACGTACCAGAGCTGAGCTTGCGGCCCTCCATGTTTTCTTTTTGGCTGTCAGAGCCATTGGCCGCTCAAGTGGGCGTTGGTGCAATGGGTTGCCATCTGCCCTCCATCTTGGAGAGGGCTCTGGAAAACGCCTGGCATAGGTAACGTTTTGCTGCAGTCCTCTGTGCCCGGCCCTCAGGACCAGGGAGGTGCTCAGTCCCCTCCCCTCGCTCTCCTCCGTGCGCTCGCACCGCCGCAACATGGCGCCTGGCTTGCTCCACCACCCACCAGGGCTGGACTGGCCTCGTGCACCAGCTGACGAGGGGCCATCGTGTCCCCTGGGCTTCGACCCTGGCGAGGGCGACCCGGGTAATGGGGTGGAATGGATTGGCAGGTCGTGGCCGTAGCGATTCTGTCCCCAGCAGGGAGCAGGGCTTAGGTGATGCGATGATGGGATGGGGTGTAGATGTGATGCTGCTGGTGGGATGTCCCAGCCTCACTGGGTGGCACTGGTGTAGATGGGTTGAGAGCCGGAGCACCTGGGGCCCTGTGCTGCTCCTGGTGTGGGGAGGCTTGGAACCAGGGGGTTTCACGGGCTGCAAACGCATGCGCAGAAGACTCAATGCGGCTCCTTGATCCAATTATTATTCACTGGCCTACAAAGCCACCAGAGGCTGATGCTGCTTGGCACATCCCATCCCAGTGGTGTTGCTCCAGCTGGGCTGGTGCCTCATGGGTGGTGGTTGGGTGAGCTCTTGGTGCTGGGGCAGAGCTGATTTGTTCCCCATTGCTGGGCAGTGGTTTGGCAAAGCAGGTGCTGGAGCATTTTAGGAGCTTGGAAATCCTTGCCCTTTGGAGAGGCTAGTCCTCCCAGGAATGGTGCTTGGTGACTGGAAAATCAAGTTAAAGATGACATCTCTGGGACATGGGGCAGGGGTTGAATGGAAGCGGCTCCTGCTTTCTGTTGTGCCGCCTCCATGTGTGTGTGGGGAGGGGGACAGTCCAGTCCACCCGGCTGGATGGCTTGTGACCTCGCTGAGTGTGTCTGTCACCCTGTACTTAGGGCTGCAGCAAAGGATGCACCACCTTGGAGGTGGCTGAGGGTGCTTGGCTGGGACTGGTGAGGGGCTGTGCCTCAATCCCTGTGGGATTGCTGTTGGAAATCCCTCTCTGTGCCAGGATCCGCCATAAGTAATGCTGTGGGTCAGGAGCACATGCTGGGCTTTGTGGTGGCTACTTTGAGCCTACAGGAGCCCTCTGAATGCTTGTTTTTCTGGTAACACCTTCTGATGGACTGGGAGCTGTTCCTCACCTCAGAAACTAATGGGGGCACAAGGAGGGACTGTGTGTTCAGAATCCAAGCACGGTCTGGGCGCCCAGATTCTTGCCAAGAGCTCCCCTTGATACAGAGTGATAAATAGGTTTAGTGCAAAGTGGAATCCTTCAGTCCCACCATAGGCAGGAGAGCGTGCTGGAATATTTTCCCACACTGCATGGATAACGCTGCCAGATCCTGGAGCTGCGGACACTCCTCCATCCCCCCCACCGTGTGCCTCATTCGCTGCCTCCCCGAGCGTTGGCAGAAGGGCTCCGTGTGCCTCAGATATGGTGGGGCAAAGCTCCCAAATTCGGCCTTTCCCTTTATCTTATCTGCGAGCCCCTGGATCTTGCAGCCGCTTCCTGGCCGGTGACATGCCGGAGGACAGGAATGCCTCTCGCTCCTCTCGAGGTCGTTAACGGGAATGTTAAACAAACAGGGCCTAATGTCAGTCCCTGCTGTTCCTCACCAGACACCTCCCCAAACGCGATCCCTCCCCACTTGCTGCTATCTTCTGTTTAATTTTCCAGGCAGAGCCAATCTGCACGAGAGTGTCTGTCCCGGTGCTCCTGAGGAGTGCTGTGAGATGGGCAGCTGCCTGGGTGCTGCACTCCCACCCTGGTGGCAGGCAGAGCTTTTCCCAGCAGCCAGAGGAGCTTTCTTGCTTCCTGTGGACAGTATGCTGTGTCTGTGGCCATATTGCAGTAAGGACCCTGTGTGTTCACCTGGCTTTCTTGGGGTGCCTGGTGCAGAAGTGTTGGTTCTGCTCTGGAAGTTCATCCTTGCTCTCCCAGGAGGTGCCTGGGAAGCTGTAGGCCCAGAGGGAGTGGGAGAAATCTGGAGCTGGCAGTCTAGATGCCCAGACCAGGCAGTTGAAGTCCGTGGTTATCCCATGTGCCCTCTTGGCTGGTCTCAAGCACCTTCTTGCAACTTCTAAGTGGTGGGAGCTGCTGCTGTTGTAGGGCTTGGACATGCCGGACTGCTGAAGGTGGAAAGCATCAAACATGAGGTTGTGCTGGGTGAGCAGAGACCAGATGAGGACCAGGAGAAGCTATCCAGCTAAGTTCTGCTCAGAGAGGATCATCTTGGGAAGAAATCCTTCCCTCTGAGGGCATGAAGAGCTGGCACAGGTTGCCCAGAAAGGCTGTGGCTGCCCCATCCCTTGAGGCATTCAAGGCCAAGTTGCATGATGCTTGAAGCACCCTGGTATAGTGGAAGGTGTCCCTGCCTATGGCAGGGTGTTGGAACAAGATGGACTTTAAGGCCCCTTTCAACCCAAATGATTCTGTGGTCATTCCTGGTGGTCTCTGCAGAGGCTGTGGTGTTCCCCATTAGAGTTAGAAGGTGCAGAAGCTCTCAGCTCCCAGACAGCCCCCTCCGTAGCAAGTCCTTCATGCCTGGTTTTCCTTGGCTGCTGCGCATCAGGCCTGCCAGAATCACCCAGGAATGTTGCTGGTGAGCAGGTTACGTGCTGCATGTCTGTAGCACTTCATGGACTGGTGCCAGGCATCTCTTGACTTCTGTAATCTCTGCTTGAGTGGACCTAGATACCTCGTGCATGTGTGGATTCCAGCTCTCCTGCTGGAAACAAGCAAGGTTAATGTAAGTTCTGGAGTCAAAAGTCTCTGTGATGCCGCTCTTTGCTATGAAGAATGTGAGGCTGTAGTAGTTACAGTCACCACTCACTAATCCTCCTGCACTTGGCCTGGCTGAAGCAGGATGGTGCCTCAGAGCTGTTTTCATGCATCCTAGAAGTCCCCTCAGTGCTGGATGCAGCTTTCTGTCAGTGACAGATTGTTGGCTGAGCAGACACCCTGGAGTCACCATGTGCGCAGAGGTTCTGGGAACTGGTGTGTTCCCAGACCTCCTCTTGGTCTATCACTGAGTTGCTCTGACAGGGGGGAGGGATATGGGAATCTCCCCGTTATCTCCTTGTGTCCTGGTGCCTGTGAATATGCTCTAAAGGAGCTTTCTTTTCCTTTCTTGATATTTCAAATCTAAGTTTCTTAGACAGGAGTCTGAACATCAGTATCCCAATTAGTCCCTGGGGTGGGGTAACTCCTTCCTTCTGCCACCTGTCTCTGTAACTGGGCTAGTAAATGAGACCCAGCTGTTGCCTAAAACCAGCTCTCAAAGAAACCTCTAAAACTCAGTTTGTGACTTCTAGCAGGGAGGCATTCTTTATCACAGCTTCAGAAATTATTCTTCCTCATTGTCTAATCCAAGGAGTTGCTTTCCCTACTTGGCCTCAGAATGAAGGGGTTTTTGGTGCCTGTGGAAGTTGGGAAGGGCCAAATCCAAAGGCTCCCTTGCTATCAAAGGACTCTGCTTTCCCCTAACTAAAATAGGAGGGATGCCCTTGGAGATGTTGGGAAGGTAACTAAGAGTAGTTCAGGCTTTGCTGTCCTTCCTTATGGCTCTGCTAGAGGATCTGGTACTGTGGGAATTCAAGAGTCACTTGCTGTAACTGGTGTGGGAGGTTGTGGAGTGAAAAAGATCCTTTAGGTGTGTTGGTCTTGGCCATACCAAGTCACAGAGACTTTATGGACTGGATCATGGAGCAATGAGCAATGCTGCTGGAGCTCTGAGCACCTGGAATAAAGGCTTCAGCTTCGAGCCTCACCAGGGCATGAGTGTAGAAGTGATGTGACTACACCTCACTACAATGCTCAGCACCTTCTACACCACAAGGGGTTGTGGAAACTGAATTCCTTCTGTGTGCCCAGCACTGTGGAGCTGAACATGGTGAGGGATGGGGCAGTGGGACATTGGAGCTGCCGAAGCTGGCCCATACTCAAGTGTGGTCCTGAGCCAGCCCAGCAGATCTGATGAGGAGAGAGCAGTGACACCAGGTGACCCTGCTCCTGCCATGGCAGAAGTTGGTGCTGCAGGCTTGCCAAGGACACTTTGGCCACTGCCCCATAGGGTCATGGTGTGGTTTGGTGGCTGGAAACCTGAGGGCCCAGTCAGGTGGCCTTACCCCTGCGGAGGATCTGCAGCCAGAGAGGCTATTGAAATGTTGCCCCTTCCACTCTGGGATGGTGCCTTCCCTCCTGTGCTGTAGGAGGTGCTGAGGGGTTCTTGCGTTGGTGTGGGGTCAGTCTTGGCACGTGTCTGTGTGTCAGAAGCTGTTGGCGTGGGGATGTGTGTCCTCCCCATCTGCTTCCAAGGGCAGGAGGCCAATGTCTCCCTGAATGTGTAACTGCCCTGAGTCACCTGTAGCAGTGGTCTGAAGTGCAGTACAAGCTATGGATAGGGAGAGAGCACTCAGAAGGGCATGTTGTGGGTTAGAGTTGGTATTTTTGGTCCATATTTGGGTGGCACAGCCCCTTCCTACTGCCCAGTGACCTTGTCCTGCCAAAAGCTGGACTGATACAATGGTGGCTTAGTCCTGTGGTTGCTTGTCATCCTCCTGCTGTCCCCAAGGGTCTCCCTGTGTTTGGGGGTGACACTCCAATAACCATTGTCCACAGCAGAGAGCTGCTGCGAGCTTTCAGCTCACCATTACTTGGGTTTTGCTGTTGGGCCACGGAGGTACCTGATGTCCTCTATGGGGCTGTGGCATGGCCAGTGGTGTGCTGCCCTGAACTGGGCTGATTTGAGGAGAGGCTCATTTGCCTCTGGATGTGTCCTGGGAGGAACAGGACTGAAAGGAGCCCAGGAATCATCATGTGGCAGGGTGAAACAGATACAGATATACTTAGTTAAAGACCTGAGGTGAGAATGTTCCTTGTGAGGGTCCTGCATCCAGACCTGTATCTCTTGCCAGCCTCTGCTGGGAGCAGATACTTGTCTCACCCCTGGGTCTCCTGCCAGGAGAACAGGTGCCTGGGTGTGGGCAGGAGGAGCTGGTCCACAGCAGGTAAGGTCCGTGACTCCAGTCAATGCTGACAGGTGTCTGCAGGTCCCCAACATCAGAGGGTGGCAGGTGTGGGTCTCTGGAGCCCAGGACTTAGTATGGTAGCTGGGTAGTGCCCATGTGGATGTGAGTGTCCTTCAGCACACTGGCTGTGGTGCTTGTGCCTGTCTTCTGGCTTAGTGGGCCTCTTGGCAAGGTGGAAGGTGGCAATGGCATCCTGAGGGTGCTTAGGGAGATGCTGGGAGCTGCCCCATTGGACAGTAATCTCTTGGAAGTTTTGGGGATGACCTTTAAAAATGTTTCATCAGCTTTGAAACCCTGTTGTGGTCCAAACACCTCTGGGTACTGTCCTTTCCTTGGGATGCTGCAGAGACACCAGCTATGGGACTTGGTAGCATGGGGAAGCCTCCATGAGGCTACACCAGCAGTATTTCCTCTACCAGAGCCAAGGACTATTCTTGGGTGCTGTCCCATTGTGCCTTATCGGCTCCCATGTGCTTCCTGCTCCCCCTGGCAGGGGCTGGTGCCTCTCCTTGTGTTCCCCTCACTCGACTGCCTCCCTATCCTGACCACAGGGGTGGCTGAGCCCTGCTGACATCCTTCTGCATGATGCCAGGGGGAAGAGCAATGCTGGGGACTGGCTGATTCAGCCATAAGCAGTGTGAGACACTCCAGCTTTGGGGACAAAATACTTGTGCACTTGGGCTTGCTTGTGGTCAGCCTCGCTCCCTCTGGGTGAACAGGATCTTGGTCCTTGGGTGCCTTCTGTGCAAGAGGCTGATTTCAGAGGGAAATGCCCGAAGCCCCTCCTTGCTTCGAGTTCTGGGGAGGTTCACAACCCTCTTTCCCTTCTGGGGATGGGTGAACATCTTTCTGGTGGGGAGGGGAAGCTCTGTGCCTGTTTGGGGCTTCCTGGCTGGAGCATCTCCTGGCCTGATCCTCTGCTGTGGCTCAGTGTGACCCCGCCTGAGGACATGGGGACTCTGCCAGGGCTGGAATGGCAGCAGGCAGCCAGCTCTGCTGATGAGTGGAGGGGAAACTGAGGCACGGAGCAGGGTAGGAGCCCGTGACAAGCCCCGTCTCTCGGTGTCCTTGCCCCGTGGTGCCGAAACTGCTTTGCTGTCCTCCTGAGCTGTCCCTCGCACAGACCACTCATCTCTCTTCCCCTGTGATTCCTGGCACTTTGATGCCACGAGGAGCAGGACTGCCCCGTGCTGTGTCCCCCCCGCAGCCCCACGCCCCGTGTGGGGGGGGCACTGAGAGGAAGGCGCTGTCCCATTTTTTTCAGCCCCGCCGCTGGACTCTCGCCTTGCCCTGTTGTGCAAGCTCGCCTCCCCGATTTCGCTCCCGTGCCTTATAAGTCCCGGCTCCCGGGGCAGCCGCAGCCTCGCCGCATTCCAGCGGACTCGCGTCAAGTGGCCCTGGCTGCATCGCCGTGGCCAGGACCGAGGCTCCCGGTGTCCCTGCGGCTCTGCCGGTGGCGCCGGGTGCTTCAGAGACACCCGGCGGGGATGCCCTTCCATGGGGAAAAAGCTGTCCATGTCCCTGAGCTCCTGGCCGGAAGGAGCGGGAAAGTGCCTTTGGGATGCTGTGGTGGAGCTTGTCCCTGTCCTTAGCAGGGTGGGATGGGGCTGGTGGTGTAGGAAGAAGGTTCAGTGGACCTTGTGTGAATGAGTGGCAGGTGACTTGTCTCCAGGAAGAACTGGTGTGCAGCTGGGGTGTCTTCCTGGAGGGAGAAATGTCTAGGGGCACACTGTGGAGGAGGCACTAGAGCCCATTCCTGCTGTACCTGTCTTCAGGTGTCTCTGAAGCACTGCTGGGAAAGGCTTGTGTGCTCCAGGTGCTGGGAGTGTGGATCCAGGACCTGGCCAGTTTTGGGGGGTTGGAGTGGCCTCAGCTGTGCTGCCAGTGATGTTGCTGAAGGGCTGAACTCGCAGGAGGGGAAGGTCAGCCTTGGTGGTCCCCGGGGCCGGGGGGTGTGGATTTGGAGCAGCCTCCTAACAAAACCCACAACCCACACCAATCTTGCAGGGGGTTGGCTACCCGTACCCTTATGTTGGATGCTTCTGACATAACCTGACCCTTGCTGGGCTGCACAGCAGCCTCTGGCTCTGCTCAAGGCTCCCTTTTGAGAGCTCTTGTGTAAAAGCAGCCATGGCCAGGAGGTGTGGATGCTGTAAGAGTCACGCTGATCTGGCAGTGCTGGAGCTGTGGCAGGATGGGGCAGGTGCTGCTGCTTGGCAGGTGCTGGTGTGAGGCTCCTGGCTATGCTGGCACAAGGTGTGTGTCTCTTTGGGGAAACACAGCTGTGCAAGGACTGACACTGAGAATTGAGGGCTAAATCGGTTTGTCCTTGTCCCTCCCTCCTCCTGCGTGGGAAGCTATGCTGGGATCCTCCCTCTCTGAGAGATGGCCTAGATGGTCTTGTCCCTTCAGGCATGAGTCCTGTTTTCCATGGCTCTCCTCCATCTCTGCCAGGTGTTTGGACTGGGGACATCCCCAGAGGAGCAGGGATGGAGAAGAGAGAGTGTTTTCTGCAGGACCTGTAGCAGTGTGACTCTGCTGGGCTGTCCTAGGCAAGAGCTGCTCCCTGCCTTGCTTCCCTCTGTGCCTGTATGTCCAGTTTGGATCAGCCCTGGGTGGGATGGGGTTGCTCTCACCTGGTATCTTGAGTAGCTGGCAGCAGAGCCTAAGACCCAGCTTAAGAACATGGTATTTCTGGGGATCTGCTCCTGCTGGATGTCTGGATGTGCAGTTTGGCTCAGGCAGTTCCTGACCCAGCCCTGGATGGATATTTTTGGTGTTATGTTGTTTTGGTTTGTTTTTGCCTTTTTTTTTTGTCCTGTCAATTTTCCAGCTGTGCTGTGGGGAGGCTGAAAATCTACATGGATCTGATGTTTAGCTGCAGGGAGTTGAAGCAGGGCAAATGTATTTTAGCAGAAGCCTATCCTCTCATGGCATGTTGAATGTGGGGTCCAGATGCCTGGATTTGTTGGTCCTGGGTGGTCCTACTGGCCTCTCAAAACCTGCAGGACTTGGTCTGCAAAGGACTGACTGGTGAGTCCCACTTTTGTTAATCCACTGGAAGATGCTTGTTCAGACCATCTTGCCCTCATCTACAGTTTGCTGTCTTTGGGAGCATTGGAGGAGGTTGGTCCAGGGCTGCCCTCAATGCACAAGAGACTCAGGCAGGTGAGCTGCCTCCTGCTTTTCTCCTGTGGGATAACCCAGATCTCCTTTGCTCTATGCCTGGTCTTGGAAGTGAGCTCTCTCTGGCTTACCTTAGTCTGTCCCTTGACTATATTGCTCAGGTCTCTCACCAGCCATACCCTCCCTCCCTTGAATGACTTGGTTTCCCTTTCCCTTCTCTAGATCTCTTACAGATCTGCTGAATTGCAGAGATCTTGGAAAACCAACCACTTGGTTCTGTCACTTCTAACTAGCTCTTCTGAGCAGGGACTTCTCCCTTAGTTTATCTTGGGGAGACACTCTTTGAAGAGGTTGGCTGGTGGCATTTGGGATTTCTCAGGCTTTGGGGACTACCCCTTGGTGGGTGCTGTGTCTTGGCTGAGACCCCCTTTTGAATGCCGTGCATGGTGACAGACAGGACTTGGAGGCCAAAGGAATGTTCTGGCCTGTGAGAGAAGGCTTATTGCCCCCATCCTTGGCAGCACCTTGTGGGTCTGGCACTGGGAGCTTGTTAGCCCTGACAAAAAGCTTTCCTGGGCCCCTGCCTTGCTCTGTTCAGGCCATTGTAAGGGCTCCCAGGGCCGACTCCCCCTTCCCTGAGCCACTGCGCAACTTCCATCCTGTCACGCCTGTCGCAAGGACTTACTGAGTGGCGCATCACGGGACCATTTAGAGACCCAACAGGGATGCAGATTTCTATCTGCTCGGAAGAAACATCCATTCTTGGGGGCTGAGCACACTCGGATCCTGAAATATTGAAAAGGGACAGTGCTTTCACATGGCTGAGGCACATGTGTGCCACCACACTCTGCAGTTCTCTGCTGCAAGAGATGGCTGTGGGTCTTCTGGGAATGCACTGCAGGTGCCCTGTGTGGCTCATGCTGGAGCACAAGTGCCTGAGTCTTTGAGGCAGCCAGAAAACTGAGAAACAGACATTTCCCCCTAAGTCTGGGCATGGGGTACCCCTGGAGTGGTGCATGGAAGGGTGGGGTAGGTGGGGAGCCTTTTGGACGGAGCCTGGTGTGTTTCTGCTTTCCTAGGTAGGACAAAGCAAGGGTGTGTGGTAGAGCCATCCATATTGAGGGATCAGAGGCAGGGATGGGAAGGATGCTCAGTGGTTGTGTTCTGCAGTCCTGAGATGTGCTGGGATGGAGAAGGGCTCCCCACACTGGTGTGGGGTGGTGGCAGCCCTCAGTCGCAGCATGCACAGTGAGCAGGAACACCCCAGCTTTTCATGATCACTGTCCATCCTGGGGTGTTTCACTGCCCCCTGAGTTGATGTGAAGGGTGTTTCTCTGCCTTGACAGGGCTGTCCTGGGCACAGGAGCTTAAGGAGGCGAGTTTTCTTCTGTAAATAGAAGAAACTTCCCTGCATGGAGGAATCTGGATCTGACTGCCCAGATCCAGTTACAGGCTGCAGAGGCTCCTGTGTTTTCAGGTGGCCACTGTCCCCAGCCCAGGATCAGGGTGAGCATGTGCTGCTCAGTTTGATGGTAAAAGAGGTTTTGGATACAACTCCTTTCCCTGGGGAAGGGGAAATGGCTGGGGAAGAGAACTCAACAAACCAGAATACGAGAGCAGAGTCCTTCTGCTTGCCAAAATGATGGGGTCACTCCAGAGTGGAAGCAGGCCAGTAGATGGGCTCTGGCTTGGGGCTTCTGCTCCTTGTAAATGATGATGAGTGTCTTCATGACCTCTGTTTTGCATAACTTCCCTTTCCAGCACTGTGCTGATTTACAAGAATTCTCTGCAGCTTCATCGTGCTGCTTTCTATGGAAATAGTCTGCCAGCCCGGGTGCAGGGAGAAGGTGGCCACGATGCTCTGACTGCTGAGCAGAGTTCTCCCAGGCCACGAGCCTTCAGCACTCTTTCTTCTTCCTGGCTATTCAAGTGAACTATTCTTTTAATTTTAATGGATTATCTATTGAAATCCTCATCTGGCACTGTATTTTTTGGTTATGACTTCTACAGCCTGGGAAGAGCAGCAGGCCTTGGGGACTTGGTGCAGCATGGCTGCTGCTGGCTGGACACAGCAGAACAAACCCTGTGAGAGCAGCTTCTGAAGGGTCTGATGTGTTTTGGGGAAAGGAGCTGGGACAGACCCAAAAATCTTCCTCCAGTGATGTTGTAGGGCTGGTGCAGAAGTCAAAAGATGTGAGTGGAACAATGAAGTGTTTCTCAAAATTGAGGGCTGTCTTTGAATTGGTGATTGGAGTAAAGTGCCAGGATAGGCTGAGGAGAGGAGATGATCTGCAGAAGGAGTTGGAGAGACAAGCAGGGTTTGTGCTGGTCTCTTTTGTACCTTTGTGATGTGTTAAACTCTTACTTCTTGTGGCAGTGTATGGTTTTTTCCAGTTTAGCCATCAAGGTCCAGTGAGGCTGTGATCATCAACTCAGGCCATTCTGCTGGGCACTGAGTTTTGGTAAAGGTGGTAGGGATGATCCTGGACAGTGTTTCTCTAATGCAGGGAAGGATTAGTGGACCTTTGGTCCAAGGTATCCTACTCTTGCTGCACGTGGCTTCTGAGCTGTGCTTTGTGCTCCCACTTTGGCACCAAACATCTCCTTTCAATAGAGCTTGTTGCCTTCTCCCCTAGGTACGGACGCTGTTTGTCAGTGGCCTTCCTGTGGATATCAAGCCCAGAGAGCTCTACCTACTCTTCCGACCATTCAAGGTAAGAAAGTCTTCAAATCTGTTTTTTGGTGTGAAAAATGCTGCTTTGTGGATGACTTGGCAGCAAAGATCTGTCAGGGTGGAAGGGAGGATGATGTGGGAAGGTGGTGTCTGTGCAGGCTTGGGGAACCTGAAGGCAGCATGGTATCCCATGGCCTGCCACTGGAATTGTGCTATCTCTAAGTTTCATGAAACTTACTTGGACCTGCCCTTCCCTGGGGATGTATCTTGATCCCCTAAACTCTCCATCCCTCTCTAATCACCACCTGGGCTGTCCCTGAGGGAGGTGGAGTTCCCTTGTCTGCCCTCCTCTAGCACACAGTGGGTGCTGTGTGCTCTCTAGGCACTAGCCAGGGTGGGGTGCTCATCTTCATAGCTGGAAAATGGGATTTCTTCCTAAAGGACCAGGATGGACTGGCAGAGATACCTGCTCTGCCCTCAGTCTCCTCCTTTGGTGGGAAAGAAGCATTACTGTCACTGCTCCTGCTGCAGATCCTGCCTTATGGAGGGCTTGGTGCTACAGGAACTCTTGGAGCTGTCCCATTGTATCTTGGTTGTAGCTTGGCTCCTTCAGGAGCCTGACACTGACTTGCTCTCTTCCCTCCTGCAGGGTTATGAAGGGTCACTGATCAAGCTGACTTCAAAGCAGGTACCTCCTTCTTCCAGCCTATGTGTTTTTGGCGTCTGCTACAAAACCAGACATGCCAGGAGGGGAGGGGGGACAGATCCCTATTTCATTTTCAAGCACTGTCTGGGATCAACACCGTGTGCACAGCTGGGTTCTGCTGACCCCACTGTCCTGGAGGAGTATATTGTGATTGTTTCCATGTCTTCTCCTGCTGCCCTGGGTGAGACCTCAGGTTTCAGCCTCAAACCCTGTGCTGCCATCAGCCTTCCCCCTCCCATCCTGACCAAGGCAGTAGGTGCCCTTGCTGGGGGCTGTCAGGGTGAATGGTGTCCCCACACATGGGGATGCCAAAGCGTTTTTTGTGTGGTGGGAGAAGGTGCAAAGCAGGAATCTTGGGCTGGTGACCCAAGACCCTTCAAGCTCTGCCTGAAGCCCCTCTGCAGCTTAGAATGGTCTCTTCTGCTTGCCGTCTGGGGATGGGGCAGCGTGGTCTGAGGAGCTGCAATAGGCTTTGAAACTGAAATTGTTGTTATTTCTTTTAGCCAGTTGGTTTTGTGACCTTTGACAGCCGGGCTGGTGCTGAAGCAGCGAAGAACGCCTTGAATGTGAGTACCCAAAGTGTCAGGGGACTGTGGGGGCTGAGGGCCACACGCCCTGCTGTAGCTAGGCCTGGAGCTGTGGGCTTGGTTTGGCCATGGCATAGGACAGCAGGGTCTCCCAGCTCTGCCCTTGAGTATGGAAGCAAAGCAGTCCTGCCACACCCCACCAGGGAAGCAGGAGAGCTGCTAAAGGCTGACATCAGCCTGAGCAAGTGGATGCAAGCTGTGTCCGTGTCCCTTCTGACCACTGGAAGGCAGCTCCAGGGCGTGATAGGGTGTGGGGAACTGCTGTTGCTCAAAAGTCTTGTGGATGGTCAGCGTGGCAGGGACACCCAAAGTGATCCCTGTCCTGTGTGGGCCTGCAGGAGTTGGTGAGTCTAATCAGCAAGACACGGTTCTGCTGAGTAGACCTTGCCTTGGGCTTTGTGCCACCTCCTCAGGCTGGCAGATGTAGTGGCCCCATAGATGGGAGCTCCCACACAGAGGGGGGTTATCCTGACTCCAGTACAGACAGGATTATCCCAGTCCCAGCAGACAGATCTCTGCTGGCCAGTGTTGGCAGCCATCCCTGCTATAGTGGTTGGTGAACTGCACCTAAAGATCAGAACTGGGTCCCTCATATTGGAAGCTGTAGTTCTGAGCCTGCTAAACATAAAAATAAAAGCACGTGGGAGCTTGAGTGTTGTAGTGAGGTGACAAAAATCTGGGCATGCGACTGCAGTGTGGTGGCCTTTAGTTCTCTGGTACGGGGGAAGGCCTGGGCTTGGACTGGAAGCTTCACCTCTGAGAGACTCTTGTGCTTTCTCCTGTGACAGGGCATCCGCTTCGACCCTGAGAACCCCCAGACTTTGCGGTTAGAGTTTGCTAAAGCCAACACAAAGATGGCCAAGAGCAAGCTGATGGCCACACCAAACCCCACCAATATCCACCCCGCCTTGGGCGCACACTTCATTGCACGGGACCCCTGTGAGTATGCTGGGAGGGTCTTGGAGATCATGGCTGGTCCCACCTGGGAGATGCCCAACCCTGGGAATGCTGTTGGGGTGGAAACAAACCCAGACCCACATCTGCTTTGGTTGAAATCTGCCTGGTGCAGGGCGATTGGGGTTGCAGAAGAATAATGGACATCTGCTGAGGCCAACACTAGAACTGTTGGGAGATCACAGCTGGTTTTGGTAGTTCAGCTGATACCATGAGTTCTTTAAACCATCCCTAGCTGTGAGGCATAAAGGATAGGTGCTGTGCCATCCCCCGCTGTGTGGCCTCATGGGGCGAGCAGCCCCACTGAGGATCACCGGGTGTCCAGTGACGTCCCATCTGAGAGCCCCCTCTTCTGTCCTGCCTCCTGTGGCAGCAGCCCTGTGCTGCATGTGTGAACCAGCCTGTCCAAAACCCCTGTGCAGCCTGTTCATGGCCTCTTTTGGCAAGGCGAGCAGCTGGGCACACAGATTTTATACCTCACTGAGGTGGCAGCACCAAGCTTTAGCCTGGGGTGGGAACTCCAGAGCCTGTCCCCACAGTGGGCTGTCAGGGTCAGGTACTGAGATGCTGTCCCCTTGTCTCCTCCTGTGCAGATGACCTGACTGGAGCGGCTCTCATCCCAGCCTCCCCCGAGGCGTGGGCTCCCTACCCCCTGTACACCACGGAGCTCACCCCTGCCATCCCCCACGCCGCCTTCACGTACCCGGCAGCCGCTGCTGCGGCCGCTGCTCTTCACGCTCAGGTGAGTCGCTCCCCACCTCCCATGCCAGGAGCCAGGCCCTCCTCTTTCCCTGCCCTGGTGCTCGTTCCCGCAGTCTCTGCTTGGCCGGTTTGACCCCGGCCTCTGCACCTTTGGCTCCTGGGCAGAGCCTGCTCCCAGCTGTGGGCATGGGAGCCCAGCCCTGAGCCAGCTGCAGGGGAAGGGTGTGTGTGGCCGAGGGCAGGCAGAGCCGGCTGTGATACCAGACCCTGTGAGGGGCAGGCATATGGGAGGAAGCCAGGGCTTGATTTCTGGCTGCCTCTATTGGTCCCCATGGCCAGAGAACCATGTTGAGGGACTGCTGGGAGGAAATGCTACCTGTCAGTGAGTAAAACAGCTATGAAGGGTCCTCTGAGAAGTCACAGCAAAGGCAACGGGCTCAGCTCAGAGCTAAAGCTGAGGGGCTCAACTGTGACCCAACTCACTCAAACATTTTTAAAGCTGGGAGAGGGTGTTCTGCAGGAGATGAGCGACCAGAACTTTGCCACAGTGAGGAATTCTGATGGGACAGGGTGTTAGCCACCCTGAGGCCAGGCTAGAGAGCAGGGTTATTCTGTGCCTGAGCCTCTGGAAGTGCTCCTGGTGGTGCATCAGCTGCCTGGTGTCCCAGGGTTTGCTTGCTAACAGCTGGGGAAGTAGGGATGCCTGTACTGGTCTGAAACTGGGGTGCTTCAAATGTACAGAGACCAACACAAAATCCTTGAGACTACAGAAGTGCAAATGGAAAGCCAAAACAGAGAAGCAGCGTCCTAATTCCAGGTTTAGCTGCTTGACTTGAAGCACTTGTCAGGAGAAGCTGGAGCCCCTGTCCCTGCCCTGCTCAGTGTTCCCAGCCAGCTGTGCTCTGCCTGCTTCCATCTCTGCTCCTGTAGTGGTGCCATGGGGGATTGGGGCAGTGGGACTGAGCATCAGGGCTTAACCTCTGTGCTCTGCCCTGCCAAGCAGGGCATTTGCCTCTGCTCTTCCCTGCTTAAATGGAGAGGAAGAGGACCTGTGTCCCATCACCTTGTCCTCCTGGCTGGCAGTTAGCTCTGTTGGCCCTTTGGCATCCTTGTGCTTCCTGCAAGCTTTGTGATGGTAACTGCCCAGCTTCAAGCCAAGCTTGCTTCCCAAATGCCATGTGGAGGGGATGCAAACTCCTGGCCTCTGTCCTGCCCCTCTCACACCTGGAGAATGCTCCTGCTTTTGCCCTTTTACAGGTGAGCTGATGTTGGGCTGAAGCTCCTGCAGGGTAGGTGAGAACTATGTGGGGTTCAGGGCTAGACCAGGGACTGGAATGTTTTCCCAAGGACTTTCAGAGTCAGGCTAGTCCTTCACTGGGAGGACTGTGCATGCTGGTGTTTTCTAAACCACCACTCCTCTGTGGTGGTGCCCACAGAGGAGTATCCTGTGCTCCTCAGTGGCCCAGGAGAGCAGGTGTCTTCCTGCCCCTTGTGTGTAGGGTGGTGGAGCATTGTCCTGGGAAGGGAGGACTGGGTCAAAACAACCCCTCTGGCCTGGCTGAGGTGGTTGAGGAACGTGAAACCTTTACTGCAGTTCTTTCAAGGATGGCCATTGGTGACTGTATGGGGACCCTGAGTTTGAGGGTTAGACATCAAAACTTTATGGTGCATGGTGAGGGAGAAAACTCTGCTGTTTTAGAGTGGAGGGTATCAAGGAGGCCTTCAGCCAGATCTTTACCCTCTGGGATCTTAGTTCCTTCCCTCCAGCTGGCAAGTTACTACATTCCAAAGAGCTCTTCTGGCCTGACCATAAAGACCCCGAGGTTCCAAGGAGGCCCTTGAGTAGGTAGAACTCCCTGTCCAAGGGGGGGTCCCTGTATGGTGATGGCTCACTTAGGGAGCCAGAGCAGCCCCCTCCAGGCCGTGGTGGGACCCAGCTCTCTTCCCAAGAGGCTGCCAGGCAGCCACGGCTGCTCCTCGCTGTGCTGAGCCGGCAGTGACCTCGCAGGAGCACATTCTGGCACAGTATATGTTACCAATAAAGTTCTGCAGGATTAAACATTACTTGGGCTGGCAGCCCTGGGCTGCCCAGTCTCCAGGCTGGAGCCCTCTCCCTTGCAGAGCTGAGGTGGGGTGGAGCAAGTCAGGGAGATGACTTTTGCTCACAGAGTTGGCTAAAAGCTGTGCCCTCAATCCCAGTGTGCTGAGCTCTCTGCCCTCACGGGAGGGGCTGGCTTGCCCATGTGGTGGGTTCATGGGTCGTTCTCCAGGACAGCTGCAGTGTTTCCTCAGGAGCCTGGTGTTGGCTGGAGGACATTCATGGGGATTGCTGGAGCTGTAGCAGCTCCACAGCAATCAGCCCTGAGGCAGGAAAAAAGTTGGAGGCTGTAGCTAAACTGAGATCTTGTCGCAAGAGATTTAAACCTGTAGGGCTTGTCCTCTTGAACAGAGAGTTCAGTGAGGGGGAGAGGAGGTGGCTGCCCTTGGCCTTCTGAAGGGCTGCCCAGAGGGCTGGCAGGAGGGATGAGGGACAGGAGGTGGCGTGAGGCTGGCCTGGCCTTGGGAACCCTTGGTAAACTCTCTCACCCAGATGAGACTGATGGCTGCTGCTTCTGGCACTGCCGTGCCGTAGGGATGATCCTGGTGAGCACCAGGCAGCTGTAACTGTGTCTGCAGCCTGACTCTGCCCCAGTGGGGACTCCGCTGACTTTAAGATTGTCCCATCTGCCTTCCCTCCCTCCCACCCTCTCTCCAACCCCTCCTTTGATGTCCCTAGTGAACTCCAGCCATGATGCCAGCGCAGGCTAGCCCTGAAGCTCAGAGCTGTCCCTGGACATGGGACACCCTAGTGATGCCTTATTGCAGCTAGTGGAGTGGCTGTACCACAGCTCCATTCCTAGAAGTGTTAAGCATGATGGCAGCCACGTCTGGAAAGACTGGTAAGGTAACCATCTCTCCTCCAAGGTGCACCATGGGATTTGCAAGCTTCTGCCCATCTCTTTAGCCCGTATCTCCTTGGCAACCCAGTGCATGGGCCTCACGCTACCCACCCACCAGAGCCTGGGGAATGAGATACCAGGCCTTCTTTCTAACCCACATCTCCAACTTGGCAGCACATGACATGGCGCACACAGCATGGCACCATCTTACATCAGCTCCTCCCAGCTGAGCCAGGCTCAGCCAGGCCCCGCCGGTCGGAGGGGAGCAGCCCGGTTGAGCTGGGGCAGAGACCACCCTGCCACTCGGCGTGAAAGAAACCTGGTTTCTCCCCAACCTTGACCCTTTGAGGGCAACCAGAAATACACCTTGACCTCACTCCTGGCACACGGTGGGGGAGGTGAGTGACGTGATAGTGATAGCACACAACTAAATTTTAGTGGGCACCTTAGACAACAGCACTTGCCGGTCACTTTGTTCCAGAATCGCCTACCAGGACAGACCCTGCCCTGAATCATGGGTCTAATCTCACATCTTTCCTCTCCAGTTACTGGAAATGGAACCAGTTCCTACCTGGAGCTTGGCTTCTCTCTCTTGCAGCCTGAAATCACAGGCAGGACACAGGTCGTGTGAGCCATAACGGAGGGAATCGCCAGCCTTGGGAGAGAGGGGAGTGACGTAGGAGACTGGGAGCTTGGGAAGAGGGAAGGTGGCCTGTCCTGGGACTGGTTGGCAGGGAGAAGGTTGATGTTCGACTGAAGGAGTCAAGTCCTGTCTCAGTTCTCTTTGCAGTTGTTCTGAGCAGTCTTCTTTCCTCTCTGTGGAAGCGACGTTGGGGAAAGAAGCCACCAAGGATGGGGGCCCGGGTCTGCCTTTGCCTTTGGAAGACTGTGAGGTGCAAAGGTGTGCAGAGCCTCCTGGGAAGATGGGAAGAGCTTGACATAGAGAGAATGTTCTGCTTGGACTGTGTGAAGTGCTTCATCTGTTGCCTGTGAAGTGGAGTTGGGCTGCTTTGCATCTCTGAGGTAGAACTATTGGTTTTGGAGTGCCCCTAGGCACAGACTCTGAGTGGGCAGCAGGAAATGCCAGGGCTATCCCTGTTCCTGGAGCTTTTCTGCAGGGAGATGATTCCAGCTGTGACTTCAGAAGTCTGCTCTGGGCAGGGCTTGCCCTGGGAAGCAGGGGCTGGGAACAGGGACTATAGGGGTGCAAGGCACTGGATTGATGGATGCCTGTTCAAACAGTCCTAAGCAAGAGGATGGATCAGTGCCTGTCTTCTCCTGCGTGTGCCTCAACCTGGTGTGGGATGATGTGTTAATCCTCTGGCTTTCCCTTGCTAGAGCTGCCTGGAGAGACACATGTGCTGGATCTGACTGCATCCTGTTTTATTGGGCTGAGCTGCTTGGGTCTCACACATCGTGCCAGTGTTTGGATGCTTGTTCCCAGCTCTCTGAAGTACCCTGGAAGTGGATGGCCTG
Source organism: Campylorhamphus procurvoides (assembly GCA_013396655.1). Lineage (NCBI taxonomy): Eukaryota > Metazoa > Chordata > Aves > Passeriformes > Dendrocolaptidae > Campylorhamphus > Campylorhamphus procurvoides. The sequence continues at coordinate 300,529 of WBMV01005420.1, read as the reverse complement.
GGTGCAATGCCTGCTGCTGAGGCAGGAGGTGTGTCCCTCACACACTGGTGGGTGAGGAGCTGCCTTGTGGGTACAGCTGTGCTGCTGTCCTGGCCTGCCTGGGTCATGTTCCCATCGGATGTTTCCAGCTGGAGCAGAGCAGCTCTTGCTGGCCACCAGTGTGGGCTGCCCAAGGCTGACCCCTGGTGACCCACAGCTGGGGGGAGCAGTGACTGCGAGGCTGAGGGTCTCAGCAGAACGAGTGGAGATGCTGCTCTGCACATCAGCAACTGGCAACAAGATGCAGCTCCTGGACATGTTGGTTGGATCCTACCAGCTCCCAGCACCACAATGGAGTGCTTTGTCCCTGCCTGCAGCAGGAGCCTTTCTAGTCCATGGGGACCATTCCAGCTGTATCCCTGTATTCCAGGGATAGCTCAGAGCTCCAAGAGTTGCTGGGGCTGCCTGCAGACCTAGAGGTAACTAAAGAGAAAAGAAAGGCAAGTCCTCCAAGCCAAAGGTCACCTGAGGATGGACCTGTATATTCAGTCCTCCCTTCCCCTTCTTTTTCCTTCTGAATGAATTGCTCTTTGTGAGAGTGGTGGGCAGTCGGATACTTGAATTCTGAGGGTAATCGGGAGAGACAAAGGAGGTCTTGACAAGGAGTGAAGCACTGACGTGGTGTTTCTCTGCCCCATTAATCATTTCCTTGTGATTTTTAGGCAGCCGATGGTGGTGTGCTGCAGCAAGGGAGGGGTGCATCACCTGGCCTCTGGAAGGTGGCAGGCAGACACACATTTCTCCTCTCCAGCTGTTTTCTGGGACAGATAATGGTGGCAGCATGAGGCTGCTGCAGTTGGCTGGTGGTTTCTGCCTCGTCTCTCCAGGCGGGTGAGCAGGAGATGTTTCAGTGGTGTGACCAGACTCCTTTCCAACTGTGAGCTAATGCGTCTCCAGAAACAACTGTGTCTCTTCCAGTAAAAACCTCCCTTGCTCGGCTTTCCTCACCCAGAGCTGGACATCTCCATTCTTTCTCAGCTTCCTCCTTGATGGATGTAGTATTTTGAGGGGTGTGAAGAGAAAACTGCCTTGGCAGGTGCCTAAAGAGCGTGTCTTCTTGGCTGGCTACTGCCTCTGATCTGCTGCTTCCAGCTTTCTGCTGCCTTCAGAACCATCCCTCCTAGCGAGTTCCTGCATCATCCTATCAAGCCCTTAATCTTTCTGTGGGCTGAAAGACCTGGCAGGTCATTCCCTCTCCCTGCCAGCATGTCTGAGCCTTGGATTGCAGGGTTGTCATGTCTGCAGGAGCTCCTGCTGGGCTCCATGCTGAGCCTCTCTGGATGCAGGGCTGGGCTAGTGGCCTGTGGGGCCATGGTGGGTCAGGCTGGGTGGGTTTGGTGTGTGAGAGACCTACAGGAGGAATGGAGGGAAAGATGGTCTATCAGGAGTGGCAGTTTGTTAGTGCCAGAGCTATGAACAGTCTGTGTTCTTAGATGAAAGCAGCATTTTTGTTGAAACTGGAGATGCTGAGGCTCAGCACAGGGGGCAGAAGGTGGCTCAGACCCCTGAGGAGAGGCTGCAGGGCCACCAGGCTGAGGGAACAGTGTGGGCTGTGCCGACTCACGGCTGTGCTGCTCAGCTGAGCCCAGCGTGGGACGGAGGCGGCTCTCGGGGTTAAGCACTCGCAGCCTTGTGAACGAAGGGGGAGTTTCCTGTTGCTGCTGGGCAGGAGGAAACTGCTTCCAGCTGTTGAGGGGAGGGGTGCTGGAATGGGAGACACTGGCCAAGGAGGATGGCTGCTGACTGCCGGGGAGATGTGGCTCTGCTGAGCAAGCACCTCCTGGTGACGGGGCTTGAGGGGTCAAGAAACTCCTGTCCTTGCTGTGGTGGTCCTGGAAGATGTCTGCGATGCTGCTGCCCACTTCAAGCCTTCCTGCGTGGTGTCAGTGCAATGGCTCAGCAGGGTCCAGTGCAGTGTGGTGGCCCTGGCTGGGCAGCAAGGGTCCCTCTCACAGACTAATGGAGAAGTGAAAACAGGCTGGGTGTGGCACTGAGACAGCACATTGGCCCTGGCACCAGGTGGGACTCCTCACTGGGTAGGAGGGTCTTGGTAAAGTTCATGCCCTTGATTCCCTGAAGGCTGGACTTACTGGGGTGCACTTGGCTGCTGTGTCATGGAGTGAGGTATGGGGCCAGCTGGGAGCTGGTTTAGTGGCACCCACTTGCTTTTTGAGGGTGTCTGGCATGAATCAAGCAGATTATGGAACTTATGGAACCATAGAACAGTTTGGGTTGAAAAAGACCTTAAAGCCCATCTCATTTCCCTACTATGGGCAGGGACACCTTCTACTAGACCAGGGTCCAAGCCCTTTCCAATGTGGCTTTGTCCTAAGCTGATAAGAGGTTCCTGTGAGGACAGAGCCTCTGTAGACTGGCAGGGCTCCTTCCTGTAGGAGCCATCGTAGGAAGAGGGACTTGAGATCCTGAGCTTGTGCCTGGGGCTCTGCAGTTTGTGGCATTGCAGTTCTTGTGCTGGTGGAGGGAGGACTTGGCCACTGCAGGCAGCAGTTTTGAGGCTGTGGCAGTTTGCTGCACATCTCTGTGTGTCCTTGGGAGAGGAGCATCTAGCCAGGCTTGTTTGGGCAAGGGGGATAACCGTGCTAAGATTGTCTGGCAAGGGGAATGGCTCCTATGGCATTCCAGGGGATTTTTTTACCACTTTGCTCCCTATCTTAGAGCCAGGTCCATCGTTGTGCTGGTTTCCAGAGTCCTGATTGTGCTTCCCTGCCGGCAGCTGGGGAGGGAGGAGCATGGGATGGCTGCTGTGCTCCAGCTCCCTTTGGAAGCAGCAGCAGGATGGAGCTCCACTCGCTGCTCCTGGATCCATGCTCAGTCAGGTGGCACGGGCTCATCTCCCACTGTGCTCCAGCACAGAGCTGCTAATGCAGCCCAGCCCAACAGCCAGCCTTGCTGACCCAACAGGAGCATCTGGATGTCTGATGGTGCTGCATGTTGCCAGTTTGCTGTATCTCTTGATGAGCTGGAAAGTGTCTGCTCAGTTACTGTCCCTTGTTTGCTTGTTGGGGTCTATCCAGCTCCTTCCTTGGCAAGGAGCAGATCTGAGCAATAGAAGCAGCAGCAAGGTCTTGCTCATTTGCAGCTCTGCCAGGTTCTTCCCATGATGTGGTTTGCCTAGAGCTTGTTCTGGTGGCTGAGTTGTGACTCCGTAGGTTTTGCTGTGGTGGATGAGCCACTTCTTAACCCATACATGTTATATAGATGTTGTCTGGTTTTAATGGGTAGTCTTAAATGCCTCCTTTGGCTGGCTGAGCGTGCAGCAGCCACCACCTTGGGGTGCTGTGTGCTCAAAGTGAGTCCCCTCTGCCCTGCCCAAGTCTGAATGCGGGGAAAGACATAAACTTGGGTTGTGGGGGGAGTGGGAGTGTGCTGGGGGCAAAGAGCCCCTCCTTGTGCCTGTTTCTGTAGTGGTAAACATCATGGATAGCTCAGTGGTGAGGAGCTTCCCAAGAATGAAGGGTGGTGTGTGCTGTAGTGAGAGGGGGCCAGTCACGGGGGTGATTTGTGAGTTGCCTTCTGGTTATGCCAATAGACAGAGTGCTCAAGGTATTGAGACAAGCCCTTTGATGGGCTGCTGGCTTCCTTCTTGGAATGTGAGATCCTGCCATGCTTCTTCAGGGAGGACCTAGCTAGGTCCCAGTGCCACAAAAGCTGGCCAGTGTAGGGCTGGCATGGTGCAGCTTCAGGATGAGATGCAACTCAATATTTGGGGCTCAACCTGGAGCCTCCTTTCCTGTACTGGAGACATCTGTAGTCCGTGGACCTTGCACATGGCTTGAAGGAGCTGAAGGGTTGTGCTCTGGTTGAGATAATCCTGGATCACGGACCTCTGCCGTGGCTTTCTTTTCCAGATGCGCTGGTATCCTCCCTCCGAAGCTACCCAGCAAGGATGGAAGTCTCGTCAGTTTTGTTAGTTCGTTAGTAAGTAATTAATTACTCTTGAAGTCAGGTCCTTGTCCTGCTCTTGTCGGGAGGAGGGATGGGAATTCGAGCTCAGCCCACACTTCCAGCAAGGATGCAGTGGGGTCATGGGAGACCCAGCGACGCCCGGGGTGGGGAGGGGGCCGTGGCGCTCCTTTGGGGGGCGGATCCGCTCGCTCACAGCCGCTCCTCTCCTGCAGTGTCTCTCCTGGGCTCGTGTTCCTCCTCGCTGCCTCTCCGCGGAGGGATGTGCCAGGGACGATCGCTCCGACTCCTCTCGGTTTGGTTCTCCGCCAGCGGACAAGGCGCCCGGCCCCGCCGCGCTCCCCCCGGACTGCGGGGCACCCCCTTCCCCGGACTGTGAAGGCACCGCGGCCCCGGCCATGGGCTGTGCGCCGCCTCCATCCCTCCCTCCATCCATCCACCCCCAGGACATCCTCCCTGACTGAGCTTCGCCGAAACCCAGCCGGGGAGGAGGGCTCGGTCCTGGGTTTCCCCGGGCTCGCCCTGCCCTGGGAGAGGGCGGCTCGGCTGAAGGAATCGAAAGGCAAAATGGGTTTTGCATGTTTTCTGGCATGAATTAAAACACTTAACTTGTGTCTGTGTGAGTGTAAGTTTGTTTGTTCTAGCGTTTGTGTAACCGTTAGCAACAGGTCTTGGCCCAACGGATTGATCCATCAAGGTTTTCCTCTTGCTTCGGTGAAGACTTGGCTTTGAGAAATACTAACTGTCCTTGTCTCACCCCTTCTCCCACCTCTGCCCTCCCCTCCCCAGGACGACCAGAAAAATTTGAAAAACGCCTTTTTTTTTCCTTTTTTCCCCCCCTCCTCCAAGTACGATGCACTGGGTTTCTGTTTTCATCCATTCTGCTCCCGTTTTAAAGTCAGGGTTGTTATATTATTTTTTTTTCCCCTTCTTCAGGCTTCTATATATAGAACGGCTGTAAAATATCTAACCTCTTTTTTGTTTTCCACATCCTTCTGATTGGAGAGCATCCAGTCCTGCCAAATACTCAGCCATCCTTATGGGAATACCGAACAAAAAAAAAAAATAAAGTACGAGTATTTTTGTACCATGTGTAATAAGGAAATATTTATGCATCATAAAGAATTTCTTGTGTGTTTGTGTGCAATTAATTATTATTATTAAAGAGAAATTGTAATCCTGTAAGATAAGTTAATGTTTAGTTAAAAGCTTGAAAGAGAAGGATTGTCTTCTGTACCAATGATTCAGTCAGGCATAGTAAACAAGAAATTGTGCAATTTTTGTTTTAGCATCTTATTGCTTGGTATTGAAGTGCTTTAAGTATTATCTGACCATGGCTGTCTCGCTTGTATTAAAAGATTTGAGAATAAGTTGCTCTATTAATTGCTGATCCTATGAGAATGTGAAACTGGATAATATATGAAATGCAACCAAAAAAAAAAAGAAAAAAAAATATATACCCAGAGGCTGCTGTGACTCTTTCTCTGGTCTTGTGTGTTTTCTTGTGGGGTTGGGGTGGGATGCTTCAGGCATGTTACCCACAGCCTGTCCCCTCCCTTTGGATCCCTCTGGGATGCTGCTCTGGACCATCAGATTGCATCTTCCCCCACCCCCTCAGGGAAGGGCAAGTCTTTGCCTGCAAGGGCATGTCTTGGAGGGGTTGTTGGTGCTGAGCTCTGCTGGAGGCCTCTCAGAGGGCAGCCCTGAGCTTTTTTTGGGTGTTTTTGTTCCCCCTCCCAGCTCCTGGAGAGGCTGAGGGCCTCTCCTCCGTGCCAGCAGTGCAGCAAGGAGATATCCATAGAAGGCAAGTGTCCTCTGTGGCTGGAGTGTTGCCCCAGCCTGGCCAGCTCCTGCTCTGGTGCAGGGCGCCCTGGCCCAGCCTGCCTCAGTCCTTCCCTGCCCTTATCCAAACTCCCCAAAGCAGCTGTGGGAAGGGCAGGGGGTGGTTGTCCTGGGGGGAGCCTCCATGGGGTGGCCTGGGGCTCTCCCTGCTGTGCCCAAGGGGTCCCCACAGCTCAGCTCCCCGAAGTCCTTGCTGTGGGCTCCCCAAAGCCCTCCCACGCAGCTTCCCGCCCCAGGGATCAATGTTTTCCTGTCTCCCCCGGGCTTTGAGGGCAGTGCTGAGCAAAAGCAAGAAAAAATTAAAAAAAAAAAAAAAACCAGAAAAAGCAAAAAGCAGGTCTAAAAATATCCCAGCTGGCCACTGTGCCTGGGAATGGGCTCGGCCGAGCGCTGCTGCTCCGGGAAGTGACTCGCTGTGGGGCCGTGGGCTGCCTGTGCCAGCCCCTTCCCTAAGGAATTCCCGCTGTCCAGGCTCCTACCCCAATTCCAGCTCCAGCGAGCCCGCTCTTCCCTGCTGGGTCTGTCCACATCTTGCAGCTCTGCTCACCTGAGTGGAAACGCTCCCGAGAGCAGCGGGGCCCGGTGATGGGAGCGTGTGAGGCTTTAAATTATAGAGCAGGGGTGTTTTTTTCCTGGGTTTTTCTTTTTTGTTCTTTTTTTTTTTTTAAAAAGCCTTTAGCACATGCATTAACATGGCCAGGCCATGAATAATTGACGCCCAGCTCTATTAAGCTTTTACACTGGGACCTGCTCAACGCGGCTCGCCTTGGAGCTAAAGTAGGTCACGTCTGTTCCGAGGGTCCCCGGGCGTCCCCTCCCCGGCCAGAGTGGGGCTGGCACAGGCGTGTGGGCACACGTGTGTCCTCACTTGCTGCCTTGGCCCGACCAGGGATGCAATGCTCCTGCCCCTCCCCAGCTGTCCCCGCTGGTGCCCTGCTCAAAGGGATGCTTTGAGATGTGATTTGTGGTCAGGGAATGTCCCCAAAATTCAGGGAATAGAATAATGGAATCATAGAATGTTTCGGATTGGAAGAGGACCTTGAAGATTATCCAGTTCCACCCACTGTCATGGGTAGGGGCACCTTCCACTACACCAGGTTACTCCAAGCCCTGTCCAACCTGGACTCAAACACTTTCAGGGATGGAGCAGCCACAGCTTCTCTGGCCAGCCTGTGCCAGGGCCTCACCACCCTCTCAGGGAAAAATTTCTTCCCAATATCCCATCTAACCCTGTCCCCTTGCAGTGGGAAGCCATTCCCCCTTGTCCTATTGCTCCAGGCTTTTGTAAATAGTCTCTCTCCATGTTGCTTGTTGACTCCCTTCAGGTACTGGAAGGCAGCAATCAGGTCACCCTGAAGCTTCTCTTCTCCAGCCTGAACAACCTGAATTCTCTCTGCCTTTCCTCACAGCAGAGCTCCTTCATCCCTCTGATCAACTTGGTGGCTTCCTCTGGACTCACTCTGACAGGTCAATGACATTCCTATGCGGGGAATACAGAGAATGTCCCCAAAACATCCATCTCCCCAAACAGGATGAAGCTCTGGATGGGGCACAGGCTGGTGACAATACCAGGAAAAAGGGAGTCGGTCATGGCACCTCTGGTTCTTGTGCTGCCTGAACCTGTTGGCCAGTGGCTGTAGGACAAACTGATCAGGGAACAGAGAAGCTGGCACTGGAGCTTGAAGAAATATGGGGGGAAAGGCTGCTTTGGGCACACTTTCATTTTATGTTTTACCGGAAACTTCCTCCTCTTTTCCTTGTTTTGGAGGTGAGACAAAAGATAAATCAATCTTGGAGCTTTTAGGCCGTTTTCTCCCGAACATACTGTGCTCTGCCACGGTGTGGCCCAGGCACTGCAGCAAGGAGCAGTTTGGGAATACAAAACCCAGCTGCTGTGATGCCAAAGGGGCTCTCAACACTGCCATGCTGGATCAGCTGCTCCTGTTGGAGCTGATCAGACACACAGCCAGCCAAGGGGTCTGCAGGGGGGGCAGATCCAACACTCAGTCTCTGCTGCAATCAGAGGGGTAGGAAGGGATTCAGTTCCACACTGGCATTCATGCAGGGACATACTGGTCACAGGAGCTCCTCTCTCCGAGGTCAAAGCACCCTGCAGTGCTGATGCTCCCCTCGTGGTACCACACACCTCTGCTGAAGGTTCTCAGACGCAGGTGAGTCGTGCAGTTGCACGATCAGTGCCTCCAGCACCTTTCTATGGCAGATGTGATGAAGTACAATTTTTTGTAAAGGATCCAACCTGCTGGTGTGCACTGGCACTGCAGGGAGAGGAGTCACCGTCACCATCTCCTTTTCCATCATCCTCTCTCCAGCTGAAGCCTGTCATGGCTAAAGACTATTTTGACCTCTCAATGTCTGTCTTGTTGTGAGAGGCCCAAAGCTGAACACAGTGTTTGAGCTGTGGGATGGAGCTGCAGCTCATGCAGTGTTTCTGGGATTCCTCTGGCAAACATGTGTGGTGCAGCCCCGTGGGGATGAGGAGCAGGTCAGGGAGCATCACACCCCCCAGCTCTGTGGGATAAAAATGACTGGCCGAGCTGTGTGCTGATAGATGTACTTCAGTAGCATGTTTGGAAGAGGCAGGCTGGGCTGGTGGGTGTGTAAGCATGGTCACCCAGGTCCCAAACATCACCAGGAAAGCAGGAAGAGGCAGGGAACGCTGGAGACCAAGTGGGGAGGAGACAACGTGCTGGCTGCTCCTCACCTCCCGTTTCCTTATTGCACAGTGCCCCCTCTCAGGAGTTTTGCTTGGATATCACCACACGGTCTTCCAGCTCCAAAAGTACCTCTGCTATCCTCCCGTTATCCACCTACTTGTTAAATTATTCTCTAACCCAGCAAGAAGACTGTAGAGATTTGGAAATGGCACCCCAATCCCCTATGGAAAGACACAAGTGATAAACAGTGGATGGCACAGGGATCGTGTAAGTTTGTAGGGACAAAATACATCCCAAAAATAACTGCTGGGGAAAGGTGAGGGGTACCAGTCCCACCCCCAGTGTGATGGATGACATCCCGGAGGTGTCTTGGGAGTCAAGATCCTGAGGGTTATTAATTACAGGAATTACGTCCATATCAAGTCAAAAATCCGTGGGATCGGGTTAGATCCTCAAAGAACAAAAGCTGCTCTGAGCCAGTCAGGCTTTACACGGCTTTGTTATTTGGGATAGCGCCATGGGAAAGGTGCTGCCGGTGCGCGCTGAGTCACGACATGCACAATACATCGGGAGAGCCAGGAGGTGGCATCCGAGACCTGAGCACAGCAAACCAGGACACCCTCCAGCAGGAGGATGCAGTGGAGAAAACGCAGGGGTTTTCTCATGCGCCTTCCTCTCCTCCTTGGAATGGGGGAGTGGAGGTACTTTAGGCAAAGAATCTCTGCACTAAGTTATTTTAGGAAAATAATTTTATTTTTCTGCTCAGCTGCAGCGTTGTTACCAAAAATACACTGGATTTCAGCTTAGCAGGGGGGAGGTCCAAAGCCCAGCTGGGCTGTGGTGGGTCTGTCACCACTCAGGCCAGTCGTGGCTTGTTCCACTGAGCCTGGGAACCCCCTGAGGCTGGAGCAGTCCCTCTTGTGAGTGCCTCTCCCATGCATAGCTCCTGGTATTACTCATTTAACTCAAAAAGAAGAAGATACGTGATGGCTTTTGTGGTGACAAGTGATGACACATGTAGCTCTACTCTGTACAGGGCACTGGGAGCCACCCCAGCAGGGCAGTGGGCTGCCTGTTTGGCTCCCTTGGCTAGTGGGGCTGGAGATGGGCAGGAGCACCACTGTCACCCTGCAGTGGTGCCGGGACAGATGGCACATGGCACTGGGACATCAGCCCAGGACACACGGGGGTGCCTGCAGGGACTTCCTGGACTTGCAGGTCTCAGCCCAGCGCAGGAAGGAGACCCAGAGGAAAGAATCAGCCGCAGCAATCCCAGGGACAGGAAAACCAGGGAAACACCAGCTCCTAATAAAAACCTGGAAAGGCCTCCAAATACATCCAAAATGTCCTGCTTCCTTGGTCTGGGGCACTCAGCCAGGAGAAATCCCAGCTTTTCCTCTGGGATGCAGATGGATTGGAGTCTTTTGGGTGTTTGTCCTGCTATGGAGACCCAGAGCTGTCCCCTTCCCTCCCTTTCCCATGCTCCCTAGGCATGGCAGATGGAGTGTGCCTCATCTCCTGGGCTTCACCCAGTGCCAGCTCTTGCCAGCATGCCAAAGCCAGTGGCTGCTGCAGCAATTACTGACTTCCAGGGCAGGCTGGTCCCACAACCAATGTGTTTCCATACGCCCTGTGTCCTCTTGCTGCCCTTGGTGTCACACAGATCTGGGTTGGTTGCTCAGGGTTCCATGAGTGACAGCCTGATCCCCTTCATGCTCTCTTGGTGAGGTGGGTACCTGCTGTCCTCTACAGGTGCTTTTCCCTCTCTGGTGGCAAAGACAGAAAGACCTGCCCATCCCTGACTGGACTCGTGCAGGGTATGCTGGAGTTTCCCTGGAGATCTGCTGGCCCCACCTGAGAGGCTCCCATGAAACCCGTCACTCTGAGGGACTGGGGTTGGGGGGTCATGAGCAAGGTTTTGGCAGAAGAGCCTGACCCTTGGAAATGTCTAGGAAAGGCCCCACTGTGTCCACAGTGGCTGAGGTTTCAGCCTGAGCTGGATCATGCCCTGCTTCCCCTGCAGGAAGCATCATGGCTGTCCAGTTCCAGGAAGACCAAACACCTGCCACCTCCTTCCTTCCAGGAGCTGGTTCACCTCTGCCAACGCCCCCAGGTGGGTGACCACAAGTGGCATTTCATAAGGTGCCTGCTGGTGCAGGTGGATGCCAAGCAATCCATCCCAGCACCTTACCTTGGGAACAAGTTCTGCTAATGCTGACAGTCTGAGCCACGGGTGTCACTGCTGGCCAAAGTCAACAGCCTTTGGCACAGCTTCCGCATGCTCAGCTCCACAAGGCCCCTGGCAGGGTGGGAAACAGGCTGACAGCACACCCCCATGTCACAAAAACCCCTGTGCCTTCTCCTGACCCTCCTGCCACACACCTGCAGCTTCTGCTTCCCAACCCCGGGCCTGACTGGGATCCTGAGGGGATATGGGGAAGGCTCTGGAGCACAAGCGTGATGAGCAGTAGCTGAGGGAGCTGGGGGAGCTCAGCCTGGAGAAAAAGGAGGCTCAGGGGGACCTTTTTGCTCTCTACAACTCCCTGACAGGAGGGTGGGGCCAGGTGGGGGTCGGGCTCTGCTCCCAGGGAACAAGGGACAGAAGGAGAGGAAAGGGCTTCAAGTTGCACCTGGAGAAGTTTGGATTGGAAATTAAGGAAAGCATCTTCATGGAAAGGATGGTCAGGCACAGTATCAGGCTGTCCAGGGAAATAGTGGAGTCAAAATCCCTGGAAGTGTTCAAAAAGGGTGTGGATGTGGCATGTGGGGACATGGGTTAGTGGTGAATGCAGCAGGGCGGGGGGAATGGTTGGACTCGATCACCTCAGAGGTCTTTCCCAGCCTAAATAATTCCAGAATTCTCTGATCCCCTTTCTGAACTAGCCCTTGCCTTTGTGCCCCGAACACATCAAAATGCTGATGAGGGCCAAACAGGGTAAAATTTGATTAAAGTTGAATTAAATATTCTTATTTTGGGTTATCCCCACTTAGACTGGGAACCAGTAAGGAAATACTGCTTTTTCATGGAAGTTGTCCCCTGTAGGTAATTGCCTTTTTAGCAGCAGTTTGGGGGAATTGAAATATTTTTGCTGTGGATCAGCCTGGCTATGCCAGGATCTTCCTGAAATGCAGTAATTGGATTTCAATAGATGCACTTTAAAATGACCCTTTCTTGGCTTGAACTGAGCACTTTGACACGGATCTATTTTCTTAATATTTACCAAAAAAAAGGCTTCTCTGCAAACCCCAGGGACCATTGTGCCTGTTTTTGTTTCTTTTCTCCAAAATTAAGTTTCTAGCTCAGAACAAAAAAAAAATACCTTCTGCTTTAGGGATTAACTATATGATTTGAATGTAACCAATGTTTTCAGAGGGTTTAGAGATGCCTGAAGTGTTTGAGCATGTCTTGGTGTTTGATTTTCATTACAGTGGAAAAGAAAGGCATTATATAACGCAAAACTGAAAGGTAACATCTTCCTTTTAATCTGTTTGTATTATTAAAAAAAGATCATTACACAACAGACATGCAAATCCTGAGCCAGTAAGTAAACCTTGGGTTTCTAAAGAAACTCTCTTGTGCTTAAGAGAAGGGTGATGCCCCAAGAGGGTGTTCGTGGAGAGGATCAGAACAAAGGTGCTGTGCACAGAAGGTCACTGAGCTACAGAGTGGAAGGAAACACTGGTGACACTCCCAGAAGGTGGTTTGGGATGAATGCTGCAAAAGCAAAAGGTTTTCTCGTGCTTTTCTCAGTGGGAATAGTCAAAACTATGGATCTGTCCCTTCTGGGCAAAGTTTTAGGCATGAGTGTCAGGTCTTGCAGCTCCAAGGACAAAGAGGGACTGACCAAAGCCAAAGTCAAGATGAGAAAGGGAAGAGGTGGGCTGAGCTGTTCAGGGTAAAACCATCCCTGAGCCACCACATCAAATGCTTTTTGCAGTGGGCTGTGGACAACAGCATTTTTATAACCACTTCCATTTAAATTCGTATCTCTTCCTCCCAGCATAGCCTTGCATGGACAAGGCAGGACACAAGGCAGCATTTTGGGGCAGTTCCAGAAAAATTCCAGTGGCAGAGCACTGCCAGAACTACTGAGGAACAGCATCTCCAGAGCCTGTGATGAAGGTTGAGGTGCTAAGAGAGGAGACATCTTCCTGGGGTGATGGAACAGAGGTGCATGCCTTTCCTTGGACAAGCTGGTCCTCCAAACCATCCCAGAAAGAAGAGAGGACCTGACTGGCACAAACCAGCTCCGTGTCGGCCCAGCAAGCCGTGTGGGGTCTGAGTTGTACCCAGCAACAGATCTCGTTCCTCAGAAATGCCACTGGTGTCAAGGAAGCCTCTGACAGTCTCACAGGGGTGTACCTTGGGGTGTCCTGACTTGCCCACAGAGATCCCACTGCTGCTCAAAGCAAAGCCTTAGAGTAAACATGGGCAAAACCAACCTGCCATGTGGAGATCCCAGGGCTGGAGAGACAGGCACATTCATGTCCAGCACCTGAGAGTGCTCTTATATACACCCTCCTCTACCTCCTCTTCCCATAGATTTTGTGATGATTTACATATCCCTTCTCTCTGTCACTTGCATCCCACACTTTTATTCCTTTTCTAGTATCTCCTGCTACTGTGGATATTTCTGGTCACTATGGAAAGGTGCACTAACTCTTTGGGGGGAAAACTGGTCAGCTGGTTTAAATAATTTTGGAAATGTTCTTCTAGGGAAAAGCAAATACAGACTTTGTACCAGCACTGATGGCTACGTGACTGAGGCCTTTTGGGGGAAAGCCTGGGCTGAATGCCACGTTCTGTTGGTTTAAACCAAAAAGTAGATCATAGAAACATGGAATCATGGAATATCCTGAGCTGTAAAGGACACACAAGGATCATCAAGTCCAACTCTGGGCCCTGCACAGGACAACCCTAAGGATCCCACCCTGTGCTTGAGAGTGTTGTCCAAATATTTCTGGTTATATTTCACCAAGGTGCAGCATGGACAGCCTGGGGAACTGAGATAGTGCTTGGCTCCCATGGAGGGTAGTAAGGCTGGAGAGGAAGTTGCCAAAGGAAATTTGTCAGTCTCCTGAGTGAAAAGTGGCTGTAAAGTCAGTAACATTATGCTTCAAAGAGAAGGGGATCAGAGCAGGCAGGTGTGAGGCACAGCAACACCACTAACAGAACAGTGCAGGTACATGAATATGGTAGAATCCCAGAATCCCAGAATCTGCTGAGTTGGAAGGGACCCACAAGGATCACCGAGTGCAACCCTCAGCCGTGTGCAGGACCATCCCTAAGAGTCACTCCATGTGCCCCAGAGGATCATCCAAACACTCTTTGAGCACTGTCAGGCTTGGTGCTGTGCCCACTGCCCTGGGGAGCCTGGTCAGTGCCCAATCACTCTCTGAGGGAAGAAATTTTACTATTTACCTGCTCTTTGGGTGGCAACATCTGAGCAAGGAATAAAGAGACGTGGGAGGCATCAAAAGAGAATAACAAGAAGATCTTGCTGCTTGTAAACCTGTTGTATTAACCAGAGATATCTGGGAGAATGGAGAAGGGGTGTTTGTGGGCATGCAGAGTAGGAATTACACACAAACCAAAGCAGAGATTCCCTGGGTTACATTACCCTGACCTTGAAAAACCCAAGCTCCCCTGGGTGACTGGCAGCGTGTACCCTGCCCTGGCACAGCCTGCCAGCCTTCAGGTGACTCACACTGCCACAGCATATTCCAGGAAAGGACACCCCAAAAAAAACACGTGGCCACCTGTCCCAGTGTCAGTCACACAACACAGGGCCCAGATCCCTGCCATTCAGACAAAGCTCATTTGCAAAACAGTTTGGTTGTGAGCTCTGTATTTCTGAGGTGCCAATGGACTGTGAGCCACCAGGCTCCTATCCCGCCTCAGGCTTGGGGACAGGGTGGTTGCCATGGTGGCTGACATGAAAGGAACAGCTGTCACTCCCAGGAGGGGTGGACACACTTGCCTTCACACTCTTAAAAATCTGGCACATGGTCCCTACATGTTTATTTCAGAAGGACATTTAAAATGATTTCCTAAGGACAGTCACGTTGAATACGGTTGGGATGACAAAATTTGTGATGACTTAGCAACAGGGAGAGCTGCCAGGAGGTGTGGACAAGGAAGTTGGGGCTGAGGATGACTTCTGTGGAAATCATAAATCCAAGTCTGCAAATAACTCCATGTTTAGTAAATACCTGACAGATGGCATCATAGCATCCATAAATGGAGGCAGAGGTGGCTTGTATGTGCAGGGATAGATGAAAGTCTTGACCCAGAGCAGAACAAGGATGCAAAAACTGATAACCAGCAGCAACAAAGGGTCCCAGGGCCTTCCCCTGCCCTCACCCAGCTGCCTGGGCAGTTGGTTTATTATTTCAGAATCTAACTGTTCCCACTGGGAGCTATTCCATAGGATTGCTGAACTTTACCTTAATCCAGGTCTGGTGGTAGGCCACTATCTCACACAGCCTTAACACTCAAGGTCCCTTTGACTCAGGGGTGAGATAAATCTGTCACAGAATGGTGGCTCTATGGTTGAGCTGCTGTTATTACATCAGCTATTACTATTGTTATATTACTATACTATTATTATATTACTATACTATTAGTAGTAGTACTATAATACGTAATTGATTTGTTTTGCTATCTTTATCAAAAATGTTGGTAGATCTTGGACAGATGCCCTAGAATTTTCTCTGTCAGTTTTGGAGCAGACATTTTTATCTAGTTGGTCAGAAATAGAATTGTGATGTTGGGGTGTGGAAGAAGCTTCAGAAAGACCCTGTTGAGGGTGACAACACCTCTCAGGCAAACATGAAAATTCTTTACAGGGTAACTAAGGGGAGAGAAATAGGAGCATCTGCCTCCAATGTGAGTTCTGCTTGAGCTGTGCATGGAGATGAAGAGCTCATGGAGGTGGAGAGATTTGGCCCAGGCTATAGAGGATTCAGCCCTTTGGTTGCATTTTGGACCAGGCAGAGGCATGCACTGATGTCTGAACTTACAGCAGATATCTGGCTGCTCTACACAGGGCCCCTAAGCCAACACCAGACACGAGGCAGCCCCAGCACTTGGGAAAGCTCAAGGATCACTGCAAGGATCCCGGGGTCCAAACCACTGTCCTCACCCTCCATGGGAAACTGCCGGGTGGGCAACCTGCACCGTTGCTCTTTATTTTGGGGGAGTTCATCCACCAAGACATGGAGGTACACCCCCTTGAGGTCCTGCCACCCCTCTCCTCACCGAGTTAGATCTGAGAAGTGACTCATAACTTACAAACAAGGAAAATACATGCTGAGTTTGACTGCTGCGAGTGAACTGAGTTATTTTCAAGTCAACAAAGCACCTATCTCCTTATCCAGCAAAGCCGTGGCCCCTATCATCGACTATACAGGCAAACATTTATTTTGGTGAGTTAATGCAAAATGAAATAGATCTGTGGGAGGTCACCTATGGCTATGACATAATCCCACAGCACTGCTGTTCCATGACTATGGGAATGTGAGTGGCTTCCGTGGTCAGGAAGAGCTGAATGCCCACACACATCAGTGAAAGAGAAATGAATTAGGACTAAGTCCTAAATATGGTTTGTTATTGGTTGGCAGTCACAGGGGCTTGTCAGGCAGTGCTGAAGGCAAAGAGAAATGGACCATGGTAAGGGCTTCAAAACATCTTTTAAATGAGGAGCTTGGAGGACTTGTAGTGGCTGGTGAAGTTCTTGCAATCCTGAAGCAAGAGCAGGCCCAGCCAGCTTTGGTTATAGGTGCCAGGCAGGAAATGCCAGCAGGGGAAACACAGATGGGAAATGTGAAGTGGATCTGATTCAGAAGGGAAGCGGGAAAGAGAAGGGGAGGAAACTGATGGCAAAGTACTGACAGTCATGGCAGGGAGGAGCAGAAATGCTGAAGGAACCAGTTCCCCTGCCCCATTTTTTGCCCAAAGCCTGGCAAGGAGCCTCCTTCCTTCCCTTCTTTCTGCAGGGCAGGAGTCTTGTTGGCATCACTGCACCTTAAGAGGAGCCAGAAGAGAGAAGAAAGACCTACAGCACTTCAAAGCTGCCATCCTGCCCTGTTAAGTGACACCCTGAGGACACCAGCAGCCCCCAGGGTGCTTCTCTGGAGCATCCCCTGGCATGCACAGAAGCCACTTTCTCAGGAACACAGACCCCATGGGGGTTGAAACACCCATTTTTTTGGACTGGCCAACACACCTGCCATGAGCCTGGTCTGGGTGATGGCCACAGAGGAAATCCTGGCAGCATGCAAGGACACAGCATGTCTTTGACAATGCAGCCTGTAACTGTGCTCCAGGAAATGTAGGGAGTTCAAATGGAGAGAAATTATCCAGGGCAAACACTGAGCCTGTCAGAAATCTCCCTTGATAAAGCTACATGGGAATAGGCAACTTCCCATGCACCCCCAGCCATGACTAATTCTAGGGAACTCAGCTTATTCAGGGGTTTAGCTGCAGATCAGCAATAGTGGGGAGGAGAGTCTGCAAGGGGAGAAGGATTTAGTGCTGAAGAGGATGAAGATAATTCCTGGGATGGCTCCCAGTGGGGCCCTTGACACCCTGCAGTGCACTTGGGGAGAAAAACTGACACAAGAACCCAAAGGATCATAGCAAGATCCCTGAGCTCCTAGTGGAGATCCCAGCTCACACCTCCAGCATTTCTTCAGGTTTAGGAAGCCCAAGGGTCGGGCTGCACTGTGCTAGCAGAGCTGAATCCCACACAGAGAGTTTGAATGGCAAGTCAAGTCTGAAAGTAAATACATCCTAAAAAGGAGAGGCGTGAGCGTGTGCCTTGAGAAAACAAACCTATTAAGGAAGAGACGGCTATTCCCTTTCTTTCCATAAAACATAAATATTCCTGCTTCAATGGATGTGGCAAGCATTGTATTGCTGTGTAAACACTGAGTAAGGTGTTTTGTCACAGCTTCCCACACACACACACTCTTCCCCTGCCCTCAGAGTAACCACAGGAGCGGCTCACAGGCACTGATTTGAGGCTGACTCTGACTCTGATAACTGTTCCAGAGAATTATACTGAAAGGGGAAAAAAATGCATCAATCCTCGTGTGACTGGGAGGTGAAATGTTGTTACAGGGGCACGAAATTCATAGATACACCCCTTTGCAGACGAGGGAGGAAGAAATAATGCTAGAAACACAGGTTATTTTTAGCTGGTTCTGGCAGCTTTGCATGACAAATCCTGTATATTTTCTATTTTTCCAAGGAAGTCAAGCTTGGAAAGCTTTCAGCTGCAGAATGTTCTTAGAATGCTCTTCTCTCTGGTGACCAGGGACAGGACCTGAGGGAATGGTTGGGGCTGTGCCAGGGGAGGGTTAGGCTGGATATTGGGAAAAGGTTCTTCCCCCAGAGGGTGGTGGGCACTGACCAGGCTCCCCAGGGCAGTGGGCACAGCCCCAAGGCTGCCAGAGCTCCAGGAATGTTTGGACAACACTCTGAGGGACAGGGTGGGATTGCTGGGATGTCTACACAGGGCCGGGACTTGATGATCTCTGTGGGTGTCTTCCAACTCAGGATATTCCATGATTCTGTAACACTGGAGAGTATAACCTTTTTGAGATCTTTGCCAGCTCCATTTGAGTGGAAAGCCTCTGATCCCCCAAACCCAGAACCCATGAAAACTCCATTTTTATCTCCAATAAACAATTTTTATAGCTGAGATAACCACTTTCAAAGGATGCCATGTCCAGCAAGCCCATAGACCTGCGATTCACTGAGTTTTAGTGAAAGTGCAGGGTGCAGTGTTGCCACCAGCATGGTCTGGAGCAGGGGTTGCATCCTGGAGCCAGGGCTGGGGTTGGAACAGGGACTGGAGTTGGGCCTGGAGCTGGAAATGGGGCTGGAGCTCAAGCTGGAGCAGGGCCTGGACCTGGAGGAGCTGTGGCTGTGCCTGGAGCTGATGCTGGAGTAGGGACTGGAGCTGGGGGAGCTGGGGGAGCTGGGGCAGGGGCAGGAGCTGGAACTNTGTAACACTGGAGAGTATAACCTTTTTGAGATCTTTGCCAGCTCCATTTGAGTGGAAAGCCTCTGATCCCCCAAACCCAGAACCCATGAAAACTCCATTTTTATCTCCAATAAACAATTTTTATAGCTGAGATAACCACTTTCAAAGGATGCCATGTCCAGCAAGCCCATAGACCTGCGATTCACTGAGTTTTAGTGAAAGTGCAGGGTGCAGTGTTGCCACCAGCATGGTCTGGAGCAGGGGTTGCATCCTGGAGCCAGGGCTGGGGTTGGAACAGGGACTGGAGTTGGGCCTGGAGCTGGAAATGGGGCTGGAGCTCAAGCTGGAGCAGGGCCTGGACCTGGAGGAGCTGTGGCTGTGCCTGGAGCTGATGCTGGAGTAGGGACTGGAGCTGGGGGAGCTGGGGGAGCTGGGGCAGGGGCAGGAGCTGGAACTGGGCCTGGAGTTGGGAATGGCCCTGGAGCTGGGAATGGCCCTGGAGCTGAAACTGGAGCAGGGACTGGAGCTGGGAACGGGCCTGGAGCTGATGCTGGAGCAGGGTCTGGAGCTGGGAATGGCCCTGGATCTGGAGGAGCTGTGGCTGTNCGGGGGCAGCGCCTGCGGGCCCGGGGCTGAGCCCCGATCCGGGGGGTGTCGGCCCGGCCCGGCCCGGCCCCTCTGCCCTCCCGGTGTGCGGGCAAGGGCAGCGGCTCCCACGCTCCCCCGTTCCCCGTGGGGGTGGCCTGGGAAAGCCCCAGTTTCGGGTGTCCCTGTGCCTTTGGGGCTCCCCCTCAGCAACACCGCGAGTGACCCGGACAGGGAAGCGAAAGCGTCCCTGCCCTCCAGTGCCTGGGAGGTGAAACATCCTTGCAGGGGGAATAAATCAGTGGATACACCCACTCGAGCATAGTGCCAGAAGCAGGGTGTGTGTTCAGGTGGTTCTGGCCGCTTTGCATGGCAAATCCCACACGATTTCTGGTTTTCCAAGCTTGGCAAGCTTTCAGCTGCAGGATGCTCCTAGGGGGACACTCGCTGGATGGGGATAATCTTCTTGAGATCTTTGCCACCTCAGTTTGGGTGGAAAACCTCATGTCCCTGAAAGCCAGAATCCCTGAAATGTCCATTTCCCCCAATAAGCCGTTCCCCCAGCTGAGACAGGCGCTCCCAGGGGGTGAAGGGTGGGTGTTGTTGCTTTGGGTGTTGTTGCTTTGGGCTGGCAGATTCCAGGTGAGCAGCAGGACAGAGCCTTCAGAGGGAGCAGGTGCTGCAGGACACTCTCAAATAGACTGGGGGAGCTTTTATTTTGTACTTCAGGCTTGTTCTGCTTCTCTCCTTGTGAACGCTTGGCTCTTCCTGGCTGCTGAATCATCACAGCGCTGCTGGAGATTGGCGTTCGCCAGTTTGGCCAGTGCCAAATGGGGGAAGGAAGATTTCCACGGGCAAACATTAGCAGGCATTTTTCTGCACACACAGTCCTGGCAGGAGGGCTCTCAGGAGCACACAGGCTCTGAATATCTGCAGTGCCTCCTTCGGGGTCTGGTTATCAGGAAAGCAGCTGATTTTTCACCATCCCGGCCCAGCTCAAGCCACACGTGCAGGAGTCTGAGTGGTGTCTGTGGGGGTGGTTCCTCTGTGGCTCCCAAGTATCTCTGACACAACTGCACTTTCACTACACGCACATAGAGCCTGACCACTAAAAGACATAAAAATGGGTTGAGGCTTGAGGTGGTCCCTCTACTGCAAGAAATGTTTCCAAATCCCTGTGATTTGTGAGACTTGTGAGGTGGACACTGGCTCCATCACATCTGTGTTGCTGGTCTCTAAACTGGCTTTCACCCAGATGTGTGAGATTTTCTTGCAATATTTGTACAACTGGAGATCCTGGAGCTGGTCACCACTGCCCTCCTGCCTCACTGGCAGCCTTTGTTGTGATCCTTCTGGGCTTCCCTAAATTTCCTTTGCCACAATGTGGATGACACTCACTGTAACGACCCACTGATCACGGAAGGAATCTCGGCAGTGAACTCTGACCTTGTTATCTATTATTGATGCCTAAAGCTGGGTGAGACCATCTTCCCCTACTTCCCACACCTTATTTGATTCCTGGACGTTTCCTGCAGGAAGACTCCCTGTGACTCCTGCACTGTATGAAAATGCATTGATTTTATTTTGTTGACTGTCCTCTTGCCCTTGGGTGGTTGCCACAGGCTCCTGTTTGCTGCCTGTTGAGGATTTATTGATTTTATACTTGCACAATGGACTCTTTGCCTGACTCCTTTCATAGAAAACATTTGATGCATTTCCTTTAGCAGTCACCAGTTCTGAACTTCTCAGTGAACAACAGACAACAAACAGAACTTGTGTCTTTGGTGTTCTCCAGTTTGGTCACTTCTGTTTTCTACAGAAATCAGGCTGGAGGTTTCACTTCCTGCCAAGATGTTTGGGATTTTTGGGCACAGCTGTTTTTGAAAAAGGAAAAAGAAAAGTGTTCCTTCCTCCCAACCCATGTTTTCAGCTAGTGGTTGGCTTTATCTCTCTCATACCTCTCACCATGGACTATTCAGTCTGAGATGAATTGATTGAGTGTTTATTGCATTTTCTATGTAAGAGAAAAACCTCTTTTAAAAATAATGCTCTGGGCTGTGTCCTCAGTGGGACAAAACACACACACACACACACACACACACACACACACACACACACACACACCCCATATTAAAATTGCAGATACAGGTCTGAACATTGAAAATTTCAGTCAGTTGAGTTGTATGAGAACATATTTCCAGAGTTTCTGTGATGTTTAGAATGGTGAAGTATGGTGTAGGAATTGAGGAATATACTGGGATTGAGTATGTATTTAATTAGTTAAAACACAGAAGAGTGCTCCTCAAAATCTGAGCAGCAAATGGATTTTGAAGAGTTCATCACTGGCACTATTTGGTGTGGGCTTTTCTTAGAGACATGATCCTCAAGATGGGTCCTCAGTGTGTGTTGCAGTGTCTTGGTGCTGCAAAATCAACAAAATGATTCCTTTTGGGTTCTGATGCAGCTGGGGGAGCTCAGTGAAGCCAAAAGGCCTGCAGATCTTATGGGTGGAGGGGTGACTTGGGGCCAAGTGGCAGCTTTTCTAACTCTGGTTTCTTCATTCACCCCATAAAGAGGTGCCATGACAATTACAGGAGGATGCGACCTGAAATGGGATTCACAGTAACGTTTAAAGATGATTTATACATTATTATGTATGAACAATTATGTATACATTATTATGTATAAATATTATGTATAAATTATGTATTACTGGGACAGGGTGGGCAGGCCCTGGCCCAGGTTGCCCAGAGAAGCTGTGGCTGCCCCATCCCTGGAAGTGTTGAAGGCCAAGTTGGACAGGGCTTGGAGCAACCTGGGCTAGTGGAAAGTGAGCCCATGGCAGTACCTAGAACAGGATGATCTTTTAGGTTGCTTCCAACCCAAAGCATTCATTGGTTCTGTGATTGTGTAGTAAAAGTATTTCCTATTATTTATAATAATAGCATAATCACTGCAATATTAAGACTTTATAGAAACACACAGTTCAGAATCTTCCCAGTTACAGAAGATGTTTTTTTTGTCAGCCAGTGGGTTGCAGGATTAAGCTGAAACTTGAGGCTGCTTCAGGGCAGGGAATTTTAGTATGTGGCTCTTGTCTGGGCAGGGAAGGGGAATGTACTGCAAACTAATTTGGAGAGTGGATTTCCAAGCTGGCAGTTGCTGACTGGGAACGGATCCCACACTGCTTCCCTGAGCATGGAAAATGAGCTGAGCTTAGGAGGAAGCTCCTCGTTGCACAGCAGTGTCTTATTGAGCAGACAGGATCAAAACTGTCATCTGCTTCTGGATTTTCCTGAGCTAACCTGGGCTGACTTTCCACAAGGTATTCCCAGGGCTATGCACAA
The DNA here is from genome assembly GCA_013396655.1 of Campylorhamphus procurvoides. NCBI lineage: Eukaryota > Metazoa > Chordata > Aves > Passeriformes > Dendrocolaptidae > Campylorhamphus > Campylorhamphus procurvoides. The sequence continues at coordinate 278,125 of WBMV01005420.1, read as the reverse complement.
GTAGCTAAATGCTTTTTTCCCCTTTTTTCTATAGGAAACTCGTCCAATCCCAGAACCAGGTCCCAATGGTAAGTCTAGAGATGATATTTCTGTTTGCTTTCTTTATGGATTTCTTGGTTTTCTCATTCTCTTTCATTGTTCCTTGATGTTATAAACTTATATATAAAAAAAATATTTCTGAAAAAGTATAAAATAATCCCAAAAAGACTGTGGATGAAACAGATAATGCTACTTTTCCAGCTTAAAAGGAGAGCTGGAGCAGTGACAGATACACCCTTTTATCTGGCATTTTTTGCTTCCTGTTCCATCAGTTCATGTATGTCACATTAATTGGCTCTTGGGGCATATCAGATGACCTAATTGCAGGACTAAACATTAATAGGGTGGGGATATGGGCTGGTAAAAATTTGATTCACTAACTCTCCAGGGCTGAAATCACTTCTTAGGGAGAGGGAAAAATTAAATGGACTTGCTTGTTCATTCCTGCTCCAGTAATAGTCACGCCCCTCTTAAATTGTTTTATTTTGTGGACCATATTTTTTGTTGGTAATAGCTTTTGTCTTCCCATATTTTAAACCTTCCTAACTTGTGAATCATTGTGTTAGTTAGTTAGCCATTTCATGGCTCTTGAATGTGTGCGTATGTCGTTCCGGGGTATTTATTTAATACCAGCAAATTTGGATATGTCAATACTGGCTTGGCCTTGCTGGGGGGCCCACGTGCTGCTGTCCCCTTACCTGAGAAGGTGAGTTTTCTGCAAGGAGCTTTCCCTCCTGTTCTGGCAGAGGTCCTACTGCGCATGCATTCTGTTGGGATCTGTGGGTCCGATGTCCACTACTGGCAGCACGGCCGGATCGGGGATTTTGTTGTCAAGCACCCCATGGTGTTGGGGCACGAAGCTTCTGGGACCGTCGTCAAAGTGGGCTCGGGGGTGACTCATCTGCAACCAGGTACCTGCAACCAAAACTGTTTGTTTGGTTTCTTGCTAATCAGTTCCTGAGAATGTGGCCATAACAGGCTGGGCTTTTTGAGGTCACGTAAATTTATCGGAGGTTCTGAGCTCACAGTGTGACCTCCTCCTTCAGAAACTGTCACTCTGCTGCTATTAATCACCCAGCTTGGCCACTGTGGGGTATGATATTCCTTAGGCAGCTTTTTCCTGAGATACCTTGAGCTGGCCTGGCTGTATTGTAATGCAGAGCAGAGCATATGCTGGCACAAGGTGCCTTTTAAAGAAGTTCAGTAAAGCTTCAGAAGCCATGTAGGTTGCTCTTGCCAGCAACCTGCTGTTAATGTTTCTTCTCTGTGTGTGCTCTTGAAGGAGCAAATGGCCTCTTGCAGTGCAGAGGGGTCACTGGAGCAACTGCTTCAGGCCCTGTGGTGTGACCTCCACTGCTCACTGAGCTCATGAATGTCCTAGAAACTGGGCTGAGCAGGAAGTTTTGTAAAATTTGCTGATGAGAGCAACTTAGGCAGGGTGGATAGGATGCAGGAGAGCCAGCAAGAGTTACAAGGAGACCTGAGGAGTGACAGAAAGATGCAGGTGAGATTCAGTACAGGTAAACATAAAGTAATGTCCACAACAAAAAAAACCAGCTTCATAACTAAAATGTGCTGAGGGGTGAGACCTTTGGCTCTGACACTGAGCATGGGACCATTGGCTCAGCAATGGTGAAAAATGAAAGTCACTGTTAAGAAAGGGACAGACAGTCAGAGGACATCAGTGCCCCTCTGGAACTCTGTGTGGGGTTCCAGTCTCCTCCTTTCCGAAGAGATGTAAAAGCAGTGAGGACAGAGGAGAACAAGATGTGGAGCACCATCCCCTGCTGCTTAGAATCAGCCATGTGACACATGTCTAAGTCAGGAACTCGAGCTGGGAGCTGGAGAGACAAGTCAAGGATGTGTGGCACAGGTCTGAGAACTTATGGATGGTGTGGAGAGGCCATATGAAAATTGCCTGTACTCTGGTTCCTCCAATACAGGAGCAAGAGACAGCCAGGCCACGCACAGCATTCACTGAGATGTAGCAGACCAGGTAGTTTACACACTGGAAGGAAGAGAAGGAATTGTCCAGTGTTACTATATATAAACCACATGCAGCTTGGGAGGCCTCACAGCTGAATATAATGGCAGGCTGGGAGAGCATTCAGAATGTATGTGTCCTCCTCTCTCACCCCCAGACATCCCCTGAGGCCATCTCTAAGTCAGTGCTGTGGCCTAGATGGCTCTTTGCTTCAGTTTGTCCTCCTGCTTGTCACCATGTCTGGCTGTAAGCCTGTTGGTGGAGCTTCACTCAGCGATTTGACTCTGATTGGCTTCCTCTGCCAAATAAATGTGCTGGATTGTGTCCCTTGTGTACTTGCAAGTTGTACTGTGGCCACACTGTTCTCTCTAGTCCATTCTGCCTCGTGACTGCAATTAAACAATCATGGGATCATAGACTTGCCTGGGTTGGAAAGGATATTAAAGCTCATCTTGTTCTACCCCCTTGCCATGTACAGGAACACCTTCCACTAGACCAGATTGCCCTGGTCCCTCATGCCTCTCTTGGGCCAGGGTTCCTGTGTCTTTGGTGCTGCTCATACCCGTGTGCCACCCTGTCCCTGACTGACCCAGCCTGCTTTCCCTGGCAGGTGACCGCGTGGCCATCGAGCCGGGTGTCCCCAGGGAAATGGATGAGTTCTGCAAAACGGGCCGCTACAACCTGTCTCCAACCATCTTCTTCTGCGCGACGCCCCCCGACGATGGCAACCTGTGCCGCTACTACAAGCACAGTGCCAGCTACTGCTACAAGTTAGTCCGTGCCCGCCCCGCAGAGAAATGCACGCTCCCTGGGGGAAGCAATCACCTCTTGGCCCTTCTGAGCACTCTTTATGTGATCCCAACAGGTTTTGTTGCTTCCTGATCCATAAATAACATGTCTAAGCTTGGATGGCAGCCACTTTGCAAAGGGTTTGTCAGGCAGGCGTAGTAGTTTATCCCCTCCGGTGCCAGACATAAACATTTCTTGCATGTCTTCTGGGATGTCACCACTGTTTTACCCTTTAATTATTTTCCTTTTCCTATTTGTTCCCTGCTCGTGGTTTGTTTTCTGCTGTCTTTTTATATCCTTGCCTTCTTAGGCTGGTGCCTGAAGGTCTTTGTCTGGTTCTCTGAGCTGAGCTTTGCCACTGCTTTTCAGGAAACACCACGGTGACGGCTGACACCTTGCTCTGTCAGTTGAAACAGGGTCAGCCCACTTGGAGCAGAGCAGGAACAGAAAGCAGTGGCCCTGCTGAGCTGTTTCTTTATGTGGCTCTGAGTGTCCCCACTAAGCTGCCAACATTATACATCTGTTTTCATATCCACTTCAGCAAACACGAATATGTTATTAATTGTGGTAGTACTGACACATTTGCTTAGAAGCAAATCTGTGCTTAAACACTCTGGCAAATCACAGAATCCCAGAAGGGTTTGGGTTGGAAGGGACCTTAAAGCTCGTCTCATTCTATCCCCCTGCCATGACTAGGGACACCTTCCACTTACTCAGGTTGCTCAGAGCCCTCTGCAGCCTGGCCTTGAACACTTTCAGGGATGGGGATGGGACAGCCACAGCTTCTGTGGGCAACCTGTGCCAGAGCCTCGAATACACTGGAAACCTGAAAACCCCTCTGCAACCCCTCTATACCCACAAAAGTGCCTTTAACAAGGAGTTAAAAATAGCTGAAGTAGCAGCCCCCTGAGACTGCTCTACCTGTGCAGCTTGTTCTTTCTCAGTCTGCACGGAGCCAGTATTTCCACAAGCAGGAAGATCCTTGGGATTGATCCTTGGTGTGTGCAGAGGGAGCGTTCAGGATCGTGGCAGTCGGAAGGAGGCACTTGGCTGTTCTTCTCCTGAGAGTCCTCAGGCAGGAAGCTTCCAAAGCAGATCCCAAGCAGCTGCTGTCAGGATGAGGTGCTGCTCTGGATGGGACTAACATCTCCCTGTCCAGACCCCCTGCCACCAATTTCCTGTCTATTAAAATAAGGTTTTCTGAAAACATCACAAGTTTTTGTGTGGGAGGAAGTGGCTGGTTTGTAGCTGGCTTGTTCCATGGGTTTTGCTTTTTTCCTCCAATTTGAGCAAATATTACTTTGGCTATTTTATTTTATTTTAGTTTTGAACTTTGAAATGCAAAACTTGGACCTGATGCTCCTGGTTTCAGGTCAGCAGTGTCGTGGCTGGCTGATGCAGAGCAGATTCCCTGCATGAAGCTGCTCTGCCAGCAAAGATTTGCTAAGAACAGCTGATGGCTGAACTCTCACACATTTGGGCAGTTATTGTCTGTTCTGCTGGTGAGCAGACTCTGTGTTGGATGCTCTGAGTAACTTGATGGAGGTGGGATCATACTGTGAACTTGCCCTCCCCACTGACAGAGCAGTGCCCAGATCCAGCAGTAGCAAACGGTGATGCCAAACTCTGTGACAGCCGAAGTCTTGAAGTCAGACCTTTAAAGCCTCCTGGAGATAAGAGACATGCAGATATCTTAGAGATGTCTTCCCACAACCATCATTTCCGTTTCTTTGGCTTCATGTTGGCCTGGCTGAGATCTGACCTCAAGCTTCCCACGGCTGTCAGAAAAACCTTCCTGGCAGGCAGAGCTCCAAGCACTGGTTGTGAGAGAGCCCATGCTGGTGGCTCCCTGGTGAGCAGCGTTGTGGGGCTGAGATTTATTTCTGTGAGCACTTCAAAAGTTTCACCCCCCTCTGCTTTTTTCTGTCACTCACACTGGCTGCATTATGGGACTGTTTCTGTCCAAAAGGAGTTTGATACCCCCTTACTACTGGGAGGGTGTGTGCTGGGACCAGTCCACTGGTTAAAACACCTGGTGTATCAGGGGAGGAGATCCCAGGTGTTATGGGGAGACCTCGACTTGGCTGCCTTTCCTGGTGGCATCACCTTTGGCAGTCAGGTGTTTTTTAAAAGCATGGAGCTGAATGACCCACCCCAGGTGAGGGGTCTGGGATCTCACTGGTGGGTCCCAGCTGTGAGGCAGCCCTTGGGGTGGTGCATATGCAACTGGAGAGTTTATTCCAAAGGGAATGAGTGGTAAAGGAGCCCTTGGGTTTACTCATCAAGTACTGAAGGGTTGATGTGGGGAAGTTTGTGAGTTCCTGTGTTTAGTGCTTGGGCAAAACCTCACTGGTAAATGGTTTAGATGCTTCAGAGGAGAGAAAAGGTAATAGAAGCTCTTGAAACATGTTCCAGCCTGGCATTTCTCTGACCAAGGGTGAGAATGGGTTTTGTCCCTGTGATTTACACCATGTTTGATCTTTGAGTATTTCTTTGGCTTTCCTTATAACCCTCATAAGCCTCTTTGGTGACTGTTGCTTGTGTTCTGTTCTTGCAGGCTCCCAGATAACGTCACCTTTGAAGAAGGAGCCCTCATTGAGCCCCTCTCAGTGGGAATCCATGCCTGCAAAAGGGCAGGAGTCACTCTGGGAAGCAAAGTCTTCGTGTCTGGCTCTGGTACAGTGCACACATGCAGTCCTTGGATTCCCTGTCTGCTGGGAGGGGATGGGCAGGGCTCTGGCTGTGCCCCTGGGCTCTGTTGTCAGTGGGGGTCATGGCAAAGCTCTGGGGATGCTGGGGGGGACCTTGAGGCTGCCAGAGTCTCCTTTAGCCCAGGAACATGTGGGGCTGTGGGTTTGGTGTTCAGAGCCTGTGACTGGCAGTGGTACATGTTCCCTTTCTCCCCCATGTACCCAGGACCAATTGGCCTCGTTAACGTGATCATTGCTAAGATGATGGGTGCAGCAGCCGTGGTGGTCACAGGTAAGCCCTTGTATCCCTTGGATGCCTATTTTCCACCATACCAAACTTTCACAGAATCCTTAACGTTAGAAAAGGCCTCTTAGATGATCAACTGTTTTCTTTTTATTTCCCCATTTTAAACTCTTTTGACCCCAACTTTGTGTTTTGTCTTTGGGTCATAGATCAAGCCTTGAGAATCAGGTTTTGTCTACCCTATAGTGCCATAAGGTTACAACTTGATTACTTCTGCTTCTAGTGTTCACCCTGCCATGCAGACCAGGCATTTGATATCCTTTTTGGGGCTATTCTTGGAAGTTTGATCTTAACAGGTTTTTTTTTCCTCTGGTGGTCCTGGGTGATGGCCTGGACAGTGTTTGCACAGTCTTTTCTGTGTGTAGCCACGCTGTCCTTCTCACTTGTCTTTCTTAGCCCTTCTTTCTGCCCCTGCTGGGTGTTTCATTTTCCACTGGTCATCCACAGTGACTGAAATGGCCTTTTCATGGTCCCTGCATTTCAGAAATGGGCCTTCCTTGCACAACCATGTCCTGGGGGTTTCTGATGCAGCTGCTGCATGCAGCAATGTCTTTGTCTAGCTGCATCTGAAAGACCTCTGAGGAAGGAGATCCCTCCTTTCTATGTACCTACTCTAGCTTTGCACCACCTCTTAATGAGGAAGCTTTTTCTGGGGTCCACTCACAAACTGTTATTTGTGGGGATTTCTCCTTGTCTGTAAGAACTGAAATGAGCCTTTAACACCTTCACAGCTGCAAGAGCTGAAATGAGTCTTCATCACCTTTGTAGCTGCCCTTCAGGTTGTTGCAAAGCTGTTCCAGCCCCCCATTTTTATGCCATGCTAAGCCAGGCCAGCTCCCTCCTCCTCTCCACAGTTTAGGCTCTCTCACTGCAGACTGCCCAGAGGAATGGAGAGCTGGCTCAGGATGTTCAGTGGTTGAAATCTGCACCTGGGGTTTGAGCAGGACCTGGAAGTGGTGTCTCCAACTCTCACTGAGACTGCTCCTTCTGAGTGGTGATGGCCAGGAGGAGCAGTTACAGGTGCCACCCAAAAAATGAGCACAGGCTGCTGCAGGCGTTTGGGGTCAAAGCCCCAGCCTAGACCTTTCAGAAGGCTGTTACTCACCTCCCATGCTTTGGGCCAGGTGTATTTTTGACCTCTCAATTACTGTGTTTCCATCTTTGGGTTGAGAGATAAAATTCAGGTCCCACCCTCTTGCCTTTGTGGAAACATCCTCCAGTAGTAGCTCAGGTCAAAACCCAAGGCAGATTACTGGCTTCTCCTCCCTTAATCCTTTCTCTGCCGAGGCCAGGGCATTTTTAGGTCTTCTGGCCTCACCCTGCAATGAACAGGATCAGTCCACGCCTCAGATTTTGGGAAGTGTTGTCATTTGCAGATGGTGTTTGCTGTAGCAGGAAAAACAGCTCTGCCCCTGAATCACATGTGAGGAACTTTGCTGCCCAGCTGGGCTGGTGCAGGGTCTGGGGGTGACCCCGTTTCTGGGTGGGGAAGGGCTTGGTGAGCTGGCAGGGGTTGGTGGGGCTGAGGCAGCTGGCTCAGCCTGTCACTTCATTCCTGCTCCTGCCTGGGTGTGTCTTCCCTGTAACTCTGAGAGCTGCTGCTGCCTCTGCCCAAAGGCTGCTGCTGGGGACCCTGGGTGAGCTGCTCTGGGTATCATGTGCCACAAGGACTCCAACTGGCTGTAGGAAGTTCTTGGTTCCTGGTTTGTAGGGTCAGCAACATTGGACACATGGAATTACCTCTTCTTATCTTTGTGTGCTGGCCTAGATATTGATTGTGACTCGTAGACATCTCTCACGTGGGAAGGGTTTGGCTGAGATGCTCAGAGACACCCACGGAGGTGCCGTCTGGTCCCAAGTCAATTGTTTGTGTGTGACGTGAGCTGAGGAATGGGTTTGGTTTGGCTTCTTGCCCCTGGAGATTTTGCTGGGAAATGTTTTTTATGTCGGCTTTAGGAGCCAACCCCTGTGAGATGCCTGTCTGCCCACAAAGGCCCTCTTTGTCCTTTGCTATGTGGTTCTTTGAATTCATTGCCTGGAATTTTTTTGATGCGTTTGTCTGTGAAGAGCTTTGTCTGTGCAGCACTTAAGGCTTTAAATGTTTGTGTTTGTTTTGACAAGCCACTCACAAATATAGAAATATTTAGAAAAGCTTTTTCCTGGCCTGGGGAGAGCTCATCTCGTACAGCTTCTGTCTTTGGCTCACCTGGAGTGTTTGATGTATTTAATGGACTCCAGTTGGGTGAGAAGATCAATTTGTTTCGTGGGTCCTCATCTAATCTTCTGAAAAATTGTTGTCTTTCTCCACTCCACTGCTGAGTGAGTGTGATTGATATTTATGGACAACCTTCTGCTGTCCTTCTGCCTCACTGTTGCTCTGAAAACTGCTTTTCTCCATAGAGACATAAAATTTCAGCCTTTTTCCCCAGCAAGTGAAGGGACAGTTTAGATGTTTGTATGGCAGAGTTGGACTCTCTTGCCTTGCTCTGTCTGTCACTTATGGTGCATTTAGTAATTTCTGTTTAAGGAAAACTATTCTCCTTGTACTATCTGAATCCAAAGTTCTGGGTGTCAGCGCTTCTAGAAACTATGGAAGTCAAGGTCAGGGACGATGAATAACTGTCCAAGGTTCAACTCCTTTGAGAAAGATGATCAGCACCAAAAGTGTGCAAGCTTCAATAATATTGCCTGTTAATCTGGCTCATAAACCATCATGAGGAAGCTTAAGAGTAATTTGATAACTCATTTAGAAACAAAGACACGTGGGTACTCTTATTCTGGCAGCCAAAACTTTAATTGGCTCCAGTGTCCGGGAAGTGAAAACAGATTTCTGACTAGAGACAAGATGCAACCCTTTAATTGTATAGTAGACCAGTTTCCCAAGAGCTGTGTGGGGCTCAGACACAGTAAAGTTTGAAATCCAAACGACTTAGTCCTTCCCAAGACTCACAAGTGTCTGGAGCTCTGAGCAACCCATTAATCTGCAGATCTGTCTTCTTCAGGGAGTGCTTCGTGGTGATTCACTGAGGCCAGAGATGTTATTGCAGTTCTGAGCAGAACTGGCAGTATTTACTGCTGTGTCCCATGTGCCCTTCTGAGCCAGGACTTCCTTCCTGAGCAGGTCAGCAAGCCAGAGGCCAACTACAACAAAGGTGTGCAGGGGCTTTTTCAGCTGCCTGAGAGTGAGTTTTGTGGCCACTTTGAAATGCTTTCCTGTCACTCCAGGACAAAGCCTCTGAATTATTTCTGCCAGAGAGACAGTTGAAAATATATTAGTGACTGGGCAGATACTAAAAATGGCTGGATCCAGGGGTGTCTGCTGCAAGCTGGTGTTGTGAGATCAAACTTCATGGGGAGACAGGTCCATTGCTGGGAACACTGTTGAGTCCCTGTGGTCTCCTCGGCAGATTTGGGTGACACCAACCATGCTGGGCAGAAGTGTTTCTTAGCACTTCAGGTGCTCCAAAAGCCCCTGCCCATGCTCTTGGGGCATAGGAGGTCTCTGTGTGCAGCTGAGTTGGGGTCAAGCATGGCCATACACATGGTCTGGAGCCCAATGCCCAGAGCTTGGGAGGGACAGACCTGACTAATCCTCTTGTGGCCACCAGAATGAGAGACCATACTGGGGCTTCCAGGGTGATGCTGCCCTTACTTTTCAGCCTTGGCTTTTCCTCTTTAGTCAGCATTTCATTACCCTTTTTTATCCCTTCTTGAAACTCCCTCCACAGCTCTCCTGGGTGCTCATCTGGGTGGGTGTGCCCACACTTGGCATCCCAAGCCCTCCCACTGCCCGTGAGGGCTTGCCCATCACCTGCCCTGTCAGTGAGCCCCATCCTGTTCCCCATGTGATGGGCAGGTAGATCCTCTGGCCCGGCTCCCTCCCAGCGCTGCGGCTGAGTCAGAGCGGCTCATGTCAGAGCACCGGCCTCATCCTCCATCCCTTTTCCCTTGATATTTTCATCCCACCCCGTCTCTGACTTCTCTGAAGGTTGAACCCTGGTGAGAGGGGTGTTTTTCTGCTTGCTGTATGTGCTGGAGAGAAGTGTGCCCATGGCAAAGGTCAGAGCAACTTTGCCCTTGGCTCGTACCCTTTGAGAGGTGTCCTTTTGAGGGTGGGAGTAAATAACATGGAGAGCCAGGAATGGAAGATGCAAGATGGTGGGGTTTTATCTCATTGTGGGCTCTTTCCTAGGCTAACTCAGTGAGTGTGTGTGGAACAGGGTTTCTTACAGTCCATTTTAACTAGTGGATGAAGGTCCTGCTGCTTCATCAGAGAGACACTGGGCAGTGCAGAGGTAGCTTTAGGCAGGACACAGCCTGTCTGTCCTGGTCTCCTGCTGCCTTTTGCCTTTATCTGCACTGAGGTTCCTCTGCTCTGCAGTGTTGGGACAGCAGACATGACACCCATGACAACCGTGACAGCTTGGCCATGGTTGTTCCTGCTCTGGTTCCTTCTTGTGTCATCACTGCCCTTGCTCTTGGGACTTAAGCTTGGCCTTCTAGTTTGTCTTGGCGCACTCTGGGTGTTCCTGCAGTACCAGAGAGAAATTGGGACATCTACAAATGGATCATTTTAGAAGTCACTGCTCCAGTCTGGTGGTGGCAGCTGTGTCTTCACTTGGACATTGTTCTGCATGATGTGGGGTTTACCTGTGGGTTTGTGCTTTAGCCTCTCTGAAGCACAGCTCCTCTTGCAGCTGGGGAGTACAGACCCTTCCCTCTCCTGGTTGTGCTGCCCTGTGCACACACATAGGAAGCAGTTTCCAGGCTCAGGTTCCTTCTCCCCCCTGTTTCACACAATGCTCTGGCTCTTGACTTGGTTTGCTTTTCCCCAGATTTATCTGCCTCTCGCCTGCAAAAGGCCAAGGAGGTGGGGGCAGATTTCACCATTCAAGTGAAGAACGAGACTCCACAGGAGGTGGCCTCCAAAGTGGAAGGTGTTCTTGGCTGCATGCCCGACATCACTGTGGAGTGCACAGGGGTGCAGGCCTGCATCCAGGCTGGCATTTACGTGAGTACCACTTGTCCCCAAGGCACAGCAGGGATGGTGTTGGTCTGGTTTTGTCTGGGATGCTGCAGTGAATGAGTTGTTTCACTCTTGCAGTGCTTAATTTCACTGGGCTTGGTGTGGTGAGAGAAGGTGCTCATTAGACAGCAAAGGAAGAGAGACAATTAAAGACTTAATATTGGCATGGGGATAATTGATAATTGGTTTGATGCTCAGGTGCTAAACTACTTCCCAAAGAGACCCCAGCAAGACCCTAAAACCCTCCATGGTTATGCAGCAGTGTCAGGGAGCTGGTATAACTAGGGCATCACCTTCTGTTAAGATAAAGTTATATGCAAATAAGAAGAATGATCAAGAAAATTAATTCCAGAAGGTGAAGAAAGCAGGTAAGGAAGGAATGTTATGTTGCCCTGAACATTCTAATGGCAGGATGGGGAGAAGGTAGTGTGGAGTTTCACAGGGAAAGGACAGGAGGGGAATGGGACAAGTAGCAAAAAGAGAAATTCCAGTGAACTGCCAGGCTTAGTTTTAAATCTTTCCCATTGAAATCCCAAAGTACTCTTTGTAGTCCTAAATGCCAGCCATTTTTCAGAACAAGATTAAGGTACCAGAATCCTTCAGAGATTTTCAAAGGATTGCATTTTTAGCCCTGGTAACTGTGTGTTTCACTGTTACAGGCTCCTGGCAGCATCCTGCCTCTCCCTGGGCTTCTCCATCGTGCCCCAGGCAGCCCCAGAGTGTGGCTTTATTTTGGACAGACCCCACACAGGCTCCAGCAACCGTGTTCTGCAAAGTGTAACATGTCTGTGTGTTTGCTTCCCAGGCCACTCGTTCTGGTGGGACCTTGGTGCTGGTGGGGCTGGGCCCTGAGATGGTGACGGTGCCCATCGTGAACGCTGCCGTGCGGGAGGTGGATATCCGCGGGATATTCCGCTACTGCAACACGTGAGTCGTGTGTGGGGTCAGATCACGTGTTTCGAAGTCTGTCCTTAGAATTCTTCAGAGCTGTACTTTTCCTGCCAGTTGAACAAGACTCTTTGCTTGATCTGTAGCTCTCCAGGAAGGGTTTAGGGGATGTTGTCAAGCTTCTTCTTAAAATGAGAAGTGTCTTTAAGTAGGCAGTTTGGGAGTTAGTTAGCTACTGCATCTCTTTGTATCCCTTGCTCTAACTTGGTTCATTCCTGGTTGGACTCAATGGTCATGGTTGAACTTGATCTTGGAGGTCTTTTCCAACCTCCGTGATTGTTTGATTCTAAATGAAACAGCAATGAAATTCACTCAAGAGAGTCTGTGCCAGAGAAGAAGCTGGAAGCTGGCTGAGGCTTTTCTTTTCCTCTCCTGCACTGAGTCCATGAGTTTGAGCTCCACAGTGATCAGTGTGCAAGCAAGGTGGCCAGGCAAGAGTAGAGAGGAGCACGGCAGTTTGGTTCTTCATTTGGTGCTTCCAAAGTAGTGGTTTCCTGTGATTTTCACTTGCATCCTGTAACTTCACTTACTCAGCCAACCTTCTGTGAAGCAGTACCTGCCTTCTCAGTGCTCAACTGCCCAGCATAGTTGGCTTGTCCCATTTCCCTTGCTGGATGCTTGAGGTTCCTTCTCCAGAAGATTCTTTGCAGGCAAAACTCCCCTTGGTTGCCTGGGCTAAGGAAATAACTAATTAATCAGGCCCCTTCCGCTCTTTCCTTGGGCTCCAGAGCAGTGACTGCTCTTATCCCCTGCTGTTTCCCTTGCAGGTGGCCTGTGGCCATTGCTCTGCTCGCATCCAAACGGATCAATGTCAAGCCCTTGGTTACACACCGCTTCCCCCTGGAGAAGGCTCTGGAGGCGTTTGAGACCACCAAGAGGGGCGAGGGGGTCAAAGTCATGCTGAAGTGTGACCCCACCGACCAGAGCCCCTGAGATGCCGTGGTGCCCAGCCCTCACCCCGCTGCACCACCTGTCTGGGAAGAGCAGGATGAGGCTGCAGGAGGCTGATGTGGGACTGTTGCATGTGTGCAGTCACCTTGTGCAGGCACTGCTTGTAGCTAGAAAATCAAACGGTGGTGAGGGTGAGTGGCACTGGGATACACCATTAGAGCACTAACAGGTAGCTACAAATGAACAACCAATAGTTTGAATCAAAGTGTTGGGTTAGAGATGAGGGTTTGCACAGTTGGCTCTTCTCCAGCAGCCCCCCAGCAGAGTCTGGCTGGGTTCCTCTGTGCTGGGGGAGATGCTGGCACTCCATCTTCCCACCCCGAACTGCCCTGGCTGCAGCTTTTCCTGCCTGGCAATCCCTGGATGTGAGATAGCCCTGCGTGAATATTCCCCCTTCCTGTTGCACCTTCCCTTGGGGACGCTCAGGGATTGTACAGCCTGTGGAACAAAGCCTGGCCATCCCCTCTCCACGGGAAGCACCAGCACATTCAGGTCATTCTCCCTGTGCTCTTTGCAAATATCCCAAAGCTCAGTGCCCAGGGTTTTTGTGAAGCTGGTCTGGAGGCCAGCTGGGACCATATGTGCTGTGTCAACACCCAGCAGCTCCTCGTGGGACCACTGCAGGCTGGGAAACTGGGACTACTGAGGGTCCTGTCCTTAAGTGGCTCCCATGGAGGGGCTGCTGCTGGGGGACAGAGCTGCTTTTAGCATGGAGGGAAGCACAGGGGAAACATAAGGGGACAGCATCACTGAAAGATTTTACCACTATGAACAAATCATATTTTGGGGGAATACCAGGCCTTCCTGCTGAGTTTGTGAGCCACAAACGAGGTACTAATGAGGTAGCAGGTTGCAGATCAAATCTAATCTTTGATTACAGTCATGTTAATTTTAGTACTGAGAGATCAGTTCCTTCCTTGGGCTGGTACTGAACATTCCTCAATAAATGCTGCGTACCTGAGACCTACCTGGTGTGGCCCTTAAAGTTTGGGGTGGAGGGTTGGAGGGATTTCTGACTTTGGGCCCTGGGGACTGTGCTTGGGTCTCACCAAGCTGCAAGTTGAGCTTGGTGTTGGCAGGACTGTGAAAACTCAAACAACCCAACAACTTGCAAATCAAAGCTTGTTTATTCCGGGGGTGGCCAAGTTAATCCTCTTGGAGGTGGAAGCCCCCTAATCCTTGCTGAGTTTTACAGGGATGAGACATAATACAGAGGAACTTTCTGTAACCAGAAGGAGAAAAAGCCAAAGTCTGGGGTGCTGTGTCTGTAATCTCCCATTCTTGACCACATGCACATCACTGGTGCAGGGGACACTCACTCCAGTTTAACCTGGTTCCCAGTGGGTTGGAGTAAATGCTTTGTGCCAGGAGCAAGATCAGCACCATGGCACGAGTATTGCAAGTCTCTGGGTGACCAAAACTCAACTACAGGAGGCGAGAAAGCATTTTAAAACTTCAATCAACTTTATTTAAACTCAACCGCAACCTGCAAGAGCAGCAGCAATGCAAAGCCAGGCATTACTTAATCCCTGATCAAAGGATGGTGACACTGCTGAAAGAAGCCAGTGCAAACACAACTAAGGCCCTTTGCAAACCCAGAGAGTTGACAAGCAGGCACGCATGAGGACGGTAGGAAAGCTGAGCCTGTTTCAAAGAGGGATGGTGGGGAGCTCTCTGGCTCCTCATCCCATGTGTACGCCACATGGATTTTGGGGCAAAGTGCTGTGAATTCAGGTTGTGCAGGCACCAAGCTGTTCCCCAAAGCTGATCAGAGATACTCCCTGAGTCCCACAGCAGAGCACAAGCTCTGTGTTCTGGGAAAAATGTGACAGAACTGGGCTTAACTCAAACACTGGGTTTTCTGAATTGGGACGCCAGCCAAATCCTGGGCATGGGTCTGTGTGTGTATGGTACCAGGATGCCCTGAGCTCAGGGGCTCTCACACTGGGGCTGTGTGCGGCGATGATGGGATGGCAATACTTTACTGCCACACTGGTCTCAGCTCTGTGGATTTCAGCATCTCTGCTCTTGGCCATGGGTGGCTTTGTCCTGGGAGTGATGGTGAGTGGGAGCCTGGGACCATGGCCACCCACAGCATTGCTGCCCAGGTGCTGGAGTGGACCAGACTGCAGCCCAGGGTGAAACAGCATGGGGTAGGGTCAGAAATTCTCATAGTGGTGTGCAAAGTAGGTCTGGTCTCTCTTGTTCATCTGCCGACAAGCCTGTTCCACGCTCTTTGTCATGCCGGGTGGGCCACAGCTGAACACCCCGATTTTCTGTACCTGGGAAGGGGGGAGCCAAAGGGGTCAGTCCCTGCAGCACCAGCTCTCCCTGCAGTCCAGTCCCTCTTGGTCCCCTGCCCTCCAACAGTTTTCTGTACGGACACTGGCCAAGCAGTCTGTCCCATGTCCCAACCTCCAGAGGCTTTTGGGGAGGCTGTGAGGTTTGTTATATCTGTGAGGGCTATGGGGGCTCTAAGGGCCGTGGAACAAGGATGAGGGTCCTCAGCCCTGGGCATTGGTTGCAGCTGGGGCTCTGCAATAGCAGGTGTTTGGCTAGCATGGGACACTGCTGACTCTTGGAGTTCAGCCTGGCTCTGGAGGGAAAGCAGAATTTGTGTCCCTTCTGCCCTGTCACTGGTGCAGATGCCACCAAGGTCTTCAGGACCCTAGGGACAAGCAGAGACCAGTCATTCACTGGCCAGTGCATGCACCTCCTCCTGTCCCCAACCAGGCACTGACCTCAGGGTGCACTTCCTGCAGTGAGTTGAAGAAGGGTACAAAGGGAGGGCGTCCAAAGTGGGTGATGGAGCGCAGCCCCGTGAACAGGCTCTTGTTCAGCACCTTCTGGAAGTGCCGTTCACAGATGTACTGGAAGAGAGATTGGTGCAGGTCAGATGGCTCAGCACAGCCCAGCACAGCCTGGCACAGCATGGCAGCCTCCCCAGTGGGGAGCCAGGCTCACCAGCATGGTGGTGCGCAGATCGAACTTCTCAGCCAGCTGTGTGATGTAGATGTGCACAGAGACCAAGTTGTTCCTGTCTGACTCCTCCACCTCCCGGATGATGTCTGTCAGCCACTCAAACTGTCGCTGCGTGCGCGTCACCCAGATGAAGTAGATCTGTGGTGCATGGGGATGAGTGTGGCCAGCAGCCTTATGCAATTCCATGGGCTCTATGGAGGATTTTACCCCCAAAGAGGCCAGCAGCAGCAGGAGGCATCTTGGGAAGGCTTGTCCTTCTGATGCTTCCTCTTACCTTCTTACACAGCAACTTGGAGTTTATGGATGACTTGAAGACCAGGTCCTTGAGGATGGATGCAAAGGGTGTCACCCCGATGCCTCCTCCCACCAGCACTGACACCTCAAACTTGTTCCACTCCTGGTGGCCCTCCCCAAAGGGCCCGTCCAGGTAGAGCTGGAAGGGAGTCAGTTGTTAGCACATCACCTCCTGTCTCCACTTGCCCAGGTCTTGGCTGGAGCTGGAGAAGCATCTCAGGCTTGGCACAACCCATTGCCAAGACGACCTCGGGTCAGATGTCCCTGTGGGTGACATCCTGTGTGGGGCTCACCTTGGGCAGGTTGCCAAGGAGGGTCAGGCTCTCTGGGGAGTAGAGCTCCCGCAGTCTGGTGGTCCAGGGCCCCACGGCACGGATGTGCAGGCTCAGTGTGTCATCGTGTGGTGCTGAGGTCAGCGTGAAGGGGTGGTACTCAGTGGTGCCGAGGTCCACACAGGCAATGCGCACCCACTGCCCGGACTTGTAGTCAAAGTCCTGCGGCCGCTGGAACTGGAGGTGGGTGACACCTGTGGGGCGACAGGGATGGAGGCTCTGTTGAGGTGGAGATGTTGAGGGGTGGAGGTTCTTGCATTGCTGCAGCCCCTGATGCTCTCGCGAAGAGCCTGGGACAGGCTGGTGCCGTGTGGCCAGGGATATTGTGGTACCTGAGGGCAGGAGCTCAGCTTTCACTACACTGATCTCCACCTTCTTCCTGCTCAGGCTGAGCAGCTTGTCTGCACTGTAGATGAGAGCTGGGATGATGAAGTAGATGTAGAAGCGAGGCTGCTGGATCAATGCGTAGCTGCCATGGATGATGACCTGGGCAGGGAGAAGAACCCATCAGAAGGGCAGGCCACTGCCCCAGGGCTGATTGGGTGGCAGCTCAGCAACAGCAGCAGGGAGCCAGGACTGGGGCCACCAGCTCCCTTGGAACCACTCCAGCTATTCCACCTCATCAGCTGCACTGATTTGACCCACAGGCATGCAGTGCATCAGCACCATCCCTCCCTCCCAGCCCAGATTCTTTACCAGGACGTAGAGCAGCACATAGAGGTGGTGGGTGATCCAGAAGCCCTGGAAGCTGACACGTCGGAAGTGGTGGGTGGCAAACACGTACATCATAGCGAGGACCACGAGCAGCAACACTCCTGTCATGCCTGTGAGAGGAAGGGTTAGGAGGTTCAGGGGTGGGGAGCAGGACAGCCCTAATCTGGTGCTGCCCATCCTGGGCACAGATGTATAGGTCTGTCTGCTAGCTGTTCTCACCTGGAATTGTCTGGAAGAACCACCAGTAATACTTCTCTGGGATCTGTGACCTGGACAGGGATAAGAGATTGCACCATGGAGGGACCAGAATGAACCCCTGGCTTCCATTTTCATTCTTGTCCGTGCCCAGGACACTCTGTCTGGATTCTGCTCTTAATCCCACCTACCCATCATTTGTGAAGACATTGGAGAAGAGGCAGGACAGCACACTGAGAG
The DNA here is from genome assembly GCA_013396655.1 of Campylorhamphus procurvoides. NCBI lineage: Eukaryota > Metazoa > Chordata > Aves > Passeriformes > Dendrocolaptidae > Campylorhamphus > Campylorhamphus procurvoides. The sequence continues at coordinate 260,637 of WBMV01005420.1, read as the reverse complement.
GTGTGACTGAGAAGATGTAGACATTCACTACGTGACCTGCAGTGTGGAGCACTGTGAGAGACAAAAACAATGAGAAAGAAGCATCACTCGATATGGATGGAGATGTGTCAGACCCTGATGATGTCCAAAGGGACCCAGAGATTCCTCCTCTTCTGGAGTGCAAGACACCTATGTCTCCACAGGGTCTTCAAGCTTCTGCCTGGTCCTTCCATGGTGTGATGAGCTGATCCTCTTGCTTTAGCTGCGGTTTGTGGGCAACACATCCCCCAGCAGCCCACCCACCTGAGAAAATCAGGGCTGCCATGGCAATCCAGCGGTGGAAATCCACAGCGGCATCAAAGGGGATGTAGTGGTTGAGGAAGGTCTCCCGCAGGATGGTGATGAGGTTGCGGCACATGGTGAGCAGGATGTAGGAGTACATGAAGGAGATGGAGGCAGCTGCACCCCGGGAGATGATGATCCCCACGAAGGTGGTCTGTGCGATTCCAGTGCTGGGGGATGCAAAGGCATAGTCTGGGGAGAGAGAGCAGAGGGGTGTCAGTGTGCCTGGTGCTGAGGAGACCATGACCCTCCTTGCAACAAGGGGACAGCCACCTATGTGGCTCCATGAAAAACAGGTCACCAGGGATGGGTTCGTGTGGGAAAAGGGCCACGACCTCCCAGAACTGCTGGGAAAAAGGATATCCTCGGGGACCAGGGAGGGGTTTGTCCTCCTTGGGCGAGCACTCAGGAACTGCATCTTGGGACTGTGGCCTCAGCTGGGGAATCCAGTGTAAGATGTGACAACAAACTGGAACAAGTCCAGCAGAGGCCAGCAGGATGGGTGGTGTCTGAAGGACATCATATAGGGGAAAGGCTGAGGGAAATGGGCTTGTTCAGGCTGGAGGAGATGGGTCGGGGAAGACCTTGTGGCTATCTGCAACCACTTCATAGGTGTAAAGAGGAGGGGGAACCAGTCATTCTGAGAGATGCACAGTGGAAGGATGGGAGGCAACAGCAAAAGTTTCATTGGAGGAAATTCAGGTTTGGTGTAAAATAAAATCCCTTCACTGGGTGGGTGGTCAAAAGCGAGAATGGGTTCAGTGAGGTGGTGGGATTGCCATACTCGGAGCTCTTCACACCTTCTCTAGACAAGGCCTTCAGCATCCTGATTCAGCTTTGGAAACAGCCTTGCTCTGAGCAGGGCATTGGACCAGACCCTTCAAGAAGTCCCTTCCAACCTCAGTTATCCTTTGGTTATTCCAGGGGAGGAGTGATACTATTGCCCAAAGCTGTGCCAGGCAACACCCCACCACACCCCATGCAACCAGTAGCTTTGAGGCACCAAGCCCACACAGCCCTCCCTCCTTGTGGGGTGCGGTGGGGCTGNTGCATCTTGGGACTGTGGCCTCAGTTGGGGAATCCAGGGGGCACTCACAGTAGGCTCTCTCCACAAACACGCCGATGGTGATGGCAGAGAAGAGCACGACACACACGATGTGGCGCCGGTAATTCTCAACGAAGCGCTTGAACTCCTGGATCTTCTGCTGAACTGGGTTCCGCTCATACTTCTTCCGCTGCGCCTCAGTGTACAAGTGCAGCTGGTACTGGTTCCCCCTGGTAAATACAGGAGGGCTGATGTCCGTGAGGTTTCCCCAGCTCAGGGCCATGCTGCCCAGATTTGGGGCTGCCTCCCAAAGTGCTGTGGCCACCTCTGCACATCAGTGACGGGGTGACCTGCAGAGCACAAGGCAGAGAGGGTGATCTCAGCTCAGCCTGCTCTGCAATGCTTTCAAAACCTGGTAACAAATATGCAAACAGTGACTCAAATAAAACCACAGATAAGAACCATAAGAGATAATTTTCATAGTGATATTCAACAGTCCAAGTGATTCCACAGAAGATGAATTGCCTCAACTGGAGCAATTATGGCAAACCTTCTGGTCATCAGTAACAATCACTGAGCTGAGTCTTTGCAGAAATACTTGCTGCTGTCACAGCAGTGAAGACCAGAGTCTCTCCTGCAGCTCTTGCAGACAGCCCGGGTGAACCAGCAGCATGCCAAGGGGCAGAGGAGCACAGCCAGGAACCATCAGAAAAGACCTCTCTGTAAAAATCACTATCCCAGGCTCTGTAGCTGGCCACTTCATTTGTTTTTTTGCAGAGGCACATCACCCAGCCACAGCACCATCCCTGCCAAGATAGGGCTGTTCCCGTAGCTCCTTGGCCAGTGGGAGCCTCCTTGCAGCAGTGCCATTTGACTGGAGGGCTGCCCAGTCTGACATGGGCACGTGAGAAACAGCAAGCATGCTGAACCTGAACCCCAGAAGCACAACCATCGAGGAGAGGCCACACTTACTTTCTGCCTGGTCTCCTCCTCAGCTCTTGCCCTTCTCGCTCCACATAGTGACTTGCAGTGTCCAGATTTGGGTCTTTCTCCTCCTCTGAGATGGTTCTGCTGGAAATACAGCTATGTCTAGCCCAAAGCTCTATTTGCAGGAAGAGCTTTGCAAAATTTCCCCCTTTTCTCTACTTCCCATATCAGGCTTAGCTGGGAAGGTGTCCAGCTCTTTCCCACAAGCCTGTTTACACTAAGTTTAATTGCATATGGTCTGGATTTGCTCCAACATAACCCTTCCCTCTCTTAAGCAAGACAGGACTTCTATCCCCATGTAGGGGGTGCAGCAGGGGCTCTGCAGAGGGCAGTTCCTCCCCTCTGGCTGTGCCCAGGGAGGAGGCAGCAGCCCCACTCTGGTGACTGGTGTGCAACTCCCACCAGGATCATCCTCCTTCTCCAGTACTGGGAGTGCCAACACCAGGTGGGAGCATTTGTTGGAAAGGCTGGGATGAAGGATGGATGTGCCTGGGGCAGAAAGAGAATGAACAGCAGAAACAAGGCCAAGCTGGGGAGCTTACCCTTTTGGCTCTCTCTTTTTTATGAAGGAGACGCAGTTGTGCAGGTTTTGCTTGAACACCTCAGGGACACCTTGGAGGAGCCAAAAGGACAAAAAGCCATTCAGAGTGTGCAAGGCAAGGTTTAGGATTCTCCTGTGAGCAGGAACAAGCTCTGAACTGACCCTTTACTGATGCCCCATTACTGCAACTGATTTGGAGGGATCGATGGGGCAGGATCTGGGAGTTCCATATTGGGTGCTGCCCATTTCCTCCCACCCTGCAGGGCCTGGGGGGACCCAGTGCTTGTGCCCACTGACCTTTGACACAGAGCTGGGTGAGACGAAGCTCGCTGTCGTGGTCCCGCAGCATGTAGTGGAAATTCTCCCACGTCAGCTCATCCCTGTCCTGAAACCCTGAGGCCCGAAACATGGACTCGGTCACCTGCTCTGCCTGCTCTCTTGACAGGCAGTTGTTGGAGATCTCGATGAAGGAGCTGCAGCAAGGAGGGGAGATGGGAACATCAGTTAATCAGTTCAAGTAGCACAGGACAGAGCTCCAGACCAGTTTCATGGGAGAAAAGGGCTCTTGGTTGTGAGTGTTGAGCCCATGAACTTCTCAAGGACTGAAGTGCAGAAACTGGCAGCTGCTTTTGAAGACGTGTGTCTACAGACATTCTGAAAATATCTGGAGATAAAAGGAGAAGTACCTGACCATCCTCAGAAACTCCTCCTTGGAGAGGAACCCATTCTCATCGATGTCATACATCCTGAACATCAGCTTGGACTTCTCCTCTGGGGACCCTGATGGGAAGAGAGAGAGGTGAAGTAAGAACAGTATCTGATTTTCCTCAACAAAGACGCTTTCCAGTATTGTCTTTGAGCACATGGACCTGCAGCAGTGAAGCCTCACCCTTCCAGCTGACTTTCTCAAGTGAAAGGTTGGGTAGATACACATTTTTTCTTGGGCTAAAAATGTGTAAAAATGTGCTTTTGCACAGCAGTGATTTTCTGGGAGTTGTTTCGATTGAATCTGGCATTTTAACACCTCCATCTCTGAATTCACCTTTCTATTGGTCATTTTGAAAGAATCAGATGTCAGACACAGCAACTATGATCTCTCAAAGACAGGCTGCACAGACCCTTCAGGAGACAGGGCAGATGTGTCTGTGGGGGTGGAAAATAGCTCCCTTCATGAACGGTCTTCCAGAAAACACAACTACATGGTCACTGCCCTGCAAGTCAAGTTGAATCTGTCCTAAGTGAAGGGAATTTTAATCTGTAGCAGTGTCTACAGGTTGACCTGCTGGGTGGATCTTCTCCTTCACTCTGCCAGAGCCTAGATACAGGACCAAGGGCAAAGGATGAAGTCACTAACCAGCTGCAGCTCCCACCTTTCATGAAGACCACCAAGATGTCCAGGAATTCCCGGAAGGAGATGTAGCCATTGCCATCTTTGTCAGCCAGGGAGAACATGGACTCCACAAACATGGAGTGGGCCTGGAGACCCAGGGCCTCGGCAAACTCAGTCCTGCTCAGCTCACATGTCAGGGACTCCCTTGCCTTCTGTGAAGATTCAAAGTTGAGCTCTCCAGCATCAGATCTGTCGATTTCCAGCACCTGCAGGTTGTGTCCACAAAAGAAATCCTGTGAATACTCGTTGATGTTTCCTTCCTGACCTATTGCACAAAGCCTGGTGGCTCCCCTGGCACCAAACCCATGACAGATATCATGGAAAAATCCTACATCTCCCCTACACTGCTTGACTTTCACACTCCACATCACTGACCACTCTGAAGACCTCAGTTACATCATCCAAAAGCCTCTTTGCAACTTCAGACACTTATATCCCTCAGCAGATCTCCCTTTGTCTTCTGCAAAGGAAACTGTCCCTTGATCCTGGAAGTGTTGGCAGCTTCCTTGTTCCCAGCTTACCAGCTCTTACAGAGAGGAACAGCCCAGCATTCATTGCTTAATCAATACAGAAATACCTTCTCCATGCGCCAGAGCCTGCCATGCTTGTACACACCTGAGCAAACAGGTGCCTGAAGAAAGTCTCCAGAATTTGTTTCCTCTGCTCCTGGGTGACTGCCCATTTCATCAGGCTCTGCTCCTTCATCTCAGACAGACGCAGGTCAAGGCCACTCTCGTTCAAGTAGTTTCGTAGTTTCCCAACAAAGCGGCTCCTCTCATCCTCCTCGCTGAAGAGCAGCACCTGCAAAGGACCCCACCAGCTGGCTGTGATCATCAGAGGCTCAGGCCCATGGTACGAGCTGGACCTGGTGGTTCTCAGGAGGCCACCACCGCCCTTCAAGGACCTACATGCTGCTCCCAGTGCCCCTGACCGAGTGGTGCAGAGAATTGTGGAGGGTTCAGGGGAAGGTGTCATACCCCAGGCACCACAGTACTCACCAGGTCATACTCCTTGGGGCTCTTCAGGAGCAGAGCTTTGTTCCCTTTGTTGTTGGAGAGGATCACCTCCACCCTCTGTTGGGCTTTCAGGTTGATGGTCCGGAGCACAGACCTTCTTCCATCAAAGACTTTGAGCACTTTGTCAGCTTGGAGCTGGATGAAGACAGGAGAGCTGTCTTTCTTGGGCCCGTGCCATTCCATGGCTGATGGGAGAGAGCACAGGACTCAGATGGAAAGGCGCACTGAAACTCCTACTCATCCCAGCACCTCCTTCACCCAGATGCAGTTTGGGAGTAATTTCATGATCAGGCACATCTTAAAGGAATAATGATGATCTCCCAGCAGCAGAGGTCAAGCACACAGGAGGAGTACAATGGAGCAGGGAGGCAGAATTTTTCCAGTGTCCAGAGCAAGGAGATACAGTCCCTGTCCTGGAGCTACTGGTGCAATTGCTTTACATGGGATTCCTTCAGACAAGGTGTGATCTGGGGAGGACTGGAATTAGAGGGTCATGGGATGACTCAGGGTGGAGGGGACTCAGGTTGAAAGGGTGCCCTGCCCAACCTCCTGCCCAAAGTAGGATCAGCCACAGGTCAGTCTGCTCAAGGCTTTATCTGGTCAGGTCTTGGACAGGATGGGCCACCAAGCCTTCTGAACTCCCTACTCCACTGCTTGACCATCCTAGTGAAACAGTTCCTCCTTACATCCCATCTGGATATACGCCCCAGGCCCAGCCCTGCCTCGCTGTGTGCCCTGACTCCAGCAGCATCCCCAGCTGCTGTGGCAGGGTTGGCAGTGCCATCTCACCGTGTGTGGTCTCGCCAGTCACCTCCCTGCGCACGCTGGTGCTGTGCTGCTTCTGCAGCTTCTTGAAATCTCTCTTGCGGAAAACAGCGACAATCCAGGCAACAAACAGAGTCACTGGGGACACACAGGAGAAGGAGGTGTGAGATATCACAAAGCTTCTGCCCACTTTTGGCTCCCTCCTGGTGCCCAAGGACCCTGCCAGCTCAAGGACCTCAGGAGTGACCGGGACTAGGCAGCTCCTGCTGAGAGGCACTTGGTCCATGGGCTCTCAGCCCGTTTCTCCAGTGGGGAGGTGAAACAGGAGAAGGGTAAGGAAATGGAGAGACAAACCCAAAGGCAAACAGCAGAGGACAACAATGATGATCCCGAAGCCTGCACCGCTGCCTGCAAAGTAGTCCAGCACCACCATGGGTGTGCAGTTGGCCAAGTGTTGAGCTGTCAGCTGCTGGGGCTGGGGGCACGGGTCTCCTGCAAGGGGGGAACAGGCAGTTGAACCTTTGCCTGCCACAGCAAACCAGGCACAGAACTGGACTCATGCACTCTGGGGGCTCAGCACTGTCACTTTCCTCTTGGCTTGGGCTGAGAAAGAAACACCCTGGGCCATGGAAAATTTGAGCTCTGCTCTGCTCATCCAGACTCTGCAAATCCAGGGAGTTCTCCTGGTGCAATTACACAGAGTGCACGCCAAGAGAACAAAAACATCTTGCAAGGGCTGGAATATGACCCAGATGAAATGCTTATGGTAAATGGGAGGGGTGTGACGAGATTCCAAGAGGAAAAGGCGTATTGCCAAACACAGTAGCGTGGCTTTCCCCCTTGGGATCATGCCCAGACTTCAGTCCTCTTTCACATCTGCATCATTGCATCAACATCTTGCTCACGAGCAGCCCTTGCATTTTGCACCCATTTTGCTGACTTAGGGTCACAGTAGGTGTTAGGCTTGAGAAACTCCAACCCTGATGTGTTCCCAGTGTCACTGAGTCACCAGATCTGTCATTGGGATGGCTCTGCTTCCTTTGCTGCCTTGCTGGAGCCATTTGCTCCCACACTCACCCGTTCTCCAGATGAACACGTGGGGCTGGATATCTGTGGAGTTGGCATAGGTGACAGCAGTCAGGATGTTGTGAAAGGTGGTGTTACGGATCTCCCTGATTTCCTCCTCTGTGAACAGCCTATGGAAAAGACCAGGGGTGGCCCCTGATGTCACCGACCAGCAACAGGAGGGAACTGAGGAAGCTGGAGGATGCTTTTTCCTCCAGCCCCAGTTTCTGTGTGCTACTGGGGCTTGCAAAGCAGTGGGCAGCTGCCAGGTAGGGAAGAGGCCTTTACCCATTCTTGGTGTTTTCAAACCAAAACCTGTCGCCATCACGCAGGCGCACAAACTGCTCCAGGATGATGGTGCTGAAAAGGGACCCATTATCCTCCAACATGCCACCAGGGAGCAGCTCCAGCCCAGCCACACCACTGGCATACAGGGCAGCAACCTTCTGCAGGACCTGGTGAGAACCACACACATGTGAGCACAGACAATTCTGCCAGGGCATCAGAAAGTCTTGGCAAGCCTCAGGAGAGGCAAGGAATGTGCATTTTGCAGGCATCACACATCTGTGGGCTGGGAGAATGCTCAGCCCCACACAGCTTGGAGCTCATGACTGGGACTTGAGCAACTATGAATCACTCCCAGGACATCTTGGCTCCAGGAACAGCAGAGTGCTCAGTGGCACAGGAGCTTTGCATCAGGGCAGTGTGATTTATTAATGCCATGTAATTACAGTTACCCCAATGCAACAAGCCTGCAGGCGTGAAAGCCATTGGTCAGGGCAGGGCATGCCCTCATCTCCCTCTTCCTATGATGCTGCAGAATCCAGTTCCTGCCTGGAATGCCCCAACATCCTCTTACCCACGTACATTCGGTGCCCAGACCTGTTCCCTGTTACCTGTGGTTCCAGGTGTGGGGCAAGATTTGACCAGTTCTGGAGAGGTTTCAACCCAAATCGTTCCCGGGCTTGGTTATAGGTGGGCAGGCCAAGGTCTCGCCCGCGCTGGATCCAGCTGGCCACGTAGTCGGTGCGGGAGTATTTCAGGGGCCCGTACCAGTAATCTGTGCATGGATTTGAAGCTGTGGTGATGGCAAGGCAGAGCCAGAGGGGCCACCCCAACTGTGGGAGGTGCTGGGCTGGCCTCGTCCCTCTGCCATGGGCTGTGCAGAACATGGAGATCATCTCCGTGCCCTTGCCAGAATGGTCCCATGGACATGCTCAGCATGTCCTGTAGCTTCTCTGCACCTCCATTAACAAGGTTGAAGCTGAGATGTGTTGGGTTAGATGCTGCTGGTGGTGACAATGGAACCTGCCTCCCCACCTCGCTCCCTGCACAGCCCCAGGAGTGAGGGTCCCCCACCACTGATCAGCTGCAGTGCAGACCTTGGAGATCTTCCACCACAATGTTGTCCTCCTGCTCTGCAATCTGTGAGCTCATCCCTAGCAGGAGGTTGTCCACGTCCTCTGCCTTCTGCAACCCAGGGCTCTGAGGGGAGATGGGAAGAGCAGGTGATTTCTCACATGATGGAGGATGTGAGATAGCCCCACAACCCTGAACTGGTGCCCACAGGGGTGCAGACCCTGGGTGTAGGGGAACCAGGGACTTCTCCCAGGCTCATTTGCTCCATGTCAGCTCAACATTGAGGGCTGAGCCTGACACAGCTGAAGGAAGCACCTTGGGATACTGGATGGGGAGGATCTCACACCCCTGGGCTTGCTGTCATGCTCTCCTCCCAACTTCCCTTTCAGACCTCTGTGGGGTCCTCCATAATGTAGAGCAAGGCATGAAGACCCCCTTTTCAGCCCCCCACATCCTCAGGACCCCCGTGCTCCCTTCCACGTACCTGTCTGCTCCAGTAGCTGTTGCAGAGCCGCACTGCTGGGAATGAGCCACTGGGGCCAGGCACGTCCTGGAACCGGCACTCAGTGTCTCTGGAACAGCAGAGAAGGGCTGGATCCACAGCCACAGCTGCCTGGAGCTGACAAGGCTTGGCTGCTCCAGCCAAGAGCAGGACATGGGGAAGGGACAGGGACCATCCCCAGCCACCAGCCCAGCTCCGGCATCCCCTTTCCTGGCAGGGGCACTGCATTCCCACAGCCCTACCAGGCTGCTCCTACCTCTTGTAAACACCCGGTGGCACCATGGTGGCCAGGAATTGCGCTGCAGCTGCCAAGAACTCCGGTGAGAGGCTGGGGTCCAGGTGCTGCTGGTAACCTGTGGGGGCAGCAGCCAGGCTGGAGGCAAAAGGGCCCCAGCTCCCTCTCCCACCCCTTCTCCAGCTCCCCTGGTCCCCCCACCCCTACTGGCCACGCTCCTTTGCCTGTCATACCCCTCACCTTTGTACTCGGGGATGTCTGTCCCCAGCAGGGTCGGCAGCCACTCATACAGAACGATGCTCTGGGAAAGAGAGGGGCTGGGTCAGGACCAGCACCAGGGAGGATGTGGTCCTGGCAGAGCTGAGGGGTCCCATCCCTCACCTGGAAAGTGGCGGTGACCCTCTTGCGAGTGTGCTGGAAGAGATCCTCATCAGACCAGCCGGGGTGCTGCTGGGCCAGTGTCCTTGCCAAGTGGTTGTGGTACCGAAACCAGGCAATGCTCTCAGCCTGCAGGAAGGGGTTCTCGTTCCCCCAGGCACTCCCCAGGTCTGTAAGAGCCACCAGGACCATCAGTCGGGGATGTCACCACTGGGTCTAGCTTTGCCCATGGCTGGAGGAGCACTCCCAGCCCCGTGGCTGCAGCCCCGTGTTCCCTTGTCCCCTCACCCTTCCTCTGTCCCCTGGCAGACCAGGAGCCTGAGCGAGTGAGAGGCAGCACCGGCCCCCCAGCACAGACCAAGGGTTGGTCAGGTGAGGAATTCAAAGCAAGTTCAGCAGGTTTGTAGTGGCAGCAGCCCCTTTCCCCATAGGAGATCGCCTGGAGTGACCTGCTCCTCTCTGACCCATTGCCTCCTGGGCATGTGGCATCTGGAGTTCATGGTGTATCCTTGCTGGGATGTCTTTGCTGGGGCACACATCTTCTTCCCCCTTGGGCTGGGTAACTGCCTGCTATCCCACAGCCCTCCTGACCCACATGTCCTGCCTCTCCGTACCCCCTGCTCTTTCACTCCAGGTTTAGCTCCAGGGACCTCCCACTTGCCCTGCTCACAGTCAGGGATGGAGCCAAGCAGGTGAAAAACCACTGGGAATGCCACCGTTACCGTAGATCCCTTCGGGACCACCCTGTCCCGTGGACGGATCCAGTGCTTTCCACATGGGGACCCTCCCGTCCGTCTGCCTCGGGAGGCGACTGTCGGGTCCCGACGCCAATTGTCCCCCCGAGAAGCTCCTCAGGGCGTCGCTCCAGGAGTGCAAGGGGCCGTAGATGGAGCTGCCGTCCAGCCAGCCCGTCACCTCGTTGGTCTAGGGCAGGCACAGGGAACAGGCATTAACAGGCGCCGGGGTTTGGGCAGAAAGGTGCAAAAAAAGAGGTGTGAAAAGCCCCAGTCTGGCACTTCTGTTCTTGCGCAGCAGCCTCCCCATCCCTTGTTTTAGCAAGAGCTCTCAGGATGCACCGACAGTCTCCGTGCAAACTGTGGGAATGAGTGCTGGGTACAGGAAAAGACAAGGTCTAGACTTTTCAAAACTACATTTTGGGTGTTTTTTTTCCTCAATTGTTTTTGCTGTACCAGAAGCAGACATCTGTGAATCCCTGAGTGTGCTGGAAGGAGAGTAAACCCATCTCTGGGGAAATGGGGAACACAGGAGCTGTCCCCTTTGTCCTCCCAACAGGGAGTCCTGCTGTCCTGGCAGCATGTTGAGTATCTCCCCTGCTAAATGTTTGCAAGCAAACGTCTTTTTTATTCTGAAAACATGCTGGAGGTTTTATTTTTGTAAGGTTCTAAACGCTGCTGAAAACACGACTTGCTAAACTGGTCTCATCATGGTTTGTCACATGAAAGGTTCAGGGGGGGATTTCGCTTCGGTGATTTTGGCTGGGAATTTTTCCAGCATGAAAGAAATCTTGGGAACACAAACACCGCAGCAAAATTCAGAGAAATTGGGGGAAAACCTGGACTTTTTTCCTAAAATGACTCAAATCTAGGGAAGCTTTACAACTTTATGACAGTGCCAGCTCAGTTTTATGATATATTATTAAAGATAAGAGTTGGTGCCTAAAAACAGCTGCCATAATTAACTGAACTAATTATGTTTTCTCTGTCTAAGAAAATCTTTGACCTCAGGCAACCACCAGTGTTGCTCAATGTGAATGCTGGAGGATGATTTTGGGTTCATTTCATTGATTCAAACACTTGAGAGCTGTATATTTTTAAGTAAATAGTGGCACTTTTGCTTTTTTTTCTCAGACTCCCTAGGCTGCCTCAGACCCCAGTGTTGGGTGAAGAGCAAAGGAAGCCACACCTACCTGTTCCCGGGGGCTGTTGGGGCTCTGCCCTGTCTCTGGTGCCCAGCGGATGCGCTGGAAGGGCAGGACCACATCTCCAGTGCCAGCAGGGTCAAACACTGGGTCTCCAGAGGGGATGTGGATATTGAGGAACTCAGCAGGGCAGCCGGGTTTCTCTGTCTCCAAGATGTCCAAGAGCACATGGAAACCTGACAGGGACACAAGCATGGTCAGCAGCTGGGGAGGCAGCCACCAGCACCTAGAGCAGGGCATAGGGTAGGCAGCTGAGCTGTAGGTGGGCTGAGGGGACCACCAGGCACAGCAAGAGGGTTCAAGGCCAGGTTGGACAGGGATTGGAGCAACCTGGTCTAGTGGAATAAGATGACCTTTAAGGTCCCTTCCAACCCAAAAAATTCTGGGATTCTCTGATTTGCCAGACAGACATCCCCAAGGTTTGGAGACACAAGACCCCACTGAGCTCCTAAGCAACAACAAAACCTGCTCTGACTTGCAGTGGTTCAGTTCAGCAATCACTCCCAGCACAGCCTTATCACATCTGTCAGGTGTTTTGCAATGGGGCACCTCCACCGCTAAAACAAGAGAGGAAGTTCCCAAACGACAAACGTCAGCCCTTGAGTCAACTGCCAAAGGCCACCAAAAAGCCCCACAAACTCTCCTGGCTGGACACTGCTTTGGGATGGCAACACCCAAGGCTTTGCCTTCTCCGTGTGGGTCTGCAATGGAGAGCTGTGTGAGGAGCACTCTGACGAGTGGCCTTGAGTGTGTGAGAAACCAACAATATTCCAACCAAACCAACATTTGTTCCAGCCAGTATCAAGGCCTGGGTCTTACCGAAGAAGACAGCCAGCACGGTTGTGTTCCTGCGGGAGGGCAGCCCGGAGGGGCCCCGTGCCACCGTGGTGCTGAGCTGGCGAGCGTTGGGCACACGGGGCTCCTGCAGCGCCTGGTAGACACCATCGGCATAGTTGGCTGGCAGGAGACGCAGGAGCCGGGCACCTGAGGCACCAAAACAACACAGAATGGGCCCGGTGGTACCCAACAGGAGGCACAGCAAGAGCGAGGCACCCCGACACCTGCGAGGGTCCCAGAAGAGAGCAAAAGCATGGCATAGATGCTCATAGTGGCCAAGAACATGCAAGTTTTGGTGCCATCGCCCAAAACTCCTTGCAACACATAAAACCAGGTAGGATCCTCCATCTTCCTCTCATCCCTGTGCATCCCTGTTGCCTCCTGGAAGCTTGGGGTGGTGCTTCAGTGCATAGCAGGAGTGACGTTGAGCTGCCCCATGTTGACTATCCTACACAGACGTGGAGTTTGCTTGAACTCCATGCCTGTTTTAGTTAAAGATGTTTTTTTGCATCTTTGCGGTCCCTGATCACCACTGAAATGCCTTCTGGGACGAGCTGGATGGTCCCTGCCTTGGATATTTTGAGTGGCCTCACAAAGGCATGGCTTTGCTTTGGGACTGATGCTGGTGTTGGGACTGATCCAACACCAGCGTGACCTGCAGATAGTGCCTGGGCAGCAGCTAGAAGTGGCAATGCCAGGATATGGGGGACAAAACTGGGCTGCCTGGCCCCTCCTGGCTGCTCTAACAGGGATCCCACGTGCATCAAGGGACTTCCCAGGGCCATGGGAGGGGCATTGCCTGATCACCTGCCTGATTCAGGCTCAGGTCAGATAGTTTCTCCCTGAGTCATAAAGCAAGGCAGATGCCAAAGTGCCAGCTCTCCTCACCCCATCCCACTGTCCCCTCTCCAGGCCTGGCACTCACCGATGGAGCCACGGCTGTGGTGCAGCAGGTTGTTGTACCAGCCATCATAGCGCTGAACCTCCCAGGAGATGTTCTCCTGGGCTCCTGGAAGAGACCAGACACACTTGGTGAGCAGCCAAAAAAAAAAAACAGAAAAAGAAAAGAAAAAAGGAAAAAGTGTGAAACAAGCAAATCCACCACAGCATCATATTTGTATTGTGATCTTCTCTCATATTCTCTCTGAAGCTTTTCAAACAAGCAGTTTTCTAGACTACTTTTGCACTCCTTTTGAGGGACAATATCTAAAATTAGAAATTTATGCTCGTAGTCCTGATGTTCCCAAATCAATGTGTGGCCACTATCAGTCTACACCCAAAGGACCTTCCTTTTCTCCTCTCTCACCAGATCAGAAGTCTCTGCTTCCTTCTGACTCCCACAATGTCTGTATAAGTCAAGGAAAGACCTTGACACTGGAGTTATGCACGTTTCAGCATCAGCCTTGTTTCCTTGTGTTTTTATTGCTTTTACTGTAATACTATCAAGGCACTCCAGTATCTATTAACAGGATGTGTACACATCTAAACTGCAGTAGGAAAGTCTCCCAACCTGCATTTTTCTCCATTTTTATCTTATCTCCTTACAAATTGCATCATAGAAACATAGAATCCCAGAGCAGTTTCAGTTGAAAGAGACCATAGACATCATTTAGTTCCATTCTCCCTGCCATGGGCAGGGACACCTTCCACTGGACCAGGTTGTTCTGATATGATGACCCATGGGATGGAGGAAATTGCCCTGAGGGACATCAGCTATCCAGGATTTCCCTTTGGGTTCCTCTCCCTGAAACTGCACTTACTCCCCAGGGTCCACGTCCCCAGCAGGATCACGGTCAAACTCAACATCATCTCTGCAGGTTGCATTGGCCACTGCATCTTTGGAAGGAGCGACCTGCAAAGGGAGAGGAGAGGGAGAAAGCTGGAGCTGGGCTGTTCCTGGAGGCTGGGAACATGCACAGGCCAGAACCTCGGCTCCTTGTGGTTTCTGTTGCTTGGTAAAATGCCAGTGCCATCAGCAGCGTTATCTCCCAACTGCGGGAAGTTGACAAGGGGCACGTGAGACCGCACCCACTTGGGGAAGTTCTGTCAGGAGGTGTCACTTGGCCTGAGAAGACCTTTCTGCTGGAGCCTTCTGTTGGCCCTTGGGATACCCCAGCCATAGGCTCACAGCTCATCACCCATGTTCAGCTGTGCCAGCTTAGTTACAGAAACACACTCTTTGCTACAGAAATAAGCATATTTCAGCAGAAAATTTCTCTGGCATTGAGCCATCAAGCAAAATCCAGCTGTGAACACAGTGGGAGGTCCTAAGCTCACAGTCAGGCATCCCAAAGAGTGCAAATACTGCAGACAGGACCTCTTGATCCGCTCTGAGCTAGCCCAACAGCACTCCCCCATGACCAGCCTTTCTCATGATGCTTTGCCATCTCCCTTTCCACAAAACCCCTGGATCCGGAGCTGAGACAATCAGTGGGACCTGAGCCTTTAAAACATATCTGACAGAAGAGAGGGATTCCCAGTCCTGAACAGTGAATTGATTTACAGTCACAAATTCAACCGTTTGCTTTCCATGCACAGGAGTTCCAAACCTGATTTTAACTCTAAGACAGGGTTTTTCACTAAATATGGCTCTTTGTCCTCATTCCAGCACAAAGACCAGCACCATTTCAGAGGAGCTATGCTACCAAGGCATGCAGCAATGCATAAGTTTCAGCTTTTCCTACACTGTTCTGTCACAAGCCAAAGTGATGTGTTTTGGGTTGTTTTTGGGTTTTTTTTCATTATTTTAATTATAACTTAAAGAAAACAGAGAGAGAAGCAGCCCCACTGCAGAACCTAGTGTGGCCATACAGGTAGAGGAGAATAGATTCAAGTCATTCCAGAAGCCTGGAGTGACTGATCCTCTGGTCCTTGTCAGTCACAGCTGGTGTCTGTCTGACTCCAGTGCTGGTGGGACAGACTGAGGGGCTGCCATTGTCCCACCAGCCAACCAGCCCCGAGGTTTCACAACAAGTTCCATCTCTCCAGCCTTGGATGTCATCCAGAATATCCCACACAGGGACAGCTTTCCCACCTGGGGACACCCCTGGGTGCAGCTGCCACAGTGCCACCAGAGCACAGCAGGAACTCAATCCCTGCCTGTCCCCGTGGTGTCCCCTGCCCACGCAGGACATACACCGTCCCAACCCGCTGTATCCCGTGTCCCGCTCCCTCGGCGCAGGGACTCGCGTGGTTCCATCGCACCCTGCAGGTGAGGACGGGCATGGCCCCATCCCACCTGTCCTCACACACCACCCAGAGTCCCCGCTTTCGGGACATGAGTATATGGCCCGACCCTTTCCATATCCCCTGGTCCCATCCCAAAGCGCTCGCCCTGCAGGAGGAAGGGGGTAGAACCAGCCCCTGTCCCCTCCACGAGTGACAGAACCCCGCAGAGGCAGCAGCGTGCCTGGCACCGGCTACCCGGTCCCGCGAGAGGGGAAGGGAGGGACACGCACGCTCCCAATTCCCCGGCTCCCACGCCAGTGGGAACACGCGGACCCACCCGACCAGGGACACGCGTGGCCCCAGTCCCGCCACTCCAAGTGGGAAGATGGGTAGCACCGAAATCCCAGCAAACAACAACACGTGTGTTCCCGATCCCCCAGTTCCCCGAAGCAAGAAGGGGCACCCGTATCCCCGATGCCTCGGGACCCTCGTCCTCACGCAGGTGACGACACGCATGTCCTGATCCCTCACGACCGCTGACCCCCTCAGGCAGTGACACACGTGTCCCCGATGCCCCAGGATCCCTGTTCACACACAGGCGGCAACACGCGTGTCCCTATCCCCCCGCAACTGGTGACACGCATATCTCTCTCACTCAGGACCCCGTCCCCATGCAAACAGCGACACAAGTGTCCCGATCCCCCTCCGCAGGCAGTGACACGCGTGTCCCGATCCCACGCAGGCGGTGACACGCGTGTCCCCATCACCCAGCACCCTTGTCCCCACGTAGGCAGTGACACTCGTGCCCCCGATCCCCCATGCCCCCTATCCCAGGCAGGTGGCGGCACGCGTGTCGCCGTCCCCCCTGGCCCCCTGTCCCGCACAGGCTGTGACACGCGTGTCCCCGATCGCCCAGGCCCCCTGCCCCGCACAGGCAGTGACACGCGTGTCCCCGATCCCCCAGGCCCCCTGTCCCGCACAGGCAGTGACACTCATGTCCGCGATCCCCCATGCCCCCTGTCCCGCTCAGGCGGTGACACGCGTGTCGCGGCGCTCACCTGCGGGCGCTCCACGGGCAGTGCTGCGGGGCGGGCGGTGCCGCGGGTTACATACGGCCCCGCGCCCGCCGCCGCCTATAAGAGCGCGGTGCGGGACGGAGCCGCCCGCGCCCTCCGCCCGCAGCAGCAGCAGCAGCAGGAGGTAGGTGGGGGGGGACAGGGTGGGTGCCCCTCGCCCACCCCGGCCCCACGAGCGGCCCCCGGCGCTGCCCGCCAAGCCCCGGGGGTCCCGGCTTGCAGGGATGCTTCTGCCCCGGGTTAACCCTCGGTTCCTTCTACCCCGGTTTGACTCTGTTACAGTGGCAGGAGGGTGCAGGAAAGTCGCCCTCCTCGCCCTCCTTCCCCACCCGCGAATTGCAGTTCTGATCAGTCAGTTTCCAGGGGACAGGATTTCTCTTGTTTCTTTGGAAAGTAACAAACTACAGCCCTGAGCAACCCCAGCTCGGATTGCTGCTGGCTCAGCCGCGCAGGAGTTTTTGGCTGAATTCATTCTGTAAGTTTCTCTGTAAGGAGAAACTTCTGGGGTTTGGGCAAAATTTCTGCCTCCTTTGTCTTTCTCCCTTGCAAGTTCAGGATATTTTAAACATAAGTAGATCCTTTCTTAAAGATATCTGCAGTCTTTCCTCTCTCCATGCACTGTGACTGAGGAGACCATGGGGGCTCTAAGGGCCACAGTCATTCCTCAGCACAAAGGATGCTTTCCAAGGTTCAAAAGGTTCACTTTCTCCTGCCCTGAGCTGCAGGCACCACTTTTCCACTGGAAAGCTGCAAAAAATGCCAAGGAGTCGGTCTTCTGTGCAGGGTAATCAAGGGAGGAAGATTGGATGGACAGAAAAAGAGTTGTTTCCCTGGAAATTCTCTATAAAACAAGTCCCAGGACTTGCAAAGCAAGAGGAAATGTAAACATCCGTTGATGTTGGTTGAAGTTAAATTTAGATTTAACAAGGTAACATTTTCCGTATTATATTCTGGCTTTTAATTGTTTTTATGTTCTGGTTTTTAATTGTTTTAAGCTGTGAAGAGTTGTGTTTTGGTGAATACAGACTTGGAGTTCTTTCTTTCCTTCATCTCATCTCATAGGAAATTTGGGCAAAGGTACAAGGAAACCAGTGGGATTCAAGCCATCAAGATTTAACTCATCCAAGGTTAAAATGCTCATTTATTTCTTCTCTTGCAGCAGCTCTGCCTATTTTGTGGGCACTTTGGCTGGGCTGGGGACCCACAGCTGGACTTCAGGAGCATCAGGAATCATCTACAGCCCCTGCTTGCCAGGTAATCCTAGCAATTGCAAGCTGCCCTTCTCCAGGCTCTGCTTTCCAGGGAAATAACCCAAAGCTGTTGCAGCAAAATAACGCTGAAGAAGATTTGCAGGAGCACAGAACAGCTCGGTCTAGAGCAGAGTCAAGATAAGGTCAGGTCCAGATCTACTGTAAAATCCCAGTCTCCATTAAACTCTTTGCTGTAATTAACTGGGTTACTGGACAGAAAATTATTTTGAACCCCAAAGCTGCTTTATGCATTGAAAAGTGATTCAGCTGACCAGATAAATTATTTCATGATACTTATTGTGATCCCCACCCACTTCTAGGGATTTGGGACCTGCTTTTTTGTTGGCTGCATTGCTCTGGGTTGAATCATATTTTTATATAATTAATACTGTTTTCAGAAAATAAGAATAAAATCAACTTCTCTGTACAGTGACAGAATTAAATGGTGTTTGGTCACGAGTCAGATTAGCTCTGGCATTCTCTGACTTTACCAGACTTCCTGGGGTAGTTACATGCAGAGAGGCTATTAAATAAGAGAAATAAGAGGACTAAGCATGTAATCAATTTTGGTAGAAAAGTTCTAACCCAGGCAGAGGAGGAAGGTGTGTAATTGCTGCAACTGGGGTGTTGGAGGGAGTTCAAAGTCACCTGTAGGAATTACACCACTTGCCATTGTATGTAATCCAGTTTCCTTTAGCCTTGAGATGTGCTCTCAGTGTTTGTGTGCCCCTTGGACCCACATCTGGGGACTGGGGGCTGCTCCTGACCCCTCTGGACCAAGTGCAGGAGCAGTCCTCCTTCTTCCTCCTCCTTCCCTGCATCAGTAGCTCCTGGGGGAAAGCTTCCTGGAGGAGATGGGTGGGGATAGAAATAGCGTGTTTTGTTCTGCTTGGCACTGGTGGTCCCTGGCTGGGGATAATTTTGTTACTGTGAATTCCGTGCTCTCGGTGGTTCCTTGTAGTTTTGAAGGATAACTCCTCTGTGGTAGTCCCTGGCTTCTGGAATTCCCCAAGAGTGCACCACTAAGAGGAAAGCCCCAGCTGCACCTGCTGGAGGCAAAGACCCAGCTCGGTATGGGCAGGAGCTGCTCAACAGGTTCCTGCTCTTGGGCTGCTCCTCACGCTGCAGCAGGACAGTGGCTTTTGGTTCCTCGGGCTGGTGGAGCCCTGCCCCAGGCACCTCCTCTCCTCCAAGGGCTTTTGGGTGGTGTGTTCTCTGCTGGGGATTATTTCACCTGCCTATTTCTTTGCAGCATCACATTTCCTTGTCCCTCTGTGAAGTTCTGAGGACCTCCCGCAGGTGGCTGTTCCAGAGCTGAGCTGGGCCTGGCCACCACAGTCTGGGAGCAGCTGGGCAGTGCAGTGCAGGGTCCCCACTGTGACACCTCTCTCCCACAGGGTCCTGGAAGTGCAGGATGACTCTCTTTGATGGCATCTACCCCTTCTACCCGCAGCAGAGGAAGGCTGCTGGCTTCGACATCAGCACCATCATAGTGATCGTGGTCTTCCTCACGTTGGCCTTCAGCTTCCTCCTCATCATCCCCGGCATCCGTGGACGGGCGGTGAGTGAGCGTGGGGATAACCAGCTGCTTTCCATGTTCTGGAGGCTGAGACATTCCCAGGTGGTTCGGGGTGAGGCAGAAGGAGAGCTGGGGCTGTTCCTCCCTGCCTGATGTCCCATCTCTCTCCCTGCAGAGGTTGTACTGGACTTTTCGTGTTCTCCTCAGCCTCTTCGTGGGAGTGGTGATTGTCGGTAGGTGCTGCATAGCCCTCGGAGTGGGGTTTGGGGCAGGATTAATCCCTGGGGCAGGGTCTGAGTCTGGGAAATGTGAGCTGAGGGTCACAGCCATGGCTTGGTCGAAGCTGATTGCTGGGTCTATCTTAACCCTGCCTTGCAAAGCACTCACACAGCTTCCCAAAAGGGCTTCCCCAAGCCCTGGCACAGCGGCTGAGAGCACCTGGGAGGCACCTGTCGTTATTTCTGGGAGCTTTGCTGGCTGTGACTTGAACAGCTCTAGTTCCATCGAGCTGCACAGCCCTGGGTTCCTCTGATCATGTGTGTGACACGACAGAGGCAGGACACAGGAACAGCTACAAAACATGGGGTGAAATGCAAAGAGCAGATTTATTTCTGTTACCTCGCCTACTGGAGGATCCCCAGAGCAGGACTGGGTGGTGGTGCATGGGCAGGGAGGGGACACCAGCACTGCAGGACTCAGTCTGTGCTAGAGGATCACTAAAGCTGCTGTTCTCAGGGGTGTTCCAGGGATTTGGGCAGGTGTAGTTTGTTGATGTACTTTGATCTTCCTCGTAGCAGGGCAGGATCTCAAAC
Source organism: Campylorhamphus procurvoides (assembly GCA_013396655.1). Classification (NCBI taxonomy): domain Eukaryota; kingdom Metazoa; phylum Chordata; class Aves; order Passeriformes; family Dendrocolaptidae; genus Campylorhamphus; species Campylorhamphus procurvoides. The sequence continues at coordinate 240,432 of WBMV01005420.1, read as the reverse complement.
CTGTTCACTAGGTATCTCTGAGCTGTCTAAACAGAGATGTTCCACTTCTCCAACACGCAAGACTAGAGAGTGATTAGTGCGGTCTGTGAGTTTTTCTACACTCCAGTTGCAAGTCAGTTGAGTGTGTTTACAATCCTCCCCACCAATTTTCTACTCTTTTCCCCCACAGTATGAACCCTCCTGTGCTGCCTGGGGCTGCAGCCAGGCACATTTTGGGCATGTGAGGAGCTTTGCAGTGATAAACACAGGCAGGGCAGAGGCTGTGGTGGTGGGATAAAGACCTTCCCAGAGGCAAGGTGGAAGGACATGAAGGAGAGGATTTGATTTAGTGGAAACCAGGAAATCTTCTGTAGTAACTGATGGTGGAAACCAGGCAGTGGCATTTCCAGCTCAGACAGGGCAACATGATGGGTAAGGAATTACTGAGGGAATAGAAGATGCCAGGTGATGAGAGCAACCAGCCTTGACTCTAAATCAAAGAAACCCTCCTGCTGTGAAGCACAGGGTAGATTACAAGACTAATCTGTTAGGAGAGGGGTGATGAAGTACAACCTAAAAGACTCGGACCCTGATTCCATCAGGCACTAGAAGAAGGTAGGCAGGCTGTGGCCAGCTGTAGGACACATGGACCATCCTCACATGCAGTTGCCACCCTAGGGATGTCCAAGTGCAGGGAGATGCCAACAGAGCCACCTGGGAACATGGTGCCAGGCTGGAAGTGGCAGAGGGGGGTGGAGGTCAGGGCTGGCTCCACAGCCTTACCCAGTTCAGCCCTGGAGAGCCGTCCAGCACCACTCTGTGACAAGGACGCAGCCGGGCGCTTGGGCACGTGGGAGGAATGAATTGTTCTGGAGCCAGCATCAGACTTTGGCTGGCAGCAGCAGGGCACCCTCACTCCTGCAGCCAGAAAACATTCCTGTGAAGCTGCCACTGGACCAGTGCCCTCACAAGTTGATTCAGCAGCTGAACTTCTTTTCAGGCAGGTTTTGTTGTTCAGCCCGAGACCAAATCACTGGCTTAACTTTCAACCCACACCCCTGACGGGAAATGAAGCCTGTCGCAAAGTGGAAGTGCTTCAGAAAAGGGTACCTTGTTGCAAAAAAACCTTTAACAGAAATGCTTCTAAGCTTTCCTTTTCCCCCAGCTGGAATGACTGTCCAAGCTGTGACGCACTTCCCACCCCTCTCCACTGCCTCTGGTTGACAGTGACCTTCACTACTCACAAGTAGTACAATTTAGGGAGCTTAATATGTGGAATGAGACTCACCTCTGTGGCTGATAACCAGGCTCATGTCTGAGTCCTATCCCCGGGTGCTCTAGCACTTGCCATGGTGGGGAAGGGAAGTCCTGGAGAGGATGCCCAAGGAGGAATCAGGTCATGGTGTTCATCCCTGGGGATCTGAGCTCCACTGGTCCCGGATCCAGGGAGCTGATGTGTAGCAAGGGGAGGACCTGAGCTCAGCAGGGTGTGGGAGCTGGTTGAGGCACGTCCTGGTGGCTGAGTCAGGTCTCCTGCCCTCCTAACACTCCCTTCCAGTGCCTTGGTGGGAACGCTGCCACTGGTACTCACCTGTGATTCTCCCCTTGAGCACAACAAAGCCTGAGACCAGCCCCACTTTTAACCCCAGCTTTACTTTTCCTGGCAGTTGTCCAGTTCACAGGGGACTGGGAGACCGGCTGGGTGCAGGCAAACACCTCCTACAAGTCCTTCAGCAGTGCCATGGTGAACGCAGACATCGGGCTGCACATTGGCCTGGAGGGGGTGAACATCACGCTCAAAGGTGAGTCCAGCATCCCTGTCTGAAGCTCTGGAGTGGCCAGGACCCCAGGAGGCCCCCAGCTGCCCTGTGGTGGCCCTTGGTCTGTGGGGAGGCTGCTGGGCCCCTGCTGAGCCCATGCTCCTGCCTGGCACCACCCAGGTGCTGGCACCACCCAGGTGCTGGCACACGGCAGAGCCTCAGCTTCTCCCTCCTGCAGGAAACCCAGTGAACCAAATCAATGAGACCATCAACTACAACGAGCACTTTTCCTGGAGCTTCGATGCAAACTATGACCGCAGCTACAGCGAAGGGCTGCAGAAGGGGCTGCCCAGCCCCATCCTCTACGTGGCAGAGAAGTTCACCACGCAGAGCCCCTGCGCCGTGCACAGGCAGTACCGCATCTCCGGCCACTACGCCTCGGCCACGCTCTGGTGAGCCTCCCTCTCCTGGTGCAGGCACGGGCGATGCAGGGACGTGGGCAGGGCTCTGCTGTCTTTTCTCTAGACCTCTGAGATGGATGGGATGAAAGCTGTGTGCATGGAGGGGCCCCTGCAAGGCCTGCAGTCAGACTGGTTGCCCTGTTGGCACTTTGGAGTGAGCAGAGGGAAGGTCCTGGTTTTCTCTGCTGGTCAAACGCACTAGGGCTGGGCACAGGGGAGGGGAACATGGTGCAGGTCTGTTCCATGATGTAGTGATGATGGCAGAGGACCATGGATGGAGCTGATGGCCCAGAGAGGTCCATAGACACATGCAGAACTCTCCCAACCCCATCTGTGAGCATATTTGGTATCTGTGACTGGGACCAGATGAGGAAAGATGATGGTGCTGTTATTATGGAGTTGATCTTGACTCTTTGCCAGAGTCTTCTGGGCAGTGATATGTCACTGCTCCCTTTGTCTGAGGGAGAGTTGGTCCACAGCTGTCAGGACGTGGTCCCTTCCACCATGGGTTGTGGAGGTCAAGGGCCATTGCAGTGCTGCTCTCCCTGCTCTGTGTTTGACAGCAGGGACGCAGAAGCTGAGAAAGAGGCCTGGTGATGCCATGGCACAAGAGCTCCTGGCCTATAGCTGAGGCATCCCCAAGTCACTCAGCTCCCCAGTCAAGAGCAGACCTGCTGCAAGTGGCTTTTGCCTGTTTCTGCATTCTTCTCAGTCCCATGTGTGGCTCTCTGGGGTCTGCACTACCCCATGCGTGGCAGGGCGGGGAGCTGAGATGGTCCAGATACACTGAATGGGCTGCCACGGCTCCTTGAGGCTGGTGCTGTCCGTGGACCAAGCAATGGGAAGAGGAAATCCATGTTTGCGCCTTCTGGGTGCAGCAGTGGGAGCCCTGCACATCTGCTTGCTCAGCCTGGGGATTGGGGATCACTCCTGCCTGCCCATATTGCTTTTCTACCTCACACAGTGCACCCTGATGGAAATCCTCACATAGCTCATCCTAATCCATGACACTCACACGACTCATTCCTTGGTCTCCTCTTGTCTCCAGGGTGGCCTTTTGCACATGGATCATCTCCAACATCCTCTTCTCCATGCCTGCCCTTGTCTATGGAGGCTACATGCTCCTGGTCACTGGGGCCTTCGTGATCTTCTCGCTGCTCTCATTCTCCACCGTGAGGAACATCCCGATGTGCCTGATCCAGATTGGATCTGCAACCCTGCATGTAGCCTATGGGGGATCCTTCTGGCTCACCCTAGTGATTGGTAAGGACACCGAGGTGCCCCAGGGCACACTACCTTGTCCCTCTGGGTGTGCAAGAGACCCCATGCTTTCATCCCAGGTGGAAAGTGCAGCCCCCTAGAGCCCCAGCCTGTGCCTTGGCAAAGCAGGTCCTGGCAGAGATGTGGACAGGGATGGTAGAAGGGGGAACACCATCCTCATCTCAAGGGCAGTGAAGGGATTTTTATTTCCTGGGGTGCAAAGAGGTGGGGATCACTTCCTTGGGTTTTAAGATACTCAGCACAGCTGCAGCTCCCTTGTACAGTGGGAATCCATTGTCTCCTGGTGGGGACAGTCACACAAGGGCTGTGGGGTGGGGACTACGCTGGTGTGTTCAGGAACCCTCCCAGAGAGCGTGTTTGCTTCCAGGCTTGCTCTGTTTTGTGGCTGGGATCACCGTTGTGGCACTGCACTACCTCAACTTGGACCTGCTGAAAACCTTCTTTGATCTCCGTGAGGACAAAGCAGAGGAGTACCAGGAAATGGCTGAAGTGTTTGTCAACAACCATTTTGTGAACAAGGGACTGGCTCCTTCTCAACCCTCCAAAACCAACAGTGTCTAGAAGACAGTTTTTCCTACTCCTTCCCTCAAGGTGGACCTGAAAGGGCAGGACACAAACCCTTCATGATGTCCCTGGACACCCATTTCCCCATCCAACTGCCTCTGAAGTCCACATTGGGAAGGTCCGTGCTGGGAATACCTTCACAGACTGTATCTCCCTGACAGTGCCCTCTGGAAAAGGGCAGGTTCTGCTGGCAGGCTGTGGTGGGAGCAACTTACAGCTCCAGAGGCTTGAGCTGCACACTCACCTGGGAGCCTCTGTGCCAGGAGAAGTGCCCTTCCTGCTCCATGCCCTGGCACAGCATGGAGCAGAGAGTCTCCAATGGGCAGTTCCCACTGAAACTGAGTAACTGAGTTCGTGGGTGACACTTCTCTTGGGGACAACCCACAAATCTAAAAGCCAGGGATTAAACCTGGGATTCTTCCCCATGCACTGACATTTAGGTGTATCCAGGAAAGCCAGGCGTGGTCCCAGCAGCCTCAGGCTGGATGCTGGAATAAAAAGGTTGCTCCAGAAATACTGAGACAATGTACAATGGATTTTGCTGTGGGGAATGTGGTGATGGGATTTTTTTCGGTTTCAAATTTGGTGTTCATTAGACAAGTCTTGTAGTCAGGTGTGGGCCAAAAAGATGCCACAGGAAAGGAAAGAGAGGGAAGAATGAAGTTACCCCCATCCAGCTGGAGCACACCTGGGCTGGCTGGGCACCCAGGAGAGGGAGGGATTCTGCCCTACTTGGGTGAGACCCCACCTGCAGAGCTGCCTCCAGCTCTGGGGTCTAATTTTAGACCAGTATGTAGCTTCTGGAGCAAGTCCAGAGGAGGCCATGGAGCTTCTCCAAGAGCTGAAACCCCGCTGCTCTGGACCCAGGCTGGGAGAGCTGGGAGTGTTCAACTGGAGAAGAAGGCTCCAGGGAGACCTGAGAGCCCCTTGCAGAGCCTAAAGGGGCTCCAGGAGAGCCGGAAAGGGACTTGGGACAAGGGCCTGGAGGGACAGGACAAGAGGGAATGACTTCCCATTGCCAGAGGGCAGGAATAGATGGGATATTGGGGAGAAATTGTTTTCTGTGCAAGTGGGGAGGCCCTGGCACAGGTTATCCAGAGAAGCTGTGGCTGCCCCATCCTTGGAAGTGTTCCAGGCCAGGCTGGACTTGGCTTGGAGTAACCCAGGATAGTGGAAGGGGTTCTTGCCCATGGCAGGGGGTGGAATCAGATGGTCTGTAAGGTTCTTTCCCACTCAAACTGTTCCAGGATTCTATATCTGAATACTGGAGAACTGGGCACCTTCATTCCAATTGATTGTAAATAAATAAATTGTAAATAATTTCAGTATTTTGACTGTTTTATTTCTGAGAAAAGGTCCTTGTTGTTAACTCACTTATTTCTGGCATATGATCTTGTGTTGCACTAATGTGATTTGTTATGTATAAGAATTATTTTCAATAAAACTTCAAGGCACCAGATACCTGTGTGTGTTCTGCTTCCTAGCAAATCTGGGATAGCCAGGATTTTGGCAGCAGATCCTACACAGGGCCAGCTGCCATGTGACAATGACATGATGGGAGATGCAGAGACCCTTTCACATTCTGTGTCTTATGCTGAGTTGGGGATCAGGACAACCAGGGCTGGATGTGTCCCAGGGGCTGACCACCTCCAGGGAGATGTGCAGGTGGAGGACTTCCCACCACACAGGGGGACATATACAGGGCCATTGCTTGGAAATGAGTATTTTGCCTCACTACATGTCCCAGCAGCTTCTTCACATGCTCTGTAAGAGCTGTGGCTGCACAGCTCCCACCTTGTGGTGCTCCAGGTCCCACCTCCTCCATCCACCACAGCTCCCAGCTCGATTGAGGCATCATTGGACAACAAGAGGTAAAATAATCACCATTAAATGCCTGGCTCTTGGCCCAGGCTGGCTCTGGCCCCACACTGTCCAGCAGATCTGGCATCTAACCAGGATCAGTGCCAGCAATGGAACAAACACCATGAGCATCTCAGAGAGCACAGCCCAGGACTCTGCAAGGACCACGGTGCCCATGCCCTGATGGCACTCACTGCACCATGCAGCCACCAGGGCCTCTGCCAAGCAGCCCCCTGTCCTGCCCCCCAGGCTGGGCTGTGAGGAAGAACAAACCAGGGAGAGGTTTATGAGGGCTGAATTTCTACTGAATAAATTAAAAGGGTTTGTTGCACCTTGGATCTGAAGCATCTCCTAGTAGGAACCATTGGGAATATGCTGACTGAGGTCCCCCAAGCCTAAGGAGTTCAACTCCAAATGCTTTTGAGTCCTCTTGGTCCTCACTGATGGCTCTTCCATCCGGACTGGGATGTGGCAGGGTGCCATGACTGAACTCCTCCTCCGAGGGCCTGACCCATGGTGATCCCTCTGCAAACCTCTCTGCTGGGCTGGAGATTGCTCCCATTAAACCTTCTACATTCCCAGGGGCACTCCAGGAGCTAAAGTTCTCCCATATTCCCCCTGCATGTTTGCCTGGGGATATCCTGAAATATACACCCTAAATAGGGTGTATTGACTTGATTTTATTGCCCTGAACCAACTGGCTGTAGTCAGATGCTCCACGCAGGAGGGCTCTGCCTTTTTCTTCTCCCTTCCCTGTGGCTGCCATGTCACAGCAACAGCCCTCAGAGGGACACCTCTCTCAACAGACAATTGAAAGGCCAGGTCCAGCTTATTTTATTGAGATACAGGGGAAAATACATGAGCACAAAACAGGAAAAAAAAGAACTCGTGAAAGCTGCACAGGAGTGAAGGGGTGCAAACCTGCAGTGTGTTCCCTCCCTTCCTGCGTGGGCAGGGTGCCAGCAGTCAGGAGTGGGTGGCTGCATCCACCTTGGGTGTGCAGAATTCCAGTGCCTCGTGCCTCGTGACAGGAGCTGAGCAGGAGGAACCCAAACCTCCCAGACTGGAGGGGCTGCTCCCTTCTCACTGGTTGGTTACAGTCAATCTCCAAGGCATTGTAGCACCTCTGTTCCCACCTTCTCCTCTCCTTCCCTCCCACCTGGTCTGGTACCTCCAGCATCCTGCTAAATCATGGTCCTCCTTGCTATCCTGCCCTTCACTCCAGACCAGAAGGAGGTGCTGGATACAGGACACCCTGGTGAGCACAGCTCCAAACACACTTCCTGACCGCTGGTGGGAAGAGCATCTGTGGCCAGAGAGGATTTCTCAGGGGCCTTCAGGGTTGGGGTGTTGTTTCAGGAGTTCTGCCTCTCCTTTGGTTCATATCTATGAGTCTGCAGTTACTTGGTTTCTCCCCAGTTTGTTCTGATTTGGTCTCTGTACTCGGCTGAAGACTCAATCTTTGTTGGGATAGACCATGGGGAAGGGCAGTAGCCCAGTGCCTGGAACTGAACAGCCAGGGACAGGGCATGGATTCTCCTCATCACAAAATTTTTTCCAGCTGCTGCTGAGTGAAACAGCAGCAAAAAAAAAAAAAAAAAGAAAGAAAAAGAATGAGGGCAAACTGTCATATTTGAGACATCTCTTTTCATGTCTTTTCCCACTTGGGCTCCTGCTGGATTTGGTGGATTCGGGAGCGGTGTCCTCAGGCCTTGTCCTGCCTCCCCCATGCCTCACAGCCGGGTGGCTGTCACCTCGCGGAGCTCCCCCAGGGGCACCATCAGCACGTCCTGCACAGAGCAGCGGGGGTCGGATGGCAGGCAGCGCTTGTCCCACGCCTCTGCTCTCTTTCTCTTGTCAAGGTTAAAGACGAGCTTCAGCTTCTCTGGCTGCACGGAGTCCAGGATGATGATGCCCAGTCCCAGCAGCAGGCACAGCAGACCTGTCATGCACAGCACAGGGACATGTGTTAACACCTCCTCCCACCGTGTCCCAGCTCCATCCAGACCCAGCTGCAGGTCGGTGACATATGGCGTCACCCAGCAGGTCAAGGCACGGTGTTATTTCCCTTTTCACATCTGGATTCTCACATCAGTTTGGGCTCCCTAGTACAAAAAAGGGGTCAGTGAACTGGGGCAGATGTGGGGCTGGAGCTGGGGAAAGGCTGGCGGAGCTGGGCTTGTCTAGCCTGAAAAAGAGGAGTGTGCAGGGGGACTTAGTTGCCATCTGCCACTGGTAAAGAGCCAGTATCCTTGGAGGTGGATATTGTAATGTGGGAAATCCTGGTTTGATGGAAGGAAATAATTGCTGCCCATGACTAGGACAGCTGTGGGGCAGGTCCTGAAAGGGGACGTTCACCACCAAACTGAACAAGGCTGATGTTGGCTTTGAGGTTATCCCTATTCTGGGCAACCTTCTGAGAGAGGGACCTCCGAGGGTCCTTCCCAGCCAAGTTTTTCCCTGGCTTTGTGATTCCTGACTTTCATGGCACTCCTCTGGGCGCATCTCCAGCAGGTAACTTCAGCCATTCAGATCTCTTGACTGTTCATCTTTTTACCCCCCAACCTTCATAATTGCAATCTAAAATCTTTTATGCCATTTAAAAAAAAAAGAAAGTCATTTTCTGTGACTAACCATGGAGAGAAAAGAGATGGAGTGCTATTGAGACATCACTGAGCATCATCACTGCAGGGGTAGAGAAGAAAAGCCCTGGAGAACAAGCTGAGCACTCACCTGTCACTAATGTCAGCCAAAAGGATTCACCATAGTTTGTTTTCAAGGAAACTGGGCCAAACTGGATGGGGCACTTGGGGATGTTCCTCGTGGTGAAGAAGAAGAGCAGTGAGAAGAGGATCAGTGCGGCAGTGAGCAGAAGCATGTAACCACCATGGAGCAGGAGGGACATGGAGAACAGCAGGATGGAAATGAGCCACGTGCAAAAGGCCAGCCTGTGAAAGGACCACAAAATCAAGCAGAAAGCATCTTATTGTGTCTCCTCTCCATAATGTCCCAATGGAGGGACACAGTCACGGGCAACCTGCTCTAGCTGGCCTTGCTTCAGCAGGTGGGCTGCACAGACTGATCTGAGGAGGTCCCTTACAATCCAAACAGTTTGGTGACCACAGGAATGGTGGGTCTGTGGGACAGGTCTGGCAGTGGTGGAGAGGGATCTCCACACCAGGGAACATTCAGTGTTGAACTTCACAAAGCCCCAAGCACCTTGATATGGCTTTGACATCAATTCTGCTCTGGGTGTGGGACTAGAGTAGAAATCTCAGGAGGTCTTTCCAAATTATCTTTTTTTTTTTTCTGATTCTTGTGATCATCCACAGCTGGCCACCCCCAGGAAGCAGAGGGACAATGGCATGAAGGCTCCAGGGGTGCCTTAGAGCCCCTTCCAGTGCCTAAAGAGGCTCCAAGAGAGCTGGAGAGGCACTTGGGACAAGGGATGGAGGGACAGGACAAGGCTTCCCACTGCCATGGAGCAGGGTTAGATGGGATATTGGAAAAGAATTCTTCCCTGTGAGGGTGGCACAGGTTGTCGAGAGAAGCTGTGGCTGCCCCATCCCTGGAAGTGTTGATGGCCAGGTTGGACTGTGCTTAGAGCAACCTGGTTTAGTGGAAGGTGTCCCTGCCCACGGTAGGAGCTGGAACGAGATGAGCTTCAAGATTCCTTTCAACTCACACCTTTCTGTGATTCCATGATTCTCTGCTTCTATGATTCAGTGATTCTATGACAGGCCAGGAACCACAGGAATCCCTGATTCTGCAAGATGCCATGGCTTTGCCATGGCCTTAACAGGAAGAGGGTGGCTCCATCAAATTCATTCTGCTCTACCTGGTTCTTTCCAGCTCCCCACTGAGCAGAAACAGGGCTGACCTCTGGCTTTAACTCACCAGAGCGTGGCCGAGGTGTAGTGGCCGGAGATGCGGTACTGCCTGTGCACGGCGCAGGGGCTCTGCGTGGTGAACTTCTCTGCCACGTAGAGGATGGGGCTGGGCAGCCCCTTCTGCAGCCCTTCGCTGTAGCTGCGGTCATAGTTTGCATCGAAGCTCCAGGAAAAGTGCTCGTTGTAGTTGATGGTCTCGTTGATTTGGTTCACTGGGTTTCCTGTGAGGTGATGAAGACCTATAGCCACAGTATTGAGGTGCAGGCTGCCCAACTTGCACCCAGTCCCCTCCTGTTGTGATGTGCACCCACCTTTGAGTGTGATGTTCACCCCCTCCAGGCCGATGTGCAGCCCGATGTCCGCGTTCACCACGGCATTGCTGAAGGACTTGTAGGAGGTGTTTGCCTGCACCCAGCCGGTCTCCCAGTCCCTGGTGAACTGTATGGCTGTGAAGACTTCAGAGGTTAGTTATGGCCTGGCAGCAAGACATCTAGTACTGAGAGCACCTGCCTGGTCACCATGGCCTGGGCATCACCTACCTCATCCCAAGGGCAAGGCCTGGGTTGTCCCATATGTCCTTGTCCCATATTAACCCTGACCCATGATCCTCAGAGCCCCACTTGGGTTGGTTTCTCCGCAGTCCCAGTGCAGTCCCCAGCCCTAGAGGCAGTGGGGCTGATGTGTGGGCACTCTCTGGGCACTGGTCCTCAACTAAGCACCTGCCAATTTGTCTGCCTGGAAGTTGGTGGTGGGCTTTTGGCAACTACCCTTCAGAGAGGAGATTTTCACTTTCCCCCAGTTGCTGCAGCCAGGTCCCAGGCACAAGTTCATGGGTCTTCCCCATGAACCCATCCTACAGTCTTGGCTTTGCACTTGGCTGCTTTGTTCATGTTCCTTCACCCTTCTTCTCCATGTCTTGGGCATCCTTGAGCTTCTCCCCAGGACCCCAGTACTCACTGAGGACCACGGCTCCCACGAAGAGTCCCATCACCAGCCGCAGGAGCCAGAAGAGTCGCTGCCAGGGGTGAGCAGAGCAGGGGGACAGGCGTCAGTCAGAGTTTGTCATGGGGACCTCAGCACCAAGCACGTCATTTAGAAACACCAGGTGATGAGGAACAGGCCTGTCCCTCCCCAGGGGAGTCACCCCATGTGCATTGTAGGCGGGTGGCATGTGGGGGACATGTGGGTGGGGTATCCCTGCTGTGGTGGGGGGGAGGCAGTAGCAGGATCCAGACAGTGCAAGAAGGTCAAAACGACCCATTAAGGAAAGCTGTGACATCTCCTTTCTGAGAAGGAGGATGGAGACATTCCCTTCAATAGTCTTGAGCTGGAATTTCCACTCTTATCCAAACCTCATGTTTGGATGTGTTGACAGCTGGGCACAGCTGCAGACAAAAGCAGTGACTGGGCATTCTTAGTGTGTCCCCAGGGGGACAGAAGCCCCTTGGCCAGCCCTGCTGCAAAGCCACGCATGCAACAAGCACATAGCTGACAGTGGGGTCTGTTGGGCATGGAGAGCCCAGTGAGAAGTGCTGGGACATGCCCAGTGCACACCTCCTTCTTTTATTGAGGTTTCAGGGAAGGTGGAGTGAGATCTTTGAGCCTCACCCTGCTTTTCCGCTCCTGTGAAATCACTAGGGCTTGCTCACAGAGAAATCCAGCCAAACTCAGATCTAGCTGCCTCAGAAATTTGGGGTGGTGGCGCTGGGTGTCTGTAGCATGAGGGTCCATGCCGAGACAGGCTGGAGCTCACCCCATGGCTCACTAGAGATCCCAGAGCCATGGCCAGGAACTGTGGGCAGGTTTGCTCACCAAATCTCAACTCAAAGCTGAGAAGGAGGAGAAATGTGGGATACACAGATCAGGGACTAGAGGTCTGAACTGCCACTCTCCCTCCACTTACCCCCCTGCCCCGGATCCCTGGCAGGATGACGATGAAAGTGGCCAACACAGAGAGGAAGATGGTGACGATGACAGCCCGGGTGGTGTCAAAGGGGAAACAGGCATTGGCACCAGGGTAGAAGGGGTAGGAGCCATTCCAGAGGGTCATCCTGCTGCCTGAGAGAGCTGGAGATTGGCACCCAGAGAGAGAGTGGAGCAAAAATCACCTCCACAGTTCCACCCCACCCAGCCTTTTCCATTGAGCCAACTCCTGCCCCCTTGCCACCACTCTGCTTGTCCCGGGCAGGGCTGTGTGTGCATGCCCAGTGCCAGGGACACTGCAGCCCCACACTGCTCAAGCTTCTCCCATGGAAGTGCTCCGTCTTCCCAGGGTACATCCCAGAGCAAAGCTGGGTTGGCATCTGCTGCACTCCTCAGGTTGTCCCCAGTGTGGGACAGGGAGACATGCAAACACCACACGGTCACTCACTCCCCTCCTCTGCCTGTTTTCCATCCCTGGTGTCTTCCCAGTGCTCCTCCCCTGCCTAGTTCAGCCCTTCATCACCCTGCCTGGCTCTCGCTCTCGGGTGCTGTGCTCGGGGCGCCGGTGAATCACTGCACAAACACAGGCTGTGCCCCAGCTCCTGGCTGAGCCCTGACGAGTTAACTCCTCATAGTCCAAGGTCACAGGAATAACCGGAGGGTGCCTGTCCCTGGCAGCAGGGTGCCCACCCTCTGTCCCAGGCACCAGCTGGAGGGAACGGTGGGCAGAGGGATGCTGCTCGGGAAGACAGATGTTTTTGCCACGGCGCTTGACCAATGCACTTTCCCGCTGGGAAAGGGCTGCACAGTATCCCTCGGGAATGGGGACCGGCCCAGCAGCGGCTGCAGGAACACACACACGCCCTTCCCCAAGCCGAGCCTACCTCTGCCGCGGCCGCTCCCGAGGGATGCGTGCTGTGCAGGGCTCCGGTGTGCTCCGGGATGCTGCTCCGGGATGCTGCCCGCCTGCTCTGCCTCCCAGGGCGGCGGGCGAGGAGCCAGCCCGGCGTGGAGTCACGGCTGTTTCTCCTCGTGTTTTTGGAGGGCCCGCCTCCGAAGGCGGCTGGATCATCTAGCCTTACCCACAGCGGATCGGCCCCCTCCGCCGCTCCTGCTGCGTCCCAGGGCGGGCAAGGCAGCTGCGGGCTGGCACGGTCCTCCAATGGGTTTGCCTTCTTTGCCTTGACTTTTCCTGCAGAACGGGGAAAAGTTCAGGTGTTTCCTATGGCACGAAGATCCTGGGGCTTCCAGGCTCCTCAGGGCTCAAAGCCCTCACCTTCATCTGAAACATCCCGGCTGAGGTCACCTGGCACAGGTGGTGGCCGCATGGTCTCCTGCTTGTCCTTACTCCTGACTCCATCCAGCGGGACAGGTTCTCTGGGAAGGTCCTGACTGACCTGTCAATCCCTGGGCAAGGTGACAGAGTGACTGGCAAGGGGGGCCAGCAGAGAGGCACAGGTCTCGAGGTGCTCCCAGCCCTGTTATGCAGAAGATGCTCAGATTACTAACCTGGCCATGGTGTGGAGATAGTGGAAATTCAAGCTTTTGGGGTTTGCCCTCATTCTTTGGCAGTTTGGTTGGCTGCTGCAGGTTACATTGATGCCAAGAGGGAGCAGCATGGCAGAAACACTCTCCTGATCCATGTTTGGGGGCTTCCCCCCAAAACTGGCACAGTTACAGCCATCCCCTGGGTATTTCTTTCTGCATCACAGTGCATGGGCTGGCTGGGTGCCCTGGAGAGCTGAGCTTCCAACCCCCTTGGCAGAAAGATATAAAAACAAGTTTTTGTTCGTGGCCAGAAGTAAATAAAGACAGTTTTGGGCAAAGATTTTGCCATTTCCCCTCGAGTCTCAAACTGGTGCCACCCAGTCTGAACACTGAATCTCTCTTCAGGAGTTGTTTAAAAAAAATAAAGGATGGCAAAGGGGCTGTGCCTGAGGAATGTGTGTGCAGAGCTGTGCTGTGGGGCTGTCTGATGGGGATGTGGCACCAGCTCCAACTCCAAGAGCCTCTGCAGAGCAGAGGGAGATGTGGCTTTCACAGCAAACAGTGCAGTTCCCCGGGGTTGATTGCATGGGGAGGAGCAGGGCTTTGGATCTCTTGGAAAGGTGGCAATACCTCTCCCTCCAGTGTGGGAGAGGGATAACTGAGGAGGTGACTGGTAATTGGCAGGCTGAGATTAATCAAGGTCGGGAAGATGCAACCCTATGAGGTGGTATGTGGGATGAGGGTTTAGACTATCCATCCCACACTGCACTCCCTGGAGGTGGAAGAGGCAGCAGAGGGATGAGCCCTGGACTGGCTTTGTTAAACCAATGTGTGGAGTTTGCCTGGAGAAAAGATCAGAGCACGGTGGGTTTTGGGCTGTTCAGTGGAGTGCCACAAACGTCTTTCAGGGAGAGGTTCTCTTGCCAAAAATTAAAGCAGGGAGGAGGCAGTTCCTCTCCTTCTCTAAAGGAGGTGGCCAGCAACACAAGGAAGGACAATGAGAAGCTCACAGGGCTGCTCTGGTTCCCTTATCTGTCTCCAGCAGTGATGACAGTGGGGCATGATGGTGACAGTGGGATGTTCCCCTTCCCTGGGTGCTAAAGGGGCCATGGACTGGCAAGTGTGGGAAAGGTGCTGGATTTACCCCTCCCACAGCACTCTTCATATAAGAAAAGGTTCTACAGAAAGCTTGAGGCTGTTATTATAACTGGGGTTTGTGGATTTTTCCTTTTTTTCAGATCTTCTGGGTATTTCTGCAGGTGGTAAAGGTGTGAGGTTTGTCGGTTTCCAGGGAACAGGTTTGAGGACTTGCTCTTGCTCACCAACAGCACTCAGGCTCCTACTCAGGGTGCTGCTCCCACCTCAGCACCCTGCCCTCTTCCTTGAGCAGCCTCTGCTTCACTCCCTAGAAGTGATGGATCCCCTGATTAGGGATGAGTCAACCGATCCAGGTCACCTGCAGGAGGTGGGGGCAACGGGAGCAACACTCAGCACCTCTTGCACAAGCAGCCGAAAAGTGTTGGATCAGCCATCTCTGTCAGTGCTGGGAACTGAGGTGGGGAAGGCGTGGGGACGTGCCTGGGCAAGGAGATCATTTGGGGAATGGAGCAGGAAGATTTCTGCCTGATCCATCAGAGCCAGTGGGACCGATGTGCTGCTTGTGCCTTGGTGTCACCCTGCCCCACTGGCTGTCCCCATCGCCCCTCTGTCCTGTTCCCTGACATGGGGAATGCTGCAGCTGGACTTGAGCTGGGGCACTGTTGAGATGGAGCCCATCCTGTGTCTCATCCCGACGTTTGGATCCTTGCCCAGGAATCTTTGCCAAAGTTGAATGATTCACGACAGAGCAGCTTGAAAGGAAGGATGGAGTGACCCACTCTGATCAGTTCCACCTTGATGAGCAGAGAGGTTCACAGCGCTGTGGCCTTCGTTTGACTGTGGATATATTTGCAAGAAGGATCTATTTTTCCAGCTCTGGAAGTTAGCTAAACATTTTGAGAAAAGGGGAAGGTGTTGCTGCCCACTACACTGACCAGTGGGTTTTGTGTCTTAGGATGGAGACAAGTCAGGGTCAACTGAAAGGGCTGCAGGAGCCACACATCATCCTGGTGGGAAATGGAAGGGGTTTCAGCCACACTCTGAGGAAATACTTGTCTCCAAATTGTATGGTGTTCAGCCCTCTGCCCCTTCCAAGAGCCATCATACGGGAAAGGAACAAGTCTCTGTACATGGCCTTGACCTTCTGAAGCATGTCCCAGGAAAAGCATCTTGTTTGGGGCTGCTTGATCATCTCTGCTCCAGGCCAAAAGGGCTTTCAGCTCCTGCCAGGGCTGTTGCAGGTTTCCATCTGCTCTCAGAAACCCAGGGGACAGAAATTCAGCTGTCCCATTGCCTTCCCAGATATCTCCATCCTGCCCTGAGACTCCATGTCTGACTCTCTGGGCTCTACGACCCGTGCCTGGGTGGGGAAGGGGACACCCCAACATGGGATTGTGGTCCCTGTTCCTTCCCTTCCCCCTTGCTGGGATTGCCCAGTTTGGATCAGGGGCTGCAGCCCTTCTCTCCTGTCCACAGATCCCAAATGTCCCTTCCAGGCTGCTCTAATCCCAAGTCTGCAACAGCTGCTGGAGCAGAGGGATAGGGGGAGGGAGCATGGGAGAGTCTAAGTGGATATCCTGGTGCCTTGGGAGAATGGAGGAGAGGGAGAGGACATCATTTGCCATCTCCTATCTATGTCATGGATGTTGCCTCCCCACTAAAGAGCAAATGGGTTTGCCAGCTCTCCAACTGCCCTTCCAGCCTCATCCCTGAGAGCCTCCCTCATCCAACAGAGCTCTTCTATCCCAGCATGAATGTCAGGAAGGGCATTAGCCTTTGGGATGCATCTCAGCAAGGATTTTATTGCCCCAGCCTGGGGAAGCCTGTCCCCACAGATAACTGCCAGTTTGATGGAACTGATGGTTGCACGCTGAACTTGAGGCTTTGTTGGGGCTTGTTAATGATGCACTGGGTGGTAATTAGCACTTTCATCCCTGGCTGCAGCTTAGAGAGCGGCTTTCTCCAGTAATCCCTGCCATCAGAGGCCTAATTAAAATGATACACATTTTTCCATGGAACTCCTGTGTCTCATGTCTCCCTGACAGTCTTGGACTCTCTCCACTTGAATTTGGACCACCTCCTGCAGGGTGTGAGCTTGTAGATCTTGGATCAGGAGAGTGAACAATGTGGTGGAAGATATCCAAGGCAGATCTGAGGTTAGCCAGGTCTCCCATACATGTTCTCTGACAGCTCTGGGTGTCACACGGGCTTGTGGGCTGGTGTCAGAGCATTCCTCACCCACTGATCCTGTCCCACAAAGCATCACCTTGGGGTGACAGTCCTGCTTGTGAGTGAGAGGTTGAACTAGAGGCCTTCAGAGGTCACCCACTAATATTTATACAAAACAGGTTGCCCTGTTCCTCCCACTGCAGTCCCACAGATCTCACAGCAGAACTGGTTCCCTAAAATCTTCCAGGGCATGCATTTCCCTTCCTTCTAGGGAAGGGGCAGATGGCAGGGAGCTGGGAAGCTGGGAAGCTGGGCCTTCATCAAAAGGATATGGTCTTTGTGGTCTAGGGCTGCCACTGAAATGTTCCCAGGCAAGAGGAATAGTCTCCCTTGTCCCAGGTCCCAGGTAAGTATTCCCAGAAGCCCTTCTGCCCTGCTGGGAGTTTTGTTACCCCTTCCCATGGGACTTGCATCCACCAGCAGCACAGCCAGGCTGGAGCTGCTTCCTGAGGGCATGCTGAAGGCTGGTAGTTTCCTTATCAGTGCCACCACCCTCCACCAGTTTGTGGTTGCTTTGTCTTGAAAACACCTTGAACAGGTACAGATTTCCTCCTGGAGGCAAAGGTCTTCTGCGGCGCATCAGAGGATGGGGGATGTCAATGCTGTGGGATTGGTGAGAGCTGGAAATGGAAAAGAGTGTCCTAAGTTCACCCTTTTTATATCCTGCCTGGAATAGGAGGGGATCTTACCATATCAACTTCTGCCTGCTCCTTCAGGGAGCAGATTTGGCTGAATTACTTGGATTAACTTCCGCCAGTGGGAAAACACCTCAGTGTGGCTGTCCTGACCTACATGCATTTTGTAAATCCATCATTTCCACGGCTGTTCTGCAGCTCTACAATTCCTGGCAGAGTCTCAGTGTTGCTCAAGGAGTCCAAAGGTTGGCTGGTGGATGTGGTAGGAGCTGGTTTATGGACCCTTCCACTTTATAAGCTGTTACCAGTGCAAAGCAATTTCCCAGTGCTACATCAGATTTATCCCACTCATAATATTTTATGCACCACAAGCATGAGGAACCAAACAATATATGAGTACCTTATTCCTATTACAGGCCTTGGCTGTCAAAAATGCATCATAACTAATAGGAAATGTCAGTGAGATTGCATTAGACTTCCCCTGGCTGCACTCCATCACCCTGATGATTTTGGGAGTCCCATGTGGAGGGTCCTGTGGCAGGAGGGCTCTCAGCTGGTTTTGTCTGTGCTGCTCTAGGGCTGTTTCCATCCTGTAAAAAGGTCTTTGTGGGTGTGTGGTTGGGATGATCCATGTCTCCAGCTCAAAGCAGCAGCTTTTGGTGCACAGACACTGTAAGAACCTGTCCTTCTGAGCAGGGTCATGCAGAGGACTTTGGGTCAGGCACACTAACTCTGGGACAGCAATGACACCAAGTGGTGGCAGTGGACTTTCACCGACATCTGTCTGAGCCAGCTCCTACTCTGTGTCACTCCCACAACTAAAGAGAGAAAAATGTCAGTGGTGAAGGTGACTTGTCTCCATTTGTCTCACTTCACATCCTTTTCCCATCTCTGGGGTCATGCCACTGCCTCAGGTTGTGGGGAAAGCCCAGGAACACTGATGGTCACAGCTGTCCATGACCTGTCAGGACTTCTGAGGATCTGTGTCATTAATCTGTGTACTGTAGGGAGGTTCATCCCCGTGACCTCACCTGAGTTGCCTCATTGCATCTCTGCCCGTGGTGTGCAGACTCAGCAAGTTCTGCTGTGAGAAAAGTCTTGAGTCCAAGCAGCAGTGTGGAGGGTCATCCTTGAACTCGAGCAGCAAGTTTGTGAGGAGGTGCCTTCCCCAGGTGTGAAAATGCTTGGGGGGTGGTTGTTTGTTTCCAAAACATGAATCAGTACTCAAATACTTAGATTATACTAATTGACAGTAAATTAATTTATATTTCCCGAGTCTGTTCTTCCCATGACAACAATCACCAAATGACCTCCCTGCTCTTTATTTTGACCCACAGCTATGGGAGGGTGGGGGACAGACAGACAGGACAGGTTCTCTCTGGATCTCACCTGGGTATTTCATGGTCAGGAACCTGCTTACCCTCCTGTGAAGTGCCTGGGTGGTCCCATGACACAACATCAGGTCAGGAACCCCATTAGGCTGTCAGTCTGTCTCACACTGCCGGCTGAGGGGCATCTGGTCTCCTCCAGTGTCAGACATAATCCACAATGTCATTATTTTTCTTGCATATAATTAGTTTTAAGCCAAGGCTTTGCTCCAGTTAATGAAAGGTGAGCTGGGGGTCACCCACATCCCAGCACACAGCAGCCAGTCCAGGCAAAAAAGTACAGATTGGAGCAAGAATTCCTCCCTGGATGACTGCAGGACAGTGGGAAACCTCTGGAGGAAAGCTGGTGGGTAGGAGACCACAAAGGGTTGAGGAAGAGAATAGCTACAGGTGGTGCTACAGGTGGGGTGTTCACCAGCAGGCTGGAGAACTTGGGAGGTTCTAAGTGGCAGTGAAGTGATGCTCTTCCCTGGGGCTGCAGCCAAGCAGCTGCTCCAGTGAGGCAGAGGAGGCTTTGCAAGATCTGAACTATCCTTGCAGGGATAGGGAGCAAGGTGAGAAGGTCTCCCACCAGATCTTTCATTCCTCTACTAGTTATCAGCATGTTCAGATGCTGGATCATCCCTTGGCTCGGTGTGATGTGGCTCTGGGCTCCCATTGTTCTTGGGAGAAGGGCTCTCCTCCCTGTGGGATCAAAGGACCAGGTTGAATTTTGCATTGGAAATGTGAGGAGCAGGGTGTGAAAGCTTATGGTTTCATTGATGGCATCACTCCAGGATCTGTTCCCAGGTTTAGCTCTTCCTGGGGACATGCCCAAGGCTGTGGGGATGATCTTAGGAGTTGGAGCTCCTCTCCTATGAGGAAAGGCTGAGACTGTTGCAATTGCTCAGCCTGGAGAAGAGAAGACTCCAATGAGGCCTTAGAGCCCCTTCCAGTGCCTAAATGGTCCCCATGAAAGCTGGAGAGGGACTTGAGACAAGGGCCTGGAGGGACAGGACAAGGGACAGTGCCTTCTCACTGCCAGAGGGCAGGAATAGATGGGATATTGGGGAGAAATTGTTCCCTGTGTGCCAGGGGAGGCCCTGGCACAGGTTACCCAAAGAAGCTGTGGCTGCCCCATCCCTGGAAGTGTCCAAGGCCAGGTTGGACTTGGCTTGGAGCAACCTGGTCTAGTAGAAAGTACTCCTGTCCATGGCAGGAGGAACAAGATGAGCTTTAAGATGTCTTTTAAACCAAACCCATTTTGTGATTCCATGACCCCCATCAGTGGCTGGGGGACAGTGGGTGCATCTATGAGCAACACTTGCAGAAAGTGCAGAACCAGAGTCTGCTTCTGGAATTGTGTTCCATTACTTTTTTTCAGGCAGTCCCCACTGATGTCCTTCTCCCACTGTCCTGCACCAGGGAGGGCCCCAGGGCTGTTCCTCTGCCCATAAGGGTATTTAACTACATGCACCAAGTGATCATCCCAAAGCAGGCTCATCACTGGTCTGACTGTTCTATGGTCCAGCCAAGAAGCCTGTAGCTAACCCTGGGCTCCCAGGGGACAGGGACTCTGTTTGAGACAGAAACCCCACCACTGCCATGACAAGATTTTGGTGGTAACACCTTCAGCAAAGAGGGTCACGAAGATGCTTCAGTAGCGAATGGTGTGATCAGCTCATTCAAGTGTGCTGCTTTGTCATATGAAGGTCTCCTTTGGTGAGCAGAGGCTTCCAAGCCCTCCTGGCTGTTGAGAGCCAGGAGCTTCCCTCTAACCCCCACCACGGTGCTGCCACTGCCCAGTCTCCCTGCACAAGACCCTGGGGGTCTGCCTTCCCACCCCCACAGATGAGTCTGTGCAAAGAGCCAATTTTATTCACAGGGACACATCAGATACCAAGAAAACACAAAACATACAGGAACTATACAGGGAGGCTCCGCTTTTCTTACACACAATCACTATTAACAATATTATAGAAAGAATAAATAAAATGATGTTGCCATAGAAACCCACAAGGACGATGTCCTCCTCCGTTCACCAACACGGCCAACCTTGCAGACCTCATCCTCCCCAGCTGCACCTCTTCAGTTTGAAAAGTACTTCTCCAGCACCTTTGTCAAAAGCCCAGTCTCCTACAAAACAAGGCACAGTGATGAGACACAGGGTACCCTGTCCCACTGACGTCACCTGCTGGGTGCCACGGGGCAGAAGATGGGATTCATGTCCTGTGCTGGAGTGTGATGGCACTTCCAGATGTGGCTTGGGACAGCCCACGAGAAGGACAGAGCCAGGAGCCTGGCTCCTGCCTCCCACTGTGCTCCACTGGCTGGACCACAGCTGTCAGACATCACCACCAGGCTGGGCAGGGACAAGAGCGGCATCAAGGCCTGGTTCAGGAGAGTGTGAGAAGGCAAAGAGAGACAGAAAACACAGCAGGGGAGAGTCACAGAGGGGTTTGTAGGATTGGGTACTGCCCAGAGGTCCCAGAGGTATGCAGGGCAGCACCTGCCCTCAGGCAGGACTCTCCCCACACTCCTGGAGCCATTCTGCTTCATGCACATGGTCTCTGCGTCCTGGGGAAATACAGCCACACACCCAAGGAGATGACAAGGATGGGGAGGATCCTCTGCCAGCCAAATCTTTGTCACTCACAGCAACAGGGTGGCATAGTGGAACCCCAGCATGCTAGAAAGTTGAGACGGAAGCAACAGATCCAGAGCAGGGTATGGACAGGGAGTTTCACAGGGAAGAGCTTTGAGAAAGCCTGTGAGGAAGGTGGGAACACGGCACGCAGATCAGTTCAGGCACAGGCTGTGTGCTGACACCAGGTGTCCAACAACAATCATGCAGAGGGGGAAAGCTGGCAGGGTGGCAGGAATTTGCACTGACACCATGTTACCCACAAGACCAAAACTAAGTCTCACAGGAAAGTATAACTCTGAGAGTACTCAGAGGCACTGGGGAGAAGCAGTCCTGTAACACCAACTGCAGTGCAGAGGTGAGAATGCCCTGGGGATGGGTGGGAGAAAGGAGCAGGAGGGCAGGAGTTGTGGCTGTCGAGGTGCTTGGGGGTGCCTGAGGGGCAGAACCAGATCTATCATCCAGTAAAGATTCCACTGCCACCAAGAGGAGTGGGACACCAGCCAAGGAGAGGCTTCAGGCTTTGGGAGAAGAAGGTGAGGGGCAGGAGCCAGCTGCACATCAAGCAGCTCAGCTGTGATGCCACATTTGTGCAGGGCACCCCACCTCCTACCAGAGAGGCTTCTGGGCACTGAGGCAGGCACTGGCTACCCCTGCATGGCCATGTGCCAAATCGCCCTCCAGCAGCAGAGCTTTGACACCCAGTGCCACACCTGGCCAGTACCTGCCTTTGAGCACTGGGAAGAATCACTGGTAGGGCTGGCAGGGCACCAGCACCCAGCTGGAACCTAAGGCAGAGCCCCAGTGCTTGGGGCAGCCTCTGCCCAGGCACATCTGCAGTGTGAGCAGTGACCGTGTGATTTACCTACATGGGGAGAGCCACAGGGATCACTTTTACCACTCACAATACACGCTTTACCAATGAGGCAGAGCAGCGCCTCCACCAGCTCTCCCATCCTCTCAGCGAGTGCTCTCCTGCTCAAAGGCTCCCCAGGAAGCATGGAGAAGGGTTCAGGATCTCCCCAGCCCTCTCCTCCCTTTCAGCTGCATCCAAGAAGCAAACCCTGCAGCAGCACAGCATCTTACAGGGTGTGGGGTGGGCTGGTGCCTTCAGGGATGCCCAGTTGTACCTTCACTGTGAAAAGCCCTCTATCCTGCTGGGAGCAGCCCTCTAGGGAAGCCCCAGTTTACCTTAATCTGCTGAAACTAACTCGAGAAGGCTCTTGAGCAATGAGTGGCACTCAGGCTCACAGCCCTGCAACTCTGCTCCACCACTGCCTTCCCAAAAAAGCAAAGAGCAGCAAGCCCTGCCTAACCCTGGATAGCAGGAGTAGCTTTACCTGCATGCAGTGTTAGTGGATAATTCCTCAAACTCCTGGCTCAGTGGGACAGCACAGGTGGGACCCACCTAAAAGAATTTCATCCCTTTTAGGCTTTCAGTTACTTCCTGCAGTGGTTGGAAGGGCGAGACACCAGGGAAGTGTGCAGGAGGCAACAGACAAGCAGAGCCACAGCGGACTGAGTAAGTCCATCTGTGGACTGAGCAATTCCACCTCCACATCCTGATTGAGGATCTGTGTCTGTGGATTGCTCCCAGGGGCAGGTTTTCCACTAGGAGGTGGGTGAGCTTCAAGGTAAAAGCCACACTGAGGAGGTTGAGGATCTGCTGATACACAGCGGGATTACCAGAGCTCTTGCCTGCTCCCTGCTCCCCAAAATCTGCTCTGCAGTAGCACGACCAACACACACCTCCCCTCTGCAAGGCTTCAAGCCCCTCAGTAATGAGGGACTCAACCACAATGACACAGAGTCAAGGTGGGAGCAGTGGAAGCCCAAACCTCTTTGCTTGACAGCTGTCAAGAACACTTCACATAATGTGTCCCTAGTGGTCTCTCTCTGCAGAAATAAGAGGGAGAAAGGATTTCCCTGTCCCTGGAAAGGGAACACTTCTTTATGGCATCAACAGTGGCCACCATTCTCTTCTGCATCTGGCTGAGGAAGACCCAGATGCTGAACAACCCCTGGGCTGGAGATCACCACTGCCACAGTTCCATCGCAGCATTCCTTGCTCATCCTCACACTCCTCCTAAACACCCGGGACTATTCAGTCACTTCCCAGCTAGACACGGGCCTTGGGACACTTCTCCTCTGCCCCCTTATGGCTGGTCTTAAGGAACAGTTTAAGGAGGGTTAAGAGAAGTGCGAAGAGGAGGGATGCACCTCTAGCAGCTGTGCAGTTGCTCTCGCCTCCAGCACAGCTCCACCACCTCCCTGCTCTGAGCATCTCCCTCCAGCTTAGTCAATATTCACCTGGTCAGTGAGGTCATATTTCCCTTGGTTCTCATCCAACAGTCTTTCTTGCAAGAGGATTTTCAGGAGCTCCCGGGTCAGCAGTTCCATCATATCCTCCAGCAAGGCTCGCAGAGAGGGACCGAAGACCATCGGCACTGCAGGCTCCTCCGGCGACTCCAGGTGCGGGGACCCCGTGACGCTCTTCTTCCCCATGAAGTGACCTGCAACACCACGCCCCGCGTGTCTGCGGGGACCCACCCAGGGCTCCGGCTCAGCCGGCACCGAGTGACCCAGCGCCCAAACCAGCTGAGCCAAGGGAAACCCAGAAATCCCAGCTCTTTGGGATTTTGGGGAAACTTTCCACTCTGCTCCTGCCGACAGGATCTTCGGGGTTACAGACACGCCAGACCTGTCGCCCGGGGATGCCGGACTGGTCAGTTGCCTGGGGACGCTGGATCTGCTACCCAGAGATGCTGGACGTGCCTCCCGGGAATACCAAACCTGCCGCCCGGGAATGCGGGTCTCCCCTGCCCTGGTCTCCCCCTGCCCACCGCAGTCCCCCCAGGATGCCCCTCCACCCGCGGGGCACGGTGGGGAGCAGGGCGTTCGGGGGTCAGGGGGTCGCTGTGCCCCTCCCGCCCGGTACCTGTGGCCCAGAGGTTGCCGCGGGGGTTGACCTTGATCTTGGCGGCCTGGCTGCGGTGCTCGGCGAAGTCGAGGTGGACGGCGGGTCCGAGCGCGGCTCCGCAGAGCAGCAGCAGGAGGCAGCGCAGCGCCATCGCCGCCCGCGGCACCCGCGCCCGCTCCGCCGCCTCCCGCTTATACACCGCGCACGGGGGGATGTCTCGGACCGCCCTGCCCGCCTCCTCCGCCCCCTGCCCCTCCCTCAGAGCTGACAGACCCAGCAACTGCAGCCCACGGGGGTCTGAACGCTCTGCGTGTCCCCATCGTGGGTCATCCCTCCGCCCCGACGGGGTGGCAGACGGTGCCAGAGCCCCCGCCGGGGTGACAGACCCACCACCGGGGTGAACAGTGACAGACCCATCACTGGCTCTGATCCACACTCCCAAATCTCTCCGTGTCCGTGGGCCCACCTTCTCGTGCTGCCTTTTTGTACCGGAGCTCAGCCACGAGCTTCACTCTCAGTTTAGCCAAACCCATCTCGCAGCACATCTATCTGTGTGCCTTATTATTGGGATGAACTTGAAGGATCCTGTCCTTAAGGACCTCCCAGCTCTGTCCAACTCCTTTACTTTTCAGAGCCCCCTCCCACAGGATCCCAGTGACAGCTCCCTGTAGAGGGTGAGGACCAGAGCCTGTGTATCATTTCTCACCTTTTCCACTCCCTTTGGGATTTTGCAGACCACTGTTTCCTGATCACTACACCCAAACCTTCCATGGATTACCACATCCCCCACGACCTCCTCCTTTTCTGTTAAAGGGATAAAGCTGTGCCCAGCCATGCCTTGGTCATGGGGAGTGGGGGTCTGGGCCAGGGACTGTGCATGCCCAGGGCCCAAGTGAAGTGAAACCCATGTGAAACTGCAAGCATTCATTTAGAGGGCTCCAGGACACAGGTTGTGCTCTGTTTCCTTTTGTCACTTGCCTGCAGCCCACTGGGGTTCCTCCACATTCCACATTTATGCAGGAACAGGACTCCTGCAGGATGGGATGAGGTCTGGTGGGTATAACCAGGGTCAGACACAGTCCTGACAGATTGGCAAGGAGGGCCTGGGGCCAGCTCAAGCCAGTCCATAGCCAGGCACTGCTGAGCTGGAGACTAATGCTCCCAGAACACATATCAATGAGAGACTAAGGTCCAGAGCTGAGCTCAAGTGGTTCCTGTCCCCATGGGGATGGAGGGAGAAGGTCCCAGGTGAGATCCATGAAGGCCCATAAGTGTCTTCAAGGCCCTGACAACTGCTGGATTTACAGCTCCACAATTTTGCAAGGAGCTGCTGGCTGGTGAGGGAGGAAGTGCCTGAGAAGACCCAGTTCTCCTGGGAAGTGCTACAGGGAATTCATTAGCAACACCCCTCTCAGCATGGGCTGCTGTTCAGGAGAACAGGGTTGGAGATGACATGTCCCCCTTCAGCCAGCAGCGGGTCAGAGCTTGAACTGCAAACACAGGTCTAAGCTTACCAGGAGAAATAAATCATTAAGTGCTCCTATGTTAGCCTGGCATCCTCCCACACTGAGTGTGTGCCCCGTTGGGTGGCCAGGGGCCGGTCAATGTGTGTTCTCTCCCGTCCAGGAGCTGTGCCACAGTGTTAAGCAGGGGTTTTTTTTCTCCATCACCCATCAGGGATGTGGCTGCCCCTGCCAGCCTTGTGTGCTGGAGGTCCTGGGCTGCCATGGGGGATCTCGCTGCGCTCTCTCACGTGCTCAGCAGGAGTATGGCTGAGCAGGCAGTGCTGGGCTTGCCATTCGAGGAGGTGACCCTTTTGGGGTCCATGGAGTGCATGAATACAACACTCATCACGGATGTGGCACTTGCAGCACCACAGCCCCAACCTTCACACTCACATTTGTGTCATCTCCTCCACTGAGTCAGCGGAGAGAGGAGCCCTGAGGTCCTCAGTCCTGGTGGTGCTGGTGCCTGGGACCACCACTTGGGCTTTAGTGTCCCCAGCCAGTCCCCACATATTGGTGCACCAGCTGGACAGACAGAGACACCACCAGCCCTTCTCTATTTCCTCTCAGAGCCCATGTCCCACCCCCAGTGTCCTGCACTGTCACTGCCCTTTCAAAACACAGCTTGAAATGGACCCAAGTCTTTTCTTCAAAACAGTTTTAAATTCCCTCATGGTAGTCCAAGTACTGGAAATTTGGGGTGTCTGGAGAAGGCTTGGGATGCAGGAAGGGCAGGAGGAGGAGGAGGTGAGGTGCAGAGAAGGTGCAGGATGTGAAAGAAGAGCCAAGAGCCTGGTGTCACCTAGCACTGGCACAGCTGTGTCTGGTTTCTCCTCACACCGAGTAAGGGGTGTTTTTTTGGGAAGCTGAGCAGCATCCCTTCTCTGCAGGGAAGAGCAAGATGAAGGGTACCTGTAGGATTATGGAGGCTGAAGTCAGGGATAAAGTGATCCCAATTACAGAGGGCAGAGGAAAGAGCCCCGGGCAATTACGGCACCAACTGAAGCATGACGGGGTTAAGTCCTGCTCCTTCTGGGAAGTGCAGTCTCCTCCCAGGCAGCCCCGGGGACGAGGGATGAGCACCAGGAAGCACCACAATGTTTCTAACAGGGTGAGGGCTTTTACACTGCTCTAACTAAACATACAACTGAGCGGACACACATCTTCCTTCCTTTTCAGCTGGTGCCTGCAGGAGTTACTTCTGCCAAGGTGAGAGCAGAGGAACAGGTATTTTGATTCCAGTGGCACTGCAGGCTTTGGGAAAGGCTGGAAAAAGGAAATCAGGGAGTTTCTGCCCTGTTGCAATGTCATTATAAACCCTCAGAAACTGAGGGGACACCGGATTAATCGCTGAGTACTGAGGCTTGGCCAGATGGGGTGTGTGTGGGAGATGTGAGCCCATAACCTGATTTCAAGCCTGGGAAGAACGATGGAATAGCTACTCAGGGACGTGGTGGAGGCAGGAAGAGGGAGCACGACTCAGGGCAGCCAGTGGGGTTTTCATGGAAAACAACTGGTGAAAGGGCCCTGAGAACAGCAATTCCACAGCACTTCTCTAAGTACCAGCCCCAGACAACAACAGAGAGACCAGGTTTTCTCTGGATTTTCCAGTCTTCACGAAGAGGTGATGTTGTACCTCATTTTGTGAAAATAAGTGGCACCCTTGGGAACAGCACCAGGCAGGAGCTGAGCTCACACCCTGATCACCAGCCTGGTGGAGTCTGGGGTAGGTTTTCTGCCTCTGCTTTTATCCTGCTTTGTTACCCAGAGTGAGGCCCCCACCTGGAGCCTGCTGGGATCTCCAGCATTCCAGGCAGGAATTGTCACTGCTGTGCTCCTCCACCACTTGCTCTCTCCGGGTCAGCAGAGATTCATTTTCCCAACAGCTACCAGCCTCCAAGGGAATCTTTCCAGCTTATATGTCGAAAAAAAAAAGCATTAGAAATTCTATTTTATGAATAGATTTTGCTGACAGAGCTCAGCACGACTTCCACAGATGGTGCAGGAGATGGGGCTGTTGGCCCCCAGCTTCCTGCAAGGAGCCAGGGAGGACAGAGGTGACTCCTTGGGAAACAGCAGGGAGCTGATGGTTATTTCGAGAGGAAGAGGGGGGGTCTGCACAGAGCTAACCCTCCCCTCTCCTGTGGGATTTACCCTCCAGGGCTGGGTGAGAGCAGCCCTGCACAGACCCACACCCTCCAGGAATGGGCCCTTCTCACCCAAAACACCTCAGTGCTCCAGGGATCCTCAGCTTGCCTCGATGCCTTCAGTGGGAGGGAAGAGGGGTTGTTTTGCTCTGTTTTGCCCCAGTAATTCCCAGACACCATTTACTCTCTCACTGGCTGCTGACCACAGAACTGACATTTTCACAGCACAGTCTGTCACAACCTCAGTGTTCCAGATGGTAACACTTAACTCGGAACCTGTTGTTTTATAAATAGAGTTAAAATTGGTTTTTCCCCCAGTGCACTATTTTATATTTATGTACATTTGAATTTCATCTTTTTTATTGCCTAGTCTCTTCCCTCTTGTCTCCAGCCTTCGGTTCTTTACCTTTTAGCAAATGATTTCCCTCTATAAGGATCTCACCACCTGTTCCAGGGCCACTTCCTTTCTTCAGGAGCCTTTGCTGAGGCCAAATACCTTTGGGAATTCCAGGTGGATGATCCCAGTGGGTTCACCTTGCCCACAGACCTCCAAACTACTTCAACTAGCTCCAAGTCTACTCTTGGGGTGCCCTATTCCATATCAAACTCTTGTGCCTGTAGGGATAGCATGAGCAGTAACAGATCTGTGAAATGGGCACCATTAGCAAATTCTCCAAATGTACCCAAATCCAAAGTAGGATTTCACCAGGCAAAGGAGACCATAACTATGCAAAATAAATGGATTTAAAAACTGTACAGCCAAGAGGTCCTTGCCACCAACAAAGGTATCAGACCAAGCTGGAAATACCCCAGTTCAACAGGTTTAAAACAAAGTCCATTTTGTCCCTTCTCTCTTGAATTATGCTTTGCATGCAGGTTTGGAGTCCTCAGCACAAGACACTTGCCAGAGAGTGGCCAGGTGGGCTTGGAACAGACACTGAGCTGTGGAGCTTCAGAACTCAGTGCAGGCTTCCCAAGCCCTGCAAATATCCACCTGGGCAGGCAAATGTGTGCTCAAAAACGATGGCTCTAATAAAACACAAATACAAAGAGCAAAGGCCCCCTATTTGTCTCCTTCACAGAGCTCCTGGTGCCAATAAAACTCTTAGCAGCAGTTAAGTTGTTTCAGCTCCTTCTTCACCACTTTTCCAAAGCCAGGTCCTGCCACACGCCTGAGGGTCTATTTTGATGCATTTTTCTCTTGTTTACAAAGATTAAATCCCTCTGTTACATCCATTCGTCCACAGGCAATAGCTGTTGTTTATAAAAGATAAAATTTGAAATCTCGCACATCTCGTTTTCAACTCATTTTCAATTTTCATTTAAGCTGTAAATGAGCTGTGGTTTTCCCTGAGGTTTCCCACTCACCCCACGCCTGCTGGACATATTACAAATAACTGCTCTGCAAGAAGACTCAGAGAAGAAAATCGTGTTTTCTTGCAGGCAAATCCAGGTCGAGCTCAGAGGTGTCCCAGCCAGAATTACACAGCAGAAATCCAACATCCCAGTTCGGGTGAGTTGAGGTTCAGAGTAGTTCAGTTTCTCCATATTATTTTGACTTCAGTCTCTCATGTCAGTTTCTACAGAGGAAGGACAGTTTGGAAAAGGTGATACCAAGATGTTCGTCAGAGAGAGCTGCAGGAAGGGTGTTTGAATTATTAAACAAAAGGAGCAAAAATAGCCAAAAGATGACGAGCTGGGTAGAGGGAGCAAGAGACTGAGTGTGTCTGCTCCTGGATCACAGAACATGGGTTTCTAGTCAATCCCTATTTAGACTGTTCTCTGTGAAGATGTTGATTCCCCCCAAGGTTTAGGGAGCCCTGTGGGATCAGGCATTTGCAGTACCTGCTAGAACTGAACATGTGTAGGAATTTCCCCAGGAGCAGGTTTAACACACAGTGTGCTCAACCAGCAAGACCCAGCACGTAGGCAGGTCCTGCTCCACAGGGACGCAGGGCTATGTGTGATGGAGATGGTGGTTTTTCACACCAGCTGAGGGATAAACTGGGGATAAACTGGGATAAGCAAACAGCTGCTATTGGGCAGACTATGAACAGCACAGGCACCCAATTAGGGCAAAATAGATCCAACAAGGCAGATTTCTCAGGAAAGCCACTGTGCCCGTTCTGAGTCCAACATGCTCAGGCTGGGGGATCTGTCCCTGCAGAGACCTGTGGCTCCTGACAGGGGAGATGAAAAAGGGACAGAAGTATTACAAGGGAAGGAGAAGGTAAAAGGGGCAGGGAGTTGTTCAATTGGCTCAAAAGGCAATGTGGGTGCTGTTTCTCTCCTCCCAGCAAGGAGACTGTGGCATCAGTCACCCATCAGGCATCAGCTGCCACCCAGAGCTGCTGACACTGCTGAATGGCCAAGGCTGGGCCTCTCTGGCATCACCCTGGCACTCCTTGCTGCTGGAGGATGGAAACAGGACACTCCTCATCTGATTCAGCCCCTGATTCACTGGCACCGTGTGGGGCTGCTGCAAGGCCAGAGAAACAGCTCAGGAGGTACCCCAAGGGATGTGCTCTGTTTAAGCCACCTCTCCTCTCTTCCTCTCCTTCTCCTGGCCAGCTCTCTGCACATTCTGGGAGCAGCACACTGTGCATTTCTCCAGCATAAAGTGGTGTTCAAACCATGCATGGACAAGATTTCACCTTGAAGAGTCTCTTCAGAAAAAATACAGCTGACCTGTTCTGAATTTAAGGGTAGGAAAACCACCATGAGATTACCCAGTCTCCAGTGATCTTACAAACCTGAGCCCTGTAAACCCCTGCAGAGACAGATCTGGATGAACCACCAGCTCACTGCTGTTTAATCAACAACCGCGCGTTCAGGCATCGTAAATACACAAAACCAGCCTCTGTCTCCTGGAGCTTCAGCCTGCAGCACATCATCCCTCACAGATCACCTCCCAGCCACCATGCTCTTGCTTCTGCATTTAGCTTTGATATGAAAAAAAATCACCCAGCAGAATTCCAGCAGTAATCAGACACAGCTCAGCATGGTTTAGCTCCATGAAACAGCTCCTGCCCATGAAGGAATCCATGCTCTGAACTGCAGATGTGACCGAACAGTAATTAAACACTGGAATTGCTACCAGAAACCTGCCCTGCT
Organism: Campylorhamphus procurvoides; assembly: GCA_013396655.1. NCBI lineage: Eukaryota > Metazoa > Chordata > Aves > Passeriformes > Dendrocolaptidae > Campylorhamphus > Campylorhamphus procurvoides. Next base: position 209,567 of record WBMV01005420.1, on the reverse strand, counting down.
TGGCTGTAACCACAACAGAGACAGGAGCAATCTCAGCCCTGGCAGATTTTTGCTTCATTTCTCTTCTCCTTTATAAACCAGACCTTTCAACACCCACATACTTTACAAGCAAATCCCATTCCTGTGGTGACACAAATATCTCCATCCCTTTCCAAAGCTTCGTGTCACAGGCTTTGCTGGAGCTGCCCAGAGAGCCTCACCTTAACAAGAAAAATAGAATAAAACTGAAATAGAACATAAATGCACACCAAGTTCTACCAGGAAATCCCCTGGCTCTGTGGGTGCTCAGCAGTGCTCCCAAACAGCTTTGCATCAGCACCCAGCCTGCTGGAGATCCTGCTCGCTCCTGCTGCTGGCTTTTCTGCTCAGCAAAGCAGAATAAAGCTGGTGGGGACAGAGCCAGCAACAACTCTGTGTCATCCTGCCCCCACATCCCCAGTTTCCAGCTTGTGCAGGCTCGTCCCCAGCCCCCTCTCATCCCACTGCAGCAGGAGAGGCCTTGCAGGGATGCAGGAGATGATGAGGTACAAGGTGGTGGGCGCTGGAGCTGTGAGGGGATTCACTGTTGATTTATCCTAATCACTTGATGACCAAAGGTAACAGAACCACGTTCTCAGCTGCACTGAGCTGAAAACAGGCAGAGCACGGGCTGCAGAGATGAATTCCCAAAAATCTCACATTGCAGCCCCTGATTTAGGGCAATTCTTTCCAGCCCACCCCCACCCCAACCAGCCCACATTTTTTAAGCACTTTCTGCTCAGTTCCCTCATGCCAGGGCAGGGCACAGCCTCCTCCATGAGCCCATGTGGAGGTTGGCACCCACATTGGGCACAAGGGTGTCCTCCAGCCGCAGGGACTCCTGGCACCAGCCATGCCAGCTGGGTCATCTTAACAAAGAACTGGGAGCTCAGCAGTTTAAGAGCTAATCCTTGCTCCATAATCATAAATCCTTTGTGTTTCAGCCATTTTTTTGTTACATTAACTCAGTGACAGGAACACAACTGCTTCCACACACTCAGATGTTTGGAGAAGGTCTGAAATGGAGAGGACTTGGAGAACAGCAGCAGCAGCAGCACTGCCAGTGAGGTGTTGATTAGCAGCTTTCAGAGAAGCTCAGCTCAGCCCTTCGTGTGAGGCTGACTTAAAATCCCATTTATGCACAAAACCTGTCCAAGCTGAAGGCCAGACAGAGATGGACTCAGCCTCAGACTGAGCTGCAAAGGCAGAAATGCTGCTCCAGGTGCTCAGGAAGCGCTCCAAGCCCCCAGGAAAGTGCTTCAGGGTGATGGCAGCACTCAGCTAGAGATCCTGTGTTCCCTCACTGCTGTCTGGGTTTAACTTTTGATAGAAATCCCAACCTTAACTCAAGTGTTACAGAGAAACTGTCTCCACATTCTCCCCTCAAGGGCTCTAACACTGGAAGCAGGAGATTTGGATTTTATTACCAATTTTGTTACTAAGTTATGATTAGAGCCACCAGCTCAAGGCTCAGTGCTGGGGGCTGGACTTATTCACAGACTCTTTGCAGAGTCCCATGATTGATTTTTTGCTTTACCCTACCCAGGGAACAAAGCAGCTGGTAATACCAAAACCAGCGCTATGGTCCCATGAATGTAACTAAGGGGACAATTCAACTCCAGAGATGGGACAGACCTAACAAACCCAATGAGGGACATATGCAAGAAACTTCAAACAGCCATTAACACCCTACTGGGTTTTGTCCTTGCCTTTCTTGACTGCTTTTGCCTCACACAAGCCATGTGCAAGGCAGCAGTGACCACCTGCACTGATCCACTTGCTGGGGAATCTTGGAGCACAAAGAGCTGATAACTACAGTTACCTTGTAGCTCTTCCCTGGGCTCTCTCTGACACCACACCTACCCCAGCAGGATCACAAGCCTGAATGAGAAGCCCACAAAAACAGCTGGTGACAAGTGGTTTTTATAATTCAGGCCTCAGGGCAGCCTGTAGCTTTCAGGTGAGCTGTTAGACCTGGCCAACTGCAGAGAACACCAGAGACCTGAAAACCTTTTCCAAAACTAAGCAATTTTTCTTATTGCTAAATTTTCTTATCCTGCTAAATCATCCCTGACAATCAACTGTGGGTATTTCCCATCTCAGTCCTTCTGTTACTCAGTCCCACAATGCACAAAGTAATCCTTTGCCATCTTCTGCCCCAAATACCTTGCAGTCTTTAAGCAGATTATTTCAGTGTGATTTACAGAAATGTAGACATATTGGACAGATCTACAGCTCAGGACAGATTATTCTTCAAAAGAGATGAAAAGAGCAGCTACTATTGCTCTGTGAAGAGAGGACAGGTCAGATGGTGGCTCCAGGAGTCAGTCTGCAACAGCAAAGCCCAGGTATCCCCTAGAAACTGGGGAAAGAGGCTGCTCTCAGCAGGGTAGTAACAAAGAATGTGGCAGGGCTCGTTCTGGGCAAGAGGAAAAGTCTTTATTCCAGTTCTGAATTGGCAAAAAACCATCACGGCCACAGCTCACCACTGGACAGTTCAGTCAGCACAGGGAGAGGGCACCTGGCCCAGCGAGGCACAGACTGAGGACAGGTCCTGGAGGCACTTGGAGAGGAAGCTCAGCTTCAAAGTACAAACACTAAACAGTTTGGCTGAAATTTTTAATATAAAAATTCACTAGAAAGGCTAAAATGTGACAAACCATTGGAAATACTGTGACAAACATTCGCCCTCACGCAGTAAAAACCGAAACAAACCCAAACTGGCAAGAAGCTTTGAAATGCAGGTCTTCTTCCTCCTGGCACTTCGGACCATCAGCTACTTCAAACGTTCATCTAGAAAAATCCATGGCACCTTCACTCTGTAGTTCAGTGCAAGGGGCTACTCTCGATGCACCAGCACAAACAAACCCAGTAGAAAGAGGACTGCATACTGGAAGAGAGAGCAGAGGAGACTCAGGAGTGCACACTCACACCTACAGCAGCAAACATGCAGGGCACAGGGTTCTGACTGCGTTCTCAGGAAGGAATTTTAGCTGGGGTGGGAAAAGCAGGTGGGAAATGAACGAGTTCTTACCTTAAATTTTGGATAATCATTCATTAAGATAGTCACTATTCCAATATATGGCACGAATCTACAAGAATAAAGGTTTTCTTAAAACAGACACTATTCCAGGCTGCAGAAGAAAAGTCATGCCGAGGGCTATGGTCAACAAGCTGGGGACTTTGTCCTCTCAGGCAGGGCTCTCCATGCTTTCAGGCAGGTCACAAAACCCAGCAGGGAGAGCTCAAGAGGAGGGGAGAACTCCCAGATGGCTTCAGGGAGGGCAGTGTACAAAGCCACATCACTTTCAACTGCACTCACCCTCTTGCTCGTCCTACTACATCCTTCTTCTCCAGCCAGTGCTGCCCCCGTTTGTAGAGCCCTCTGTCATCCACGGCATTGTTGTCTCCCTTTGTCAGAAATTTGATGTCACCATTTTGCCTGGCAAAGACAAGACAGGCAGGTAAGGCAGGGAAGGAGCTCCTTAAAAGCTGTTCTAGAACAAGCATGGAGAGACCAACACAAGGGCACTTGAAGTAACCGTGTCCTACATTTTGAGCAGGATGAAACAGGGAAACTGTCAAATGCAGCAGAAAGCAGAAGGTGTGGGAAAAAAACTGCCAAGGAAAGAATGAATTTTGGCTTCAGCCAAGATTTCCAGCAGATTTTAAGAACAGAACCAGCAGGATGATTCTAGCACAGGTCCAGCTATTGCCTCTTAGCTTTTGATCACGTGTTGATGTTTCTCTTGCTTCACACAAACATCGGGTTCTGAGCTCCCTATACCACCCAAAAGAAGAGTCTGGGGTTGAAGTGTACAGCTCTACTCAGCAGTGGGCAGAAGAAAGCTGAAACTTAGAAATTATTAGGAAAGGGGACAGAAAAAAACAAGTAATATGCATGAACTCATGATGTGCCTACACGTGGAATGCTTTGGTCAGTGCCAAACCCCTACATCCTCTTCTGCAATGGAGACAAGAACTGGCAAAGATTCAGAAATGGATAACAAGGCTTGGAACCAACTCCATACAAGAAGCAACAGACCTTCAGCCTGGAACACAGACCTGATGGGAGATGTGATGTAGCCCAACACAAATGATACACAATAATCAAACAGCTTTTCACTCTCTCTTCCAATGCAAAACCCAGAGGGAACCAAAAGGAACTCAGAGGTAACAGGTTAAAACCAGCCACAGAAGCTGCTATGCAGAACCAGCCACAGCACAAACTAAACCATGTCTCTCACCAAGGGTATTTTGGTTGCTAAAAAGATTTATTGGTTCAAAAGATGACCAGATACTCCATAGAAAAGAGAAAATGAGGCTATTCATAGAGAACTGGGACTTTGTACTTAAACTTGGAGCTTGCGGAAAGCAGGGAAATTACCACTACATACTCTTTAACTTATGCTCAGATGAATTAATTAGCTCACCAGAAACAGGATCCTGGAGCAGATGAACCTTTGCTTTGATCTGGAAAGAGCATTATAGATCCTTCCCCAGCCATTCCCATTCAGCTTGTGCCACTACTCAGGGATCAGCTGGGCACTGTCACCTCCCTGTGGCACCTGCAGGCAGGTGCTGAGCAGGAGCAGTGCTTGCATCTCAGCTTTCTCACAGAAACAACATATCAAATGCAGCACAGGAAAGCAAACAGGTGGTCTTTGGAACTCATGCTGTTTTCATCATGCCTGAATACCAACGTGTGTTCCTTGACAGGAGAAGCTTGGAAGGAAAAACCAGGAAAAAAAAGAACAGCCCTTTCTCCAAAGCACATCTGACTCGTCATGTGGGAACAACAAACACTCAAGAAGCTTAGAGACACAGTCTGGGAAAAGATGAAGATCCCCAAAGGTGAAGATAATGTAGTTTAGCTCTGAAGAGTGATGGCATAGGAGCCCAGCACCTTATTGAGCAGAGTCAAGGCTCTATCAGGACGCGGCGTGAGAAGCCCCAAGCGCAGTTCTCTGCTGTCTGAGAGGTGAGTGAGGGCTGGTCTGCCTGTCCTGCTCCAAACCCACTAAGTAAATTTTGACTGCAGACTCTTTGTTAGTGATAAAGAATGAACCCAATTTTGGACTGAAACAAGAAGAAAATGCCAGAAAGTAACAGACACTTTCTCACTGACACAATACTGATGTGAACTGGGGCCGGAGCTGCCACAAAATCATGGAAAACACTGTTCCTGTTTTTCTGCATTTTGTCACTCCTGTCAGCTTCTGCAGACACCTTTCACTTCCAAACTGGCACCAGAAAACTATTCCTCACCTAGTGAAAGAAGCAACTGACACCCAAGTCCTGCCTTCAAGTCACAGTATGGATTTTTCAGTTTCTCCCTCCTAACGTAATTATCAGGTTTGTGTTTGGTTGTTTTAGTTAAATGAGCTAAAATACAGGAGAACAGCTTCACCTGACAGAAACCAGGACTGGCTGTATGGTCTCAATACATTTAAACAAAAAATAGTGCTGGATACCTTAACATCTAGAGACAGAGGCAGGCAAAAGAAAAAAGGGTGTGTAAAATCTGGAGGGGAACTGCTGGACAGAACAGGGGAGCAGAAAAGTTGTATTTCTCTTAAAAGAGTTCCCACAAAATCACAAAAAGTGCACTGCAACGTTAGGTATCAAATTCACCCCATAAACTGACCTCCTTTGTAAATTGGTGGTATCAAAGAATGGCACTTTGAAAATGACACTGTTCAAAGTATTGGGTACAGAATAAATCTGAGCTGCAAAGAATTTGCTCTGCATCCTGGGAGAGGTGCTGCTCCTTCAGAGCCAGGATTCCAGCTGCACTGTTTATGTGCACAAAGCTGGTCGACCTTGAGTTGGGCTAGACAACTGAGCAGCCATCAAACCAGTAGCTGTGCTCCACCCCTTCACACACAACAACCTGCCCCGTGCTGAGAGTGTGAACTGTACATGGAGACTCCAAATAAAACAACACACAACTTCCCACAGAGATGAACTGCCTGGGCTCTGCAGGACAACAAGAACCAGGACAGAGAAACAACCTTGAAAATATCGCATGCTCCACACAAACCACTCTCTGCCACAGCTCTGCCTCTACAAACAAGAGTCACTTCACACACACAAAAATGCAGCTGTACTACAGGACACATCCTGAGCACAGCAGCTCACGATGGAAAGGATAGCATGGGACACAATAAGTGGTGTCAGCCTTCCAGTGCCTAAAGGGCTCCAAGGGAGCTGGAGAGGGACACTGGATAAGGGACAGGGGGGAATGGCTTCCCACTGACACAGGGCAGGCTTAGATGGGATATTAGGAAGCAATTCTTCCCTGTGAGGGTGGGGAGGCCCTGGCACAGGTTGGCCAGAGAAGCTTTGGCTGCCCCATCCCTGAAAGTGTCCAAGGCCAGGTTGGATGGGGCTTGGAGGAACCTGGTCTAGTGGAAGGTGTCCCTGCCCATGGCAGAGGATTGGAATGAGATAATCTTTAAGGTCCCTTCCAACCCAAACCATTTTGTGATTCTACAACTGGGAGAGTCCAGGAGATGGCACTGACTCACCAGCTTGTGCTTTCTGCAGAATGGTCTTTCCAAGTAAACCGAGGAGGGCAGATTTTGTTTCTCTGAGACCTGTGTTACTTCCCACAGCACCTGGACATCTATTATTGACATCCCAGCCACTCATTTACCCAAGAAGATGAAGAATAATATCATTTAGGTAAGTATCAGCAGTAGAACCCCCCCAGGTTCTTAACATACTTCTCATGGATCTTCAGGACGCGATGGACTATAGGAATTTCCCTTCCTTCTATCCTAAAGACGACGATTTCTCCCACTCTGATTGGATCTTCAATTCTGTTTGTGAGGAACAGGAGATCTCCTCTGTGGAATGCAGGCTCCATGCTCCCACTGAAAGAGAGAAGAGGAGCAATTAACAATATTTAAACACTCAGGACCAAGTTTTGGAGTTTACAGTCCTTTAAGAAAAATCTCACATGAACCTCGATGAGAAGAGAAGCAGTGGATGCCCCACCCCTGGAAGTGCTCGAGGCCAGGTTGGAACCTTGATGAAGAGTTCCTAAGAAAATCAACTTGGAGATCAGGCAGATGTGTAACCTCTACTGCAATCAGGTTTTCAACTGCCACGCTACCAGCAGTTTGGATTTGTTGGAAGAAGAGCACTGCCAGCACCTTGTGTTACAAGCACATCCAACAGGAAAAGCCTTCTGAATAAGCAAAAAGCAGATGACAAACGGAATCTTTTGATTTCTGAGCTCACCACTGGCAGGGCAACGCTGGCAGTGCTGCAAGCCTTTTTATTTCATTTATTTTTTGCAGGTAGATTGACAGTCCTCAGGAACAAAGCACTGAAAATAACGGACTCTTGAATTCCCATCTGGAACAGACCGACAGGGCTGAGAAAAAATTCGCTATTGTGATTCATTGCTTTGCTTAATGATCTCATTTTAGGCACCTCGACTCATCGTGTCTTTTAAATGGCAATTGTTACCAGCTACTTATCCTTCCTAATTCCACATAAATAATGCAAAACAGAAGGATGAACTTTAAGTACCGTGTACATTCATGTTTTATCTCGAGACAGTGCAGCAGCTGCTCTTCAGAACAGCAGATCACACTGCTGAAGAGGGGATGTGACCTCACAGCCCCCGCCTTACTCACTGCACAGAACAGCAGCAAACATCCACCAACTGATGGAAGCTCAGAGAATTTGTCTGAGGCAGAAGGGTGGGTGTAACACTGGTGGTACCAACTGCACAGCACTGCTGCAGGGGCATCATGTGACACCCAAAACAACCAGTGACAGAGCGACAGCCCTGATCGTCAGGACCACAGAATCCCAGAAGGGTTTGGTTTGGAAGGGATCTTAAAGCTCACCTCATTCCGACCCCCTGCCATGGGCAGGGGCACTTTCTACTAGACCAGGTTGCTTCAAGCCCCGTCCAACCTGGCCTTGGACACTTCCAGGGATGGGGCAGCCACAGCTTCTCTGGGTAAACCTGTGCCAGGGCCTGCCCACCTTCACAGAGAACTCCTTCCCAATACCCCACCTGACCCTGCCCTCTGGCAGTGGGAAGCCGTTCTCTCTCGTCCTGTCCCTACCTGCTTTTGTACAAGGTCCCTCTCTTTTCCCCAAGCCCCCTTAAGCCCATCCCAACCAGCTGACAGAGCAGGGGCAGAGATGCAGTTCTGACCCACCTCCTCCTCCCTCGCCATTCCCTGTTCCCTCGCCCGCCCGCTCAGGGAGCCCCCAGCAGCCCCATCCCCGCGGGGCACCCCGAGGGCACCGCCGGCACTGACCTCAGCACCACCACGATGGGGCTCTCGCTGCCCGTCACCACCATCAGGCCCTTCCAGATCATGAGGGCGGAGGAGACGATCATGCCAAAGTTCAGCACCTGGTAGTACAGCTGGGAATGGGG
>WBMV01005420.1:165422-201107 GCA_013396655.1 Campylorhamphus procurvoides | reverse complement strand
GGGCTCCGGGGGTGCAGCCATGGGGCGGGCTGGGGGGGCCCCCCATCCTGAACCCTGCAGAGGGCACCGGGAATGCATCCAACACCACATCCACACGGCATTCCAGTGTACACCCCATGCTCAACCAACACCCCGAGGAACCAACACCCCACATACAACAAAACACCCCAACACATCCAACCAACACCCCACCCAACCTACACTCTATCCAATCATTACCCCACATCCAACCAACACACCCTGTCCCACACCACATCCAACCAGCACCCCATCCAATGTATATCCCACATCCAACCAACACCCCACATGCAACAAAACACCCCATCCAAACACTGCATCCAACCAACACTCCAAGAGACCTCACCCAAACTGCACCCTATCCAACATACACCCCACATCCAACTGATATCCCCCCCAACACCCCATCCAACGCACACCCATCTGACACCTGTCCAATGTACACTCATCCAACACACACCCCACACCCCATTCAACTGATGCCCCATCCAATCACCACCCCATCCAACCAACACCCATCCACCCAATATCCCATTCAACCAACCCCCCATCCAACCAATGCCCCATTCCACCAACACTCCACATCCAAACTCTACCCATCCAACTGACACACCATCCAATGTCCAGGCAGCCTCAACGGGCCGTATCCAAACACAGCGAGACGAGATGGCAACGAGCCCAATGCAAGGAGATAAATAGTTCTTAAATTATTTAAACATTGTCAGAGTAAACAATAACGAGCAGGGTTCTGGCTCAACAGAATGAGAAAAATAATGGTATAGAAGGTAATTATATTACACGAAGCATGGGTGTGACAGGGAATGAGGGAGGAAAGAGAGTCAATGTGACTATATGGAAAGAAACATCTCCTAAGCGATGGGCAATGTGGAGCCACAGCAGGAGAGGAGCTAATGCCGGAGTGCCAGCCCCACCACGCCGCAGGACAATGGTTCCCACGTCTCTGTGAGCTGTGCTCTGTTCCTCCCCCCTCAAAATGAGCTGGCCAGGGAGCCCTGGCACCAATGCCATCAGGAGGCTCTGGGATAGTTTCACTCCAGTTGACCCCACAGATGGGGCATGGGATGTTTTCCCCTTCTAGTGATGGTGCCAACCTGCCTGAACTGCCCCCTGGGATGAGCCACTGAGCACTGGACCTGGTAGTACCCAGCCTGGAATGGCTTCTGGCAACACAACTCCACTGACACACGAGAGGGACCAGGCCCTCCTTAACTGTGCTCACCCAGGAGGATGGGGGCTACAAAACCCAATTTGAGGATGATTCAGGTCCAAGACACCTCATTAAATTGTGTTTTAGAAAGGAAGATTGTTATTTGGGCAATGAAAAATAATCAGGGCAATTATGAATAACCAGCACAACTCACAGCTCGAACCCATCCCGTGTGACGTGGATCCTGGACCAGCAGAGTCCTGACAAGAGTGTTTTGCTGAGCCAGCATTATGAGTTAAAATGAGTAACACAAAGGCAGGATGGGGAGAGAAAAAAGAAGCCATAAATAGAAGGAGAAAGAAAGGGAGATAGGAAAGGCGAGGCTGGGGCTCCAGGCAGAGGCTGAGGCAGTGCACACTCGAAGGAGGAGAGCTCATCTGAAGGAAACTGCAGCTGCAAAGTGCTCCTGGATCCTCAGGAGTTGGCCAAGCTCCAGCGAGGATTCTGGCCCTGCTTTCCCTTTTCACCTCTCTGGGCTGGCAGAGAGTTAGTGCTTAGGATGCAATGGCAGGGTTGGTTTTGTTTTCTTCGGTTTTAAATTTCCCTTACAAATAGAAGTTAACGGAAAGCAATGTCCATCCCAAGAAATCAACAGAGTATTTCAAAGATTTGCCCCATCCCCACCCTGTATTTTGAGTAAAAACCCCCCAACAAAAAAAACCCCAACCAACCAAAAGGGCTTTTTTTTGTTTTTAAGTCTTAAGAGACTTTGCATGATTGTTCTGTGAGGTGCTGTTGGGGCCCTCTGCACCACACGTCTGACTGTGCTCACAAAGAGCTGAGTCACTTTTGCACTCTTTGTATTTGTTCTCCTCTTCTGCCATAGTGTTCAACTCGCCATTGTAGCCCTCGTGTCCATTCTCGCTCATCTCCATTTGATACTTCTGCCTTTCATCTTCAACATCCTCCTCGTCCTCTTCCTCCTCTTCGTCTTCCTCCTCCTCCTCCTCCTCATCTTTGACTTTATGAACAATGAAGAGGTGTCTGTTCAGAGAGATGTGGGAGGTGTAGCACAGGCCGCAGAACAAGCACTGGAAGGTGGAGCTGTCGGTCTTGTGCCGAGGTATGTGTTCCTGGAACTCGGTCCGGGTGTCCGTCATGAAGCCGCACTTGGCGCATTTCCAAGGCGCTTTCAGTTTTTTGGCTGGTGGCTCATCCAAACCCACACTGGTCTCTGCCTGACCCAGCTCATCTGGTGCCATCCTCTTTGGAGATTTTGCCTTTAAAAATAAGATTAAAAAGTTACTCCGTTATTTGAACCTACAGAAGAATAAGTGCTAAAATCCACACGCACATCTGAAGCTGCCTGAGGTGAAGCCATGCCTAGGGATTCCTGGGGCATTCCCTTCCCTGTCACAGTACCCAAACACCTCACTCCACAGGCACATCTCAACTGCTGTCCTGTGGTGTGAGATGGGAAGACTGGGAGAGGTTGGCTGGGCAGGAATGTGATGGGGAAAGAGAGTTCAGAATCACAGAATCCCAGAATGATTTAGGTTGGAAGGGACCTTAAATATTATTTAGTTCCACCCCCCTGCCATGGGCAGGGACACTTTCCACTATCCCAAGTTGCTCCAAGTCCCATCCAACCCAGCCTTGGACACTTGCAGGGATGGGGCAGCCACAGCTTCTCTGTATAACAATTTGGTTTAGTGTGGGAACAATTTGCACTTTGGTGTGGGAAGGGGGAACCCAAAGAGCAGGGACAGCTGAGGGACATGAGGGTGGTCATTGGCCCAGACAATGCTTCTCAGATTTAACTCTGAAAGTTTTCCCCTCCACTCAAGGCTTTGTCTTCGTGGCATCTCTCAGTAACTCATGCTCTGTGTCTTAGAATCCTGCCCTAACCCTAAGACTGAAAAAAGGTCAGTAAAACACAGGGCCATGCAGTCGAGAAAAACTTGAAAAACACACTCTCCCTTGTCCTGGTGCAGTTCAGCTGTGCTCTCAGTCCTGCTCCTGACCCTGCCAGAGGGAAGCAGGCTGGATGGAATGGGGAGGGGAAAGGAAATCTGTCCTATGAATTAGAGGGTTTGACTGGCACAAGGCTGCAGCTCAACACAACACTCTGAGTGAACAGCTACTGACTGGGTACATTTAACTGTATATTTATTTTTCCATGAAAATAATTATCAGTTACTTCTGCCGTGTCTCTCTCTGGAGCCTTCGCTTTGGCCATCTGGGATAAGTCTGGGTTTTTTATGCCATGCATGAGGCTGATGTGGTTCTCCAGCATGAATGGCTGAGGAAATGTCTGATTTTCATCTGTGCAGTACCTTGAAAATACAAAAAGGAAGAGAAATTATTAGAGGAAATGCTCTTTGTATTGTGCCAAACCAAGAGGTGTCACTTGAGACAGTGTCTGGTGAGTAATATACCATTAGATTACCAAAATATGCAGCAAAGCATTGTTTTAATAACAAAACATTACCCCTGAAAGAAATTTAGAACCATTTTGAGTTTCCTGCAGTGATCATGAAGGAGAGTAGGGTGTGTCTTATTTACAATGCTAAATAAATACAGGGACTGGGGTGGATCAGTCCCCCTGTGACACATCCTACACTGGATACATGATTTGGATGGCAAATGCATGAGAAAAAAACCAAAAAGACTGAGAAGAGAGACATACACAGAGCAAGCTGATGACTTGTGTGACACTGAGGACTCCTGCAGCAGAACCCAGCCCTGCATCCAGCATTCCTAAGTACCCACACAAAGACACCTTTTAGAAGGAGAGAAGAAGATTCCTACTGATCTTCCAGTAACTAGAGGGAAATTTAACAACAGTCAGCAATGATATGAAAATGCAGATGTGGTCATTGAATACTTCTGGGTTTTAACAGGAATTGCTTAGATGATAAATCAATATTTAATGATGATGGAATTTTTCTCCCTCATGGAGGAAAGCTGAGAGGTTATTAAGTGGTATTTATCAAAAATAAATATGTTGAAAATTAAGTGCTCCAGACAGTTTGTACTTAAGACTTTGAAAATAAAAGCAAGATCTTACAACAATAACCAAGTGAATTATGAAAGAAAATACACAAAACATCACAATATTTTCCAATTTGTCCTAATTTAGGACTCTTTTCATGTAAGCAGGCAAAGATGCTTTCCTAACCTGAACTACTCCAATGATAAGTGTGGCAGGAGGGTGCTCAAGCAAATCCTCTATCCCTGGTTTCTCCCTACAAATTTAACTGAAGGCAGAGACTTAAGCAGCACAGGGGGAGAAGGGGAAAGTTAGAAGCCAGAGGGAGGTCACACAAGCCAGCATGCTGAAGTTACAAAAACAGTCAGTTGCTAGATCAATGGCAGATTTTATTCATGTTTCACATAGAAACCCAGGAGAAGGGGGTGACATGAAGTTAAGGCACCAAAACCCCTGAAAAGAATAATAGGTGAGAGCAATACAGAATACCAGGTGAGAAAAAGGAAGAGACACCAGAACCAAGAATAAAAAGGAGCAGTGGAGATGTGACACCCTACAGAGCCCTGAAAGGAGCCAAGGAGGAATTCAGATATGGGATGAGATGATTTTTAGAGCAGTGCTCTGAACAAGCTAAGAGGGATCAAATGGGAGACAGGACAGGAGACCTCAGATGTAAACACAGAGCAGCTGTTGGAGATGTTGGGACAGTATTTCAAGGAAGAGGTTTCATCTGAAGAGTGCTGTGATTTCAGTAAGCCTCCCAGTATAATGACTAAAGAGAGCACAAGCACTGCCCAGTTAAGACTTCATCAACAGATTTTGAGATGGAGGAATGACAAGCTGAAGAACTAAATACAACCACAATTCCCTTGGACTCCTGTCTGTGTCCTCCACCGGCATGACTGTGACCCCTCACAGGGTGAGGCTGTGGATCTGCAACTATGTGCCATTCTGAACAGTAACAAGGTAATGCACACAGCAGGTTGGAATGTCCCAGGCTGTTTGGAATTCCCACACAAAGCCTTCTTCCCAGCTTATGCTCATTTTGATCCTGATACACACCACTTTGAAAACAACTGATCCAGAGAGAACAGATCTATCTATACAGATCAGGTGAACACAACACCAAAGACCATCACCCACAAACTCAGAGTACAATGAAATACCCTGGGAGCCAACACTTCATCTCTTCCAGAGGTTCCAAGTTAGGGCACAGTTAGAAGAAATGCAAAATTTAGAAGTCCTGGATGAAACAATGTGTCAGGAATGCATTCACAGTGGTAATGCCAATACTGTACCCCTTCACTGAAAGCTATTGTGGCTCACTAGATAGTCCAAAGAAATAAAGTACCTGAGGGATGTATATACACTCTTCAAGAGGAGCTTTTAAGCAACTTGAGCACAGTAAAGAGACAACACACTTCAGACACACTCAAAATAACCCAGAATTCTACATAAATTAGAAAAATCCCCTAACCTCCATCACTGCAAACTTCCCTTCCATCCCAAATGTGCTTTAGTCCTGCTTCAGAAGATGTCTCAGAAGGAGGCAGGAGCTAAGTCTATACGGTTGCTCCATGCATGACTTTCTCTGCAGCATTTGTAGAGAAAGATCCATAAGGGCTGGCCTTTGTCCTGAACTGACACTGTATTCACAGTTAAAATACATTCACCAGCAAAGATTTTCATCCACTGCTGATTCACATAACTCATCTGAAGTCTCCAAATCCATTTTCCAACTTTGAGGTGTAACTCCCCAAGCAAATCCAGCAAGATTAATTCTCAATAGCCCTGCAGCCTGTGCAGTCACTTCTGCCTGTGTACAGTGGTGGCAGGATCTGGTTCACTAAGGTTTCACACACCTTCTGTACCCAAGGAGAAGGTACAAAAGTGGTGCATGACCACACTGACCATGAAGCAGGGAAAGACTGGCGCAATACTTTATTGGTTGTTTCGCAACAGTGCACAATATAAATCACATTTTCCACCTGCAGATCTCAAATCACAACTTCCCCTAAGATTCCAAAGGGCAGTCATTGTGCAGTCAAAAGCAAGGACTTTTAGCCACCAAGTCTCTTGTGTTTAACATATTCTTCCCCTCACTGTCCCTCAGTAACTTACAGCCTGGAGCACACAGGAGCAGGAGACACGAGCTATTACAACTTCCAAACTTGAAGGACTAGCCTGTTGCAGAAAAGCAGCTTGGAAAAGGTGTTGGGTACGTACCAGCAAGTGTAAACCTTCTTTGCTGTGTCGTGGTTATTGCGGATGTGTCTGCGCAGGCTGTTGGAGGCGTTGAACGAGCGCTCACACTGCCGACAGGGGTATCTCTTCATGGACTGCCAGAGGAACAGAAACAGCTTTTAATGGCTGGCAGATGGAAGGCACTCACTGGATTCTAACATTGCTCTTCCATTGGACATGACCTCTCAGATGCAAAAAAAATCCCTTAGGTAACATGTAATTGCACGGATAAAGATCACTGAGATTGCGGGGTCCTGCTTAAACTCAGCCCAACAGCTGGCTAGTACCAGCACTGATCTTATAAAAACTAGGACTAGATAAAGCACATGCTTGATTTTATTGATTTTTTTTAAATAGGAATTGCATTAGCTGCTTCTCCTGTGGGCTCATTTCACTCCAGAACCCCTCACAGAATGAACTCAGTGGAAGGTCCCTTCTGCCCCAGAAGGCAGCAGGACCCCAGTGAAGTACTAGTTCACCTACCCTTCTCTCTCCTCATTATTCAGCACAAGAAAAGGGTAAAATGTTAAAGAGCATCACACAGTCCCTCCTGTTACCCATGTATCATATTCAATCCCCCCTAACCAACTCTGCCCCATAACGAGCCTCCTCCAAAATCTTCCTACAGCCCTGCATATAACCTGCGTGCAGATTTTATTCCACTTAAAATCTTCTTAAGACTTGTTTAATGGATACACAGATGTATTAAACTGAAATATTTGGCCAATTTTCTACCTCTATAGAATTCAAATGGGAAAATTCAGCATTCTCACCCTACCCTCATCTTCTGTTGATATTTATCAAGTGACACAACTCAGCCCTCCCCAAATCAAGTTACAAGGAGTCAAAGAGCACGATCCAGATCTCCACAGCCTCTGCTCATGGCTGGGTGATGCAGGATATCAAATGAGAAGTCCTGATGTCAAAGGACTAAGAAATCTGGCTTCACACATCTTGGCCTATGTTCCGCCACTGACAAGGATTACCTTGACACAAGTAGGTCAAGGCAACACGAGGCTTGAGCTGGATGAAATCCCCAAAACTGAGATTTTCAGTTCTTGTAATGACAGCCCTGGACAGCAGCCTGGTGTGAAGGAGCTGGGTACTCCTCCCCAGTTCTCCAACTCAAGTGTTTCATCCAAGTCCTTACCCTTCCATGATTTCTCTTCATGTGGGACACATAGGTTTCCCTATCAGGAATCCACTGTGAACATTCCTTGCAAGTCCAACCAGTTCTTCTCAGTCTGGACTTGGATTCAGGATTGTGTCCTTCCACCCTCATGTCCTTCCTTGTCAGAGGGGAGTGGGAAGTCCCATTGGCTACTGACAGCTGCTTTGGTGAAGTATGAACCTGGTTCCTTGAAGCTTTCTCAGATTTCTGCCGAAAGTTTGAGAGCTCCTCAGGATTTTGGGGGACTCCATGAACACCCTGGAAACAGTAATAGTGGAAACACAAACAATATTTACTCATTTACATTCCTTTATTTGTAAATAAATAGCATTTATTATTTAAATACATAATTTAAATCCTCGAACAACATGTATCAATGTGTATTCTTGCTCCTGTCTGCTTTCCCATTTCTTCTGGAAGCTGGCTGTGGTGCTTTCCCCAGCAAGAGATTTTCCCAAGGAACATGAAGCTTTTATTTCTGTTTCCTGCATGACAACAGCAGCTCCTTGATGCTGCCTGTTTAGCATTTTGGATGAGCCCTGGGAACTCTGGTAAAACAGGGACGATGTAATGGAAGAGAAATGTTAATTGTCATTACTTCAAGAGCCTAAGCTCTAAAAACACAGAGCTTTGGTAAGCTCTGAATTAAATGTTTGTTGGTATCTTGGGAGCTCCAAAGCTGCTTTATCTTTGCTCAAGGGAGGGAAGAGACAACCTTTAAGTTTCTTCAACCTTGCTTCCTTCAATTCCACCTCAGCTATTGCTATTTACATTTTTTACAGCTCAAAACTTAGCTCCTGCCACATAATACCAAGCATAAAGCCAGAGACCAGCCTTATAAGGAATACGGCTCCAGGCTCTTTGGTTATTCAACAGGCCAAAATCCAAAGTCCCCAATAAGTTATTTTAACAAAGAAAATTGAACACTAGGAAAATAATCCAAAAACAAAGAGCTGTGGGAAAGCTAAAGCAAGTAAAACAGCAACATACCGAAGAAACCTCAAGAAACTCCCCTAGGAACAACAACAGTCCATCCACACAAAAGGTTCATTTAGAGGTTTAATTGTGCATAGTAATTAATAATGGGTAAAGTTTCAGCACATGAAAGCCCCAGGCCTTTGGAAGTGTTTCTGTGGGTTAGACACCAAAGAAACCTCCAAACACAAGGTTTCAGATGAGAAATGTGTGTGCTTTGTACCTGAACCAGCTGATGGCCACAGAAGCTTTTCATGCTCCAGGGCACTGCCAGATACTCAGAACACAGACACCTCTTTCTTCCCCATCTGGAAATCTACTGAGTGTTTCAGGGCCCATTACTCCCTTGTTGCACCACTGCAGATAAATAAACTAGGAGCATGGCAAAATGAAGGGAAGCCAGAAGGACTTCAATTACCACCTCAAAGACCTGCTGATGGCCAAACAGAGCCTCGTGGTTAACAGGCAAAAGTTCTGTGGTGATCTCGGGGTGCTCCTGCACCCTGGAGATGGGATCTGCAAATGAACCACAAGTCGTGCACCTCAACCCCAGCCTTTCAGCACTGGGGTTGAATGCCTCTTTGAAGGTCCCAGCCTTAATCTCAGCTCTATAATGCAGGGAGATTAACAGTCATCAACTTCACAGGAGGGCTTCAAATTGTAATTCATTACTGCACACAAAGCACTTCCAGACTTGCAAGTCAAAGGCATGGGAGGGGAGAGAGCAAAAATTTTGAATGGGTTTTGTTTTTAGGAGTGAGCTTACGAATCTTGCTGCTTTTTCAGAAAGTATAAACAAAATAAAATCACTGATAAAAGAAAAACATGTCCTTTTTTTCCTGATCAAAGGGAAAGAAGAGTTTGCAAGCTCTTTCTTCAGAATGCCGCCAAGACACCTGGAAGTGTCCAAGGCCAGGTTGGACAGGGCTTGGAGCAACCTGGTCTAGTGGAAGATGTCCCTGCTCATGGCAGGGGGTTGAACGAGATGAGGTTGGTCCCTTCCAACCCAAACCATTGTGTGATAAACAAGCCTTTGTCACACAATTCAAATACATCTAGATGAGAGGAACTGCCTGCATTAATTCCAACTAACACAAACCACTCCACTGAAGTTACCAGATTCTGTAAATCACTGTACACTGTTTTTCCACTAATACATTCCTCAAGAACCTTCCACTTCTTGAACCAATTTCCTCACATGGTTGATGTAAACTCGCTGTGAACTCAAAGAATAGGATGTTGCACTAGTAAGGAGGGGAGTTACCTACCTTAACATGCTGCATTAGCTGCTGTTTCTGCATATACACCAGCTGACACTGTGGGCACTTAAACACTCCCACTAACAACTTATTGGTGTTCTGCTGGAAGTGCTCTTGGAGCAGCTTCTTCTTGTTAAAGACCGTCTCACAAGAACATTTGTAGATCACCCTGAAACAATTAAAGAAAGTAAATTCAGTCTCTCTTCCTTAAGAAGACAGTGGAAAAAGTTATCTTAGCAACTCCAAAAAGGGATGGGCTTCTGAAGGGGGTTGAGCTCTCCATGTATTGTCAACACACACCCACGTGGGCAAACTGAAACAGTCACTCAACTGGGAAGAACAACAGAATGCCTCAGGCACATACCACAGCTTGCTAAAAATAAGTTTACTTCTGTGCATATGCATAACTCTGTGTGTGTGCGTGTGTGTGTGAGCAGACAGATGGGAGCAAACAAAGTATTCCAGCTGGCTACACACCGCTCTCAATCCCACCTTTCCATAGTTTGTCCCTTAAAACATGCATTTTTGGCACTAGTTCAGGCCTTGGAGGGAAAAGCTACAGAGTGGGAAAATCACAAGGTTTCTGTCTAGAGATTTTTGGGGGCAATGCTCCATGGGGTAACTCTCCTCTTCCTTTTGAGCTCCAGATGCAGCAGTTGCCCTGGAGCCATCTACCAGGAGGTGCCACCATGGGTCCTGCTGAACAGAGAGGTGACTATTAAGGTTTTTTTATGGATGTTCAGCTCTTCCCTGCCCAAACTCCTCTTCTCCTACCCAGGAGACCGTGTTTTTACCAAGGGCAACATGCTCTGGCTTGGAACAGAGAAAACAGCAGCTCATCTTATATGAGGGCAGAAACCAAAAATAGAAAAAAAAAAAAACTGTGAGGGAAAGGGGGAATCCTGGAGCTACCCTGCAATGGAGAGAAAGAGATAAAGCCAAACCACTTACTGAGTAGTCTTGTGAGGCTCTGCTGGGTGCTGGCTGGCCATGTGAGCTATGGTGCTGTCGGCCGACTTGAAGGCCTTGGGGCAGAAAGAACACTTGTGGAAGACTTCGCAGTGTTTCTCGTGGATGTGCACTTTGAGCATGGCGAGGGTCATGAAGACAACTCCACAATGGATGCACCTGGAGGAGGCACAGAAAAGAGCTGAGTTACAGCCACAGTAACACTTCCATCACACACATGGAAGCAAGGACCAAGCTGGGGCGAGTCCTTGGTTGGTCTCTTCCAGATCAGCATGGAAGAGTCAAGGAGGAATGATACAGGAATTCTGGGCAAAACTCACAACCACATGGTAGGGAACAAGAAAACAAGATCTACAAAAGAAACCTTCAGAGACTAGAACAACCCAAAAAATAAGGAAGATGTGATTGAGCAGAATGCCATCTCTGTATCTGTGAAAGTTAATTCCATCAAAGGACTAAAGTAAAAGTACCTGGTGAGATCTCCAGGCAGCAATAAGCACCAGAAATACCAGTTAATCCCCAGTACAAAATGAAAAAAGAATACCCAGATAGGAAATCTTCAGCAATTGCTTCTCATATTTCATCAAGCTCTAGAAAATCATGACAGCAACAGCAAAGATAGTGAAAACAGCAACAGAAACACCCAAGGAACTGATTAAGCTCATTAAAATCATTAAGATACAGGTGCTGCCTAGAAAGTGTTTGCCTGAGTGAGCTGGATGGGTGCACTGGGAGGAGAGAGAGGGGGAAGCAGAGGTTTGCACATTGATTCAAAGGATTCTTCTTGGCAGCTGGAAACATGGCCAAGAGGAGAACAGGGCCACCCTGCTGGTCCCAGCCCATCTCTCCTCCCAACACACACCTGCAACAGGTCTTGCCTGATACTCCCACAAGATGGCAACAATCAGCAGCCTTACTGTGTTTAACTAATACTCGACCTGAGATCTGCCTGCCATGCTCCCAGCACTCCAAGGGCACACGAGGGTGCAGACAACTGCCCTCACCTGCCTCGAGCACACCAGCCACAGGGTTTACCATCCCAGAGCTGCACCTCTGCTGACCTGGGACCAGAATAGCCTCTCCTAAGAAGATTCCATCACAATGACAACAGTGGATCTCTGCTTAAGTCAGCATGCAGTGCTCCATTAGAGAGGAGGAGCTCAGCTGGGCAGTTCAGGGGCCGACCTTGTGTTAGTGGGATGTGAGGGACACACAGCAGATAATCCCCTCCTTATAAATACCTTTTTTCCTCTGCTCTGAGGGCTGTGTTTGCCCGCGGTTCTCTCAGGTCTGTGTTTGGTGCAGATGGACCACAGTTATCACACAACTGGAACGTCTCCAAGCCCATATCAAAAACAAACAAGCCGCTGGAACATCCTTCCCTCCGAACCAGCCTCCCAACAGTGTTTAGGAAACCAGCCCAGGCTTTGAAGTTACACTTCAAAAGATCATTAGACAGAAGCCAGCCTGAATGGAGCCAAACCCTGCCCCCTCGCCCCCCCCAACTTTAAGAAAACAGAGAAATGCTGTTTTCTTAGCTCTCCAGGGAGAAGTGGTGACAGAAGCTGGTGTCATTTTTGGGGAAGCATGAAAACACTCTGCTGGGACAGCTCTGCCTTCAAGCCTGATCCTCATCCCTGTGAGACAGGAAGAGGGGGACTTTCTAGTACAGTAACACCAAGTGCCATGTTATTATGGAGGAATAAATTCCCCAAGTATAAATGGAAGAACAAATGCTAAGCCTAGCAGTAAGGAATGGCTGCTACATCCAGGAACATCCAATGGGCTCCTTCCACAAACACTCCCTGAACTCTCAGAAGATGGTTCTGCATTACGCTTGGTTTTGGGAAGTACTTCATTAAGAATGAAGGATGAAATAAGCACTAACCCAGGGTCAAATGATCACAAGTTAATTTAATTTACAGTAAATGGAAGCTTAAACAACAGCCACTTTGTAATTAAGACTCCCAGTGCCAGAAGGACGAAGTTTGATAAAGTAAACTAATTAGCTGAACAAAGTGGATGGGGGATGTCAAGAGGCTTGCCATGTCATTCCTGCAAATTGCAAATTCTGCTATCATCCCCAGCACTCCCTGATCCCTCAGGGCAAGAAGGGGTGGCTAAAAGTCTTGGAAATCATCCCTTGACAGAAGATAAAGCTGCAAGATGTTGTCTTAACCCTTTGAATACTTCCTATGCTGTCACCTTTCCAGCCCCTTAGCTCTCCAAATGGCACCAAGCAGGAAAAGGAGTCCCAAGTAGGTGGGGACAGCTGGAAAGGACTTGGAGAAAGTGGCGAGGTGAACTTGAAGTCAGGAGCATTTAGAACAAACTTGCTGTGTTTCATTTTTAACTGCAGAAGCCCATTCTCATTTTCAGTGCAATCACTAGCCATGACTCAACACCAAAGCAAACAACCGTACCCCAAATTTAATTGAACGCACTGGGGTATTGGCAGAAAAGGAGACAGAATAAGGGCTTATCACAAACCCCAAACCAAACTGACACACCAGAAATTCAAGAGAAACAGGGATATAAAGAGAAGCAGCAAAAGGCAAGCTGATCCTGGGAGGGATTTAAAGAATTCCTCAGCTTTTCAGCTCTGCAAGTAAGAAAAGTGAAAATAAGGAAGTGAAGCCACTCCATGACCACGGAGCAGATGCCACAGATTATCTAGATATAGTCCTGCAACCAAAATTTCTCTTCTGTTTTGAACAATGCCAATGCCATTAGCCCTGCAGCAAAGTCAAGCAGAGTAACAAGGATGGCAAAGCCACAAGTTCACTTGTTTAGTGGACTCAGTTCTCCCAGATGAGCTTGAGTAGATCTGAATTAGAGGAAAAATTAAAGAAATTCAGCTAAAAAATTCACAAGTATAATTTGTAAGCTCTGCCTTGGTTTAGATCTTCATTAATGTCCCTGGCACAGAGAGCAGGTATCTGCTAAGCACATCTGTAGACAGATGGAAGCTCTCATTGCTGAATTCCCAGGTGGCACTGTAACCCTAAGAACTGCAACAAACCAAGAGATAATTTTCTACTCCATTCCCAATTTTCCATCTCAGGGAAAACACTTTTTTCTCCAGCTTTCCTCCTTCCCAAATTAGCTCATTTTCAAACAGCCCCACTTTAATTTATGATGGAATTAATTCTTTGTTGTGGGCTGGGCCTTCTCAAATCAGATCTCACATTAAAAAACCTTATCTGTATATAATTAAGCTCAGAATTGGTTTGTTATGTGCCTCTTGTCTTCACGGTTGAAGAAAAAGCCCCTGAAAACCTCAGTGTGATTTCAGACCAAACCACATAAGGAAGGCTTCCTGAATTTGCAGACATCTTAAAAGAACAGCTCCAAGGGCACAAATTGCCCTGTTTATTTGAAGTCTCAAAGTATTCAATGGCAATCAAGAAGAAAAACAGAATTTTAGGAAAACTCATAAGATCTCAGTCACATCTCCTAACCAAATCCTCATGTGTGAAAAGCTGAGCTGCAGCTGGGGTGATCTCAACACACCAAGCATGAAAGACTGGTAGGGAAAAGTAACCCCTTATTAAAGCAAACAGTTTGGCTGTAGAAAAGACACTGTGCCATATGCAGAACCTTGGGAGCCTTCCTCCACCTGTCCCAGCTCAAGAGAAATGTCTGGAGAGCTGCAGGGGCATAGAAGGAAATAATCTAAGCCCTTCTTGTGAAGGCACACATCCTCAGTCCTTACAACTGACATAAATCTAAATTCAAGCCTTAAGGAGATTTAGAGGATTAAGATCTGCAATCTTTTTGCTGTAAAGATCAATCTTGAGACACCCATCTGCAACTTGAATTCCATACAAGTGCCTTTCAGCTCAAAGATGCCACAAAATAATTTCTGCTCTCAGAAACCTCCCTTAAATCCAGTTAGCAGTTTCCCATTTCAAATGTTTTTTATCATGCAGAAAACCATACCAGGCCTGGGCTACATTCACTTTTGTCTCTGCTGTAAGGAAGACAAATTTCACAGAATGGTTTGTGTTGGAAGGGTCCTTAAAACTCTCACCCTGTTCCAATTCGCCTGTCATGGGACAGGGACACCTTCCACTGGACAGGGCTGCTCCAAGCCCCATCCAACCTGGCCTCCAACACTTCCAGGGATGGGGCAGTCACAGCTTCTCTGGGCAAACCTGTGCCAGCCCCTCACCACCCTCACAGGGAACAATTCCTTCCCAATATCCCATCTAACCCAGCCCTTTGGCAGTGGGAAGCCATTCCCCCTTGTCCTGTCCCTCCAGGCCCTTGTCCCTTTCCAGCTCTCTTGGAGCCCCTTTAGGCTCTGGAAGGGGCTCTGAGGTCTCCCTGGAGCCTGGACTAGGAATGGGTGTCCTGGTTATGGCTAGGATAGAGTTACTTTCTTCTCAGTAGCTGCTACAGTGTTGTGTTGTGGATTCAGAATGAGAATAATGTAGGTAACACACTGATGTTTTGGTTTTTGCTCAGTCGTGTTTATCCCGACTCAAGGCCTTTTCTCTGCATGTGCGTGTCCTGCTCTGCCAATGAGAAGGAACACGATGGAAGTGGGAGGGAGCAGAGCCGGGACAGGAGCAGCCACAACCTCCCCACCACTTTCCAGAGATGTCAGTGCCCGTGGGCTGCACGCACCTGAAGCCGACTTTGCGGGAGTAGTGCAGGCAGTTCTCCTTGACGTGGGTTTGGAAGTAGGCGGAGCGGCACACGGCCCCGCACTCCGGGCAGCAGTACGGGGACTTGTGCGCGTGGATCCTCTGGTGGGCACAGAAACTGCACTGGTTGGGCAGCATCATCTGGCACACTTGACACGTCTGATGAGAGAAAGGTTGTATTCAGTTAGTTATTCTCTGCTTGGGGTTTTTTCCTCCCCAAATTCACCTTAGAAACCTTTCAGGTTTAGAGGAGGCTCCAGCACATTCCTCCAGCAGCAGCATTAACTCTGTGGAGCTCTTTGGTTATCCTCTTATCATCTTTTCCCAACAACTTCCACCATTAGCCATTTCCAGTGACAGTATCCATATTTAAACCACGTCCTTTGTGGTTTATTTCCTTTTTTCTCATAAAAAAAGGAAAACAAAATCTTTCACCTCTGAGCTCTGATGACATTCCACTTGCTCAGCACTTTCATTTCCGCACTAAGAGAATTTCCCAGCTTGATAAGGAGAGTACTTTTCTTAACAAGCCCCCAACTAGCACCAAAACAACCCAAAAAAGCAGAAAAATTCCATTACAGCCTGACTCCAAACACTTGCTGCTGAAGGCAGTGCAGTCCTGACATGTTCCTTCCCCACTAAAACCACTGCTGTGTCTATTGCAAAATTTCTTTGGATCACACAAAATCAGAACTTTCAAAGACCACAGGCCATGTGTGTTTCACTCACAGAAACTTCTTGATGACTAGAAACGATGCAAAGCCTCTTTCTCTCCCTGTTTCATCCTTTATGAAACCCACTTTCCCCCACCCATTTTACTACTGAAACCGCCTCGCAGAAGCATCCTTTACTCGACATGTAAAGTTTTTTATGTGGATGTATCAACGCCCTTTCCTCAGCTGTCCAACCTCTGCTCCCTTTCACAGGTGTCTCGACTCTTTGTACTCCTTCAAAGCCCAGGAGAAGCTACTCATCCATCCTCTGCAGGACACACATTACGGGATGCCTGAGCAGCAATAGACACCAGCCTGCTCTGAGCCCTCCACGAGCTCAGACTCTCTTCAGACATTAATAATCCCCCACAAAATCACTCCTCTAGCTTTAGAATGAACTACAGCAAGCAGCTAATTGTGGATTATCAAATCAGGTAATTTAACTAAATAATTTCTGTGGACTTCATTGCTGGCAGCCAGGGTAGAAGCCTGAGACAGAAGCCCCAGAATCTGACATGGAAATAAAATTAATGGACATCTCTCTTTTCTGTATCACTGCTATTTCATGAAGCACCTCTGTGATGCTCCACTAGGTAACATCCATCAGGGAACTGTCAAAACCACCGCAGATAAGAGAAAGCATCACTTATAATAAAATGTAAAGCTATGACAAACCTGAAAGGTTCATGGAGCAGAAGGGAATTATTGAGGGTGGAAGCTGCAGAAATTGCCAAATGCATCAAAAGCTTCAGACACGTGATCTGAGATAGGCTGCAACTTAAGTTTAGAGGAGAAAAGGCTTCCCCAGGGAAGAGAGAAATGAGTGGAAGAAACCATGTGGTAGAACACACATGCAAGTACCCAAATGCAATTCAAGGAAACTCAAGAGCATTTCCAATGCTGCAGAAGTCCCCTAATTTCAGCAAAGAAAAACAATTCTACTGAGCCAAGGGAATGGGAAAATGAGAAATAGAAAAGCCTCCAGGACCTCTCTGCAAGGAGCTGAGCAGGACCTTATATTCTCCAATGCACTCTCAAATCCCCAAGTGAGAGCTATAAGATGAAATTAATGTTCAGGGCAGTTTTATTGTGTTTCACGGTATTTTTTTCTAACTGGATTGAGATTTGTAATGGAAAATTTATCTCCTTGGCACTGTTAAAACGGGGCTCCTCTTGCTGTGATCCCAACTAAAATTTAAGGCAGACTCAGCACAACCACAATCTGAAAGCACTTTTGCCCCTGTAGCTCAGCAAGAAACACTCTCCAGACCCTGCCTTGTCAAAGCCAATTCAGTTTCAATTTTAAGTCAGTTTGAGGCTCACCTCTTCCTCCCCAGAATGTCATACCCACTGCTCTCAAAATCAATCAGCACACGTTAAAAACTTGAATTTTCACTGCTCTGCATATGCTCGTGCTGGATCTAAAATATGTCGAAATCCTTTGGTATCTGGTGAGCTCCAGCCTGGGCTCTGCTGCCTGAGAATGTGCAGAGCAGCAGTGAGCTCCTGCCACCTCCCGCCTGGCAGGAAAGGCTCTGCAGGGACCAAAAATATGCTAATGTACAACTGAAGAGGTTGGGGAGTGCTACAAGAGGTATCAAAAGTGTGGTTATCTCCTTGAGGCTTGGCAGGAAGCTGCCAGAGAGTGCAGACACACAATGGGGGAGTAAAAAGCAAGACTTGGTGAGATTAAGGCTAAATGAATTCATTGCTCCTGCAGATGTCAGGGAAAGAGCTGAGCTGGAAGGATTCTCACGCTGACACCAAGCTCTGCAGGCTGGACAAAAACCAGCCCAAGCCCCCAAGCTTGGATTGTCTCATAGAAGAGTCAAGAAGTTGGGGAGTAAATGGACAAAATGAAGAGTGATGAGTCTGAAGGATGTATTAGTAAGAATAAGGAAAATTATCATCCTTAGGCAGCATTACTTCTGGACTTGGGAAAAGTCAACAGAGCTTTGCCCTTTCTGCCTCCCAGAGGCATCCAGGCTCTTCGGAGCAGTCAACATTCATGTGGGTGAGGAAGATCTGAGCTGCAATGGCTCAGGCTACCTGGATTTCCAAAACAGATTTGCAGCATCCTTCACTGAAGGACTTTGAGGAAATTAAGCTGCCAACACATAAGAGAAGGTTTTTGTTTGGATAAATAAGTGGTTAGAAGAAAGGAATAAACAGTCCTTTGATGGAGGAAGGTCCCAGGAAGTTCTACTGGGATTTGGGCTCTTCAAAATAACCTCAAAGTATGTGGGAAAGTGAAACACCAAGAGCTTGATGATTAATTCTACCCCAACCAAAACCAGCACATTGACCAAGTAACTTGGCAATTTACAGATAAGAGCTGACCACGAGGGCTGCAAAAAGAACACACAGGACTGACTGACCAGGTAATAAAATGAATCAAACAAGGAATAAAGTAGAGCAGAAGAAGATTCCAAATAGAGAAGAAATTATAACTGGTATCTTTGTGCTCACTCTCATCCTTTTCCCAACACATGCAGCAGACACAAGGCCAGAAATCCTGCCCAGGGGGATCACAGGGGGCTCTGCTCACCCATTTCACACCAGGAGCTGCTGCCCTTTTCAGGAGCCAACGTGCAGCCGTGAATGGGCTCCCCCACCAAACTCTTCCTCTTGGAGACAGTGTTTTCTTCTTTTGCAACTCTTCTGCTTTGTAGGAGAAATTGTAACTTGGTTCCAGATGTCACATTTTTATCTCTCTCCTAGTTTTCCATGACTTTTCAAAGAAGTCTGGCAGCAATTTGAGACATTCATTAGTCAGTTATTTCTAAAGCATGTTACCAGGATAGGATTTTGAGTTGTGTAATGTCTGTGTTTTTCATATACTCTCATAGCCTACGCTTTAATCAAGAGTTATTTATTACAAGTTTTCTTTAATTCCGGTTTGCCTGCCACATTTCATTTGGGCTTTTCTTCAACAAGTCACATTCACACACACACAAATGCTCAGAAGCTCAGCCGTTTCAGACTACTTGAGTGGATTCCCATTTTTACTTATTAGCTTCTTCAGAAGGGGAAAAAAATGAGTCACTGAAATACAGTGAAGGTTGAAAAAATATACTACTCAGAAAAAGTTTGTCTATTAAACCCAACTCTTTGGCCACAGAGGTGTTTGCCAATCAGGGAATTTAAACACAGTTTTGCTCTGGAAGGTGCCTGTGGAAAGGCAACTGGTTTCAGCACAAGCAAAGAAACATTACAGCACTTCTAGTCTCGTTGTTGTTACAGAGTTAAGTGATGGTGATAAAGTTCATGTCTACTTAAGAGCTGCCCCCAGACTACAAAGGTCCTCCTTGATATGATCATCATGGAGCTCCCCTTAAAAACACTAGGGCACCAACCCTATGGCACAGGACCAGGGCTAGGAAAGAGAAGATTCACAAGCCAAACTACCCCTAAATTTAAAAAAAAAAATTAAGGACTCAAACTGAAACAGTCAAAGGGGAACAGAAATCCTTTACAGAATGTTAACGTTTTAAAGAGTGCTTGTCCTTTACATATTCAAACCAAAAATCCCCTACCAGTGGTGCCCCAAAGCACCAGTTCTTCCCAAATCCAGGCTTTTGCAAGCTTTAATTTTTCTACCTTCAGGCAGAGCTGCAGGGGCAGCCAAGTGATCACAGGCAGAGATTAGCAGGATCACTCTGCTATAAAAGAAATAATGACCAATTACTACTTAAAGTTAACCTTTAACTTCACCTGAGCTCTCCCTTATGGCCCGGGTGGGATCAAAGGCAGCAGCCTGCAGTCCTCAGCAGAGCTGCTCCAGCAGTGGGTGATGTGCTGGAGCACAGCTGGGCCCAATACCTTCACCACTGCCCCTCTGGGCTCCCTTTGCACATCCCAGAGGGATGATTGTGTGCTGGGCCATGCTACAACCAAGAGCCACATGCTTGGAGGGTCATTTTGACTCATTTCAACCATCCAGGTGACAGTGCTGCTACACAACATTTCACCACTGTGAGGAGAAGCAGAGAGCAAAGCATTTCTTTTGCTGTCACTGTGATAACTGAACTACCAGGCTCTCTCTAGATGAATAGACATCACTGCATTAGCATGTGAATTTATAGATGAAAAATAACCCTATAACAGAAACTCAAGATTATTAATTTGAAGAAGAAAAACTTAGAACCCAGTTGATACTCTAAAACCAGTGCATTCAAGTTTCAGTGACAGAATACAGGTCAAGTCCAGTCCTACCCCAGAGGTTTCATCCTAATTAACACTAAGGCGACAACGCCACTGAGGGAGTCCACTTGACCTTCAGCCTAAGGACCTGACCACAAGACACTCTTTAATCCCAAACTCCCATCCATCCTCTCTTCTATCTTCAGCTCACTCCCCCTCATATCTATTCATCCTTAGCTTCATTGTTGCATCCCATCTCCTCCAGTCGACCTTGTTCTCTCCCATTTGTATCCCTGAACCTCACTAACTTCCCAACACTCCCAAACCCAGTGTTCTCCTCAGACCTTCACCAAAACCAGCTCCTACACTCTCACATCTAAATCACCCCAACACACCAGGATACTTCAGCCTCAGTAAGAGACTCGACTAAAACCTTATTCCTGGAAACTAAGGCTGTTCAATAAACACAAAATCCATTTCTGTGTATGTGGAAAAATGCCTGGTTAAAGTTTCCATGTAAATCTAGAAACTTGACAGCTTTAGGAAACAAAGTGGAATTGCAATGGCAAAAGCCACCAGCATCACAGAACTTAGACAATGTTGCATCAAATCCGTTGAATTCTGAATTTGCTCAGTCTATAGCTCTTTTCTCTTTATGATCTCAGTAGGAATTTCACGAATATTAGTTTCCAGACCTTTTCTTCTGGCCCACAGTGCTGGGTTTATGTGGCAAGGTTTTGGCAGCGGGGAGTGCAGGGGTGGCCTCTGTGAGAGAGGAGTCACCTGAAGCAGCCCTCAAGCTGCACAGAGCCAGCTCCATGATGAACCCATGGCTGGCCAAGGCTGAGCCCACCAGCAATGAGGGCAGCACCTCTGGGATAACAGATTTAGGGAAGGGAAAAGGATGCTGTGCAGCAGCTGGGAGAGGAGTGAGAAGATGTGAGGAACAGCCCAGGTGCCAGAGCAGAGAGTCCCCTGCAGACCCACCATGACTCCATGGTGACAGAGGTTGTGCTGCTCTGACCCATGGAGGACCACAGTGGATGTGCCCTGAAGGAGCTGCAGCCCTTGGAGAGAGAGCCCATGCTGGAGAAGGTTTTCTGGCAGGATCTAGGACCCCTTGAGGGACCCACACTGCTTCAGCCTGTTCCTGAAGGACTGCATCCCATGGAAAGGAACCATCCCAGAGCAGATCCTGAAGAACTGCAGCCTGTGGAAAGGACTCATGCTGGAGCTCTAGGTGAAGAACTGTCTCCCCTAGGAAGGACTCCACGATGGAGCAGGGGAAGTGTGAGGAAAAAGGATGGGTGGGCAGCTGGTTCAACATAGAAATCTAAACTCCCATGTGCTAGAACGATCATTTACTGGATTAAATGATCCCTCACATCCCCAGTTACAAGTCACCAGTATGACCCCAAAGGCCACATGGCACACGTTCCCTCTCTTTTCTGACAATGGTAACATTCAAGGCCTCTGCTCTTCCCTCCACCCTGCAGGGCTGATTCCTGTCAGTCAGGGGTGATGTCCATCTCGCATCCTCCCAGCTCTGTCTCTTTCTTCTTACCTTGCACTTCTCAGTGCTTTGTATCCCATCAAAGACAGCACCACAGGCTTTCAAACACCAGCTGTGCTATGATCTTCACCAATCACTTTGCTTTTTCAGTGACTCCTTTTTTACTTGACCCATCACTTATTTGCTCACACCAAAGGAGGATACACAGTAAACACCCCCACTCATCCCTTCCAGCAGCCTCTCCCAGGCCCAGTCCTTACCTGTAAGTCCTTGCTTCCTGGGATTTCCTGACTGGTTTATGCCAAGCCAATGGATCCTGAAGAACTAAGGGGCAGGCACAGAAGGGGCAGTCACAGAAGGGCTGAGCCTGGAAAGGACTTCCAGAGATCATCTGGTCATCCAATACCCCTGTTCAAGCGGGACCACATAAAGCTGCTTGCACAGAACATGACTAGATGGCTTTTGAATGTTTTCAAGGATAGACTTCACAACCTCCTTGGGCAATCTGTGCCAGCACCAAGGCTGCCCTTGGCCTCCACATCCCCAGTGAGCTATTCCTTGCTGGTAAGCATGAGGTCCAGCTGCACACCCCTCCTCACTGGCTTCCCTATCACTTGGCTCAGGACATTATCATCCTGGCTGCCCAGGAACCCCCTGGGCTGTTTATACCTTGCCAGTTTGTCCCACTAGCACATGAGGACAGCTGATGTCCCCCACAGACCAGTCTGCAAATGTGAGGTCTCTAAGCAGTCTCATCCACTCTTGTTCCAGACCACTACAATGTCAATCAAACTGTCACCCATACCTTTAAATCCAAATCCATAAGCTCTCAGTTGGTTGCTCACCCATCCCTGGGCAGAGAGATCCAGGCACTCCAGCTGCTGCCTCACATAGAGGACAAACCCCCCTTCCTTGTCTTCCTAGCCTGTCCTTCCCAAAGAGCCTATGCCCCTCCATCACAACACTCCAGTCATGCAACACATCTCATCACCTCTCTGTGACACCAACACTATCAGAGTCCTGAGACAGCACACAGATCTGGAAACTATGGAACAGTTTGGGTTGGGGGGGACCTTAAAGCTTATCTTGTTCCACCCCCTGCCATGGGCAGAGACAACTTCCACTAAAGCAGGTTCCCACAAGCCCTGTCCAACCTGGCCTTCAACACTTCCAGGGATGGGGCAGCCACAACTTCCCTGGATTTCCAGTTCCTTGTGTTTACTCCCCATGGTGTGTGCATCAGCATTAGACACTTCAGAGGCAGGATTGTGCAGACCACCCCCACCAGGGCTCCTGCCTGTCACCCCCAGAGTATCTGCAATGACTTTTGATACCCTTCAGGTTGTGTGGGGCAGCATCATTGGTGCCCACATGGAAAAAGAATGTGGGAGCAGGATTATTCCTGTTAGTGCCAGCAGACACCAGCTTCCAGACTCAGCTCCCATCCTCCCCAGACAGCCTCTGTCTCCAGATGTCCCCTCCTCCTCACTCTCAGCCATGTCTTGGCCCCCAGTACACACCCCTGCTCACTCTCCTTTTTCCCCAGCTGCTCTCAGTCCCTGGGGGCTGCAGGAGCACCAGGGCCAGGCAGGCAGGCCTGGTTGGGGGAGGAGGAGAGGGTGGGATTGCTGCCTCATGGCAACAGATCACACACTGTGATTGAAGCAGACCATGGAGCCACACCCCGGCTTTTCTTCCTCTCCAGCCTCTCCTCCTCCTCACCCCATGCTCTGGTGTGGCCTCAGGGTGCAGGCTCTGCTCTTCTGCCACTCATCCTTTTGTCTGTGCTTCCAGCAATCCCTGCCTGGAGCTCCATTCCCCCAAAGTGCTTTCATCTAACATCTTCCATCCCTTTGCTTCTACAAAATCCACAGGAAAAAATTCCAAATAGAACAAAATCCATCCTTGCTTGTACCTAAGCATTGCATTTATCACCCTTGGTTTGAGAGAGGGAGAAAGCAGTGCTTTATGGGGCCAAGGGAATTTTTTGTTGATTTTCAACCCTCTTGTTTTCTAAATTAAAACACGATCCAGGGGGGGAGGAGGGAGAGGGGGGAGGAAGAGAAAAATAGCAAAAATACAGCTGCTGCCTTTCTTTTTTGCTGCTGGGAAATTACCAAGGCAGCATGTGGTCCTACTAGCTCCTGGCAAGTTTTAGCCAATAAATTATAAAGCATTGATTTAAGAGGGGGAAGGAAGAAGAAAAAGAAAAGGCAGCAATAAAATTGCTTTTAAATAACTCCAGTGTAGGTGGTGTGTAAACAGGATACGTCACGACTCATTGAAAAATTCTTACTGGCCAAAGAAAAGAGAGAAAAGAACAAGGAAAAAAGTAGGGAGAACAAAAGCACAAAGGTTCAAGAAAATTCAGAGGTCCTTAGTCTACATTTTGTACTTTGAGTTCTTCGCTACCTCAGTGGATTTTGGGTGGTCAAGTCAAAAAAGAAAGGAAAAAAAAAAAGAATTAAACATTTCTGGTTACCAGTAGATGGACAACTATGCCCAAGAGGGTCCAGAAGTACTTTGAATTCTTGCACATGTTATTGTGCACTGTCTGTCCTTGCCCAGAGAAGGCTCCATCTCAAAACCAGCTTGTGTCTTTTGTTCCATTACTTCTGCTGCAAACCTCTTCTAGAGTTCACTCCTCTGATAATTACAAAGTGCCCTCTAATTTTCAGTTAAATCTAATTCAGTATGTTCTTGCATCATTGTTGTCTCTAAATTTAAAAGCTCCTTTCTACAAACATCACACCAGATACAGAGCAAGAACTGATACAGAGGACAAAAAGCACATGCAAAGTGCAAGCACCAGGACCCGCATGGGCTTTGTTCCCTTCCTGTAATTTGAGCCCTGAAAAAGCTAAAAAAACCCTGCCTGATCCTGATGAGCTGCCCAGGGCAATCCCTGGGAGCACAGGAAGAGCTTTTTTTTGGCAGATTTAGTTTCTGGTGGGAAAAAAGTGCCACTACCCTCACCTGAATCCTTTGTCTGCTTCAGTGCTGAAGGAGATCCACCCTCCCTTACCAGGCTTTGCCAAGCTAAACTCATAAAAGGATTTTCATTTCCCCACAAACGATCATCTCTCCATTTCACTGGTTGTTCTTCCCTCCCTTATTCCAGTCTATCCTGATAAACAAAAACAATTCACTCCTCTCCAGCTCAGTTATTTCTAGCAAGAGGGAGCACTACCACAGCCCTGCCTAGTGCTGCAGGATGACATAAATCTGCTGCACAATTGTCACCTCAGTCATTCAGGGACTTCACATGACCAAACATCCTGTTTTTCATCCCATTCCTACTCAGTCTTCAAGATCACCTAGGTCTTCCTGCACAATATTCCCAATTTTCAGTGATTTCTTATTTTGTTGGTTTGGTTCAGCAAATTTTTCTACACATTCACCCTCCAAAGTCCTTAACACATTAATTGCAGAGACACCTCAAGCCATCCCTTGGGAGATCTCACAAGAGCCTGATTCCAGCTGCAATTATTTCCCAGATTTTGTCTGATTCTGCTCCACCTTCATAATCCTGCTTCTCTAATACATCTATTGCCCACGTAGCACTCTAATAACCATCTCACTGACCATCAAGAACGGGTGAATCTACACACTTCTCTACTCCAAAAATATATTATAGATGTATACCAGATTAATTTGGCATAAACCACACCTGATTAAATATCTTTCTCCCTCCCTCCCCCAAATATCTTGCTCTACAACACAACACCGCTGCATCAAACCAAGTAGACCTGAAGTTACACAAAACATCTGCTACCACCTTTTGAACATCTGGACCAGCATAATGCCTACATGCAGCACAGCTTCTGGTCTGAACAAAATCCAACTTACCGGCTATTCCAATTCCCATTCTGCTTCCTTCCTGCAGTTTGGCCATGGAAAAGCAGCACACAGGTTCCATCAAGCACCTTGATTCACAAGCTTGCAAAAATTGCAGAACTAGCCTCACAAAATCCCAAGAAAAGGCAAAGTCACTGTGATCCATTATGATGACCCACTCAAAACATCCACCCAGTAAATCCAGTTGTTTCTGAAGTGGATTATTCCAGTCTGCATCCTTGCTGTAAGACACGGAGATGCCACCACAATGTTTGGCTGGGAGGAACTGCCCTCATCCCACATATATTCTTTACCAAAGTAAGCCAGGTAGGATTTCCCTGCTGTACTTTGAGCAACTGCAATCATGTACATGTTTAAAATATATTAAGGTCAAGCTCTCAATCATTCTTCTAAAGGTCTTTCCACTCCACCTTCTCAACCACAGCATCTCCCCCTCTCTTTCTCCCATGCTCCAAATCTCCTCCTTTTCCTGCTGTCCAGACCACATCCTTATCTTTCCACCTTCCTGCAACATAACTATGATCTGGCCATGCCGTTCTCATTGTGGCCACACCTAGGAAATTCATTTAGCCATTATCTGTCCTATTAACATGGAGTTTACCCAAGGCTATGCAGAAATGTAACATGAAGTTTTTCCCAAGCCACCAAAGAGAATAAAGAGAAAACCCAACAATCCCCTTTTAAACAGCTCCAGAAAACCTGAAAATGTCAGAGTCATTCACAAAGACATGGTAAGAAATTCCAATTAAAGCGAGAAGTCTTAAGTATCAACACAGGATAAGTTTCCTCATGGAGCAGAGCCAGCTTAGGCTCTTCCCCTTCTCCAATCCAATCATTCCAGCCTCTTACCACTGTGTGCTCATCCTTCAGCTTCTGGGCAACTGAAAACAATACTGAAAAAGAATTCTCTTTCCTGATATTTCTTTTCTCCGACAACCCAAGGTACCACACCAATGTCATATCAAGTCCAAAATGGTTTTGGAGTTAAAAGCACCATAACTGAGCACTTCAAAGCCTGTTCAGTCTCTCAAGTTATGGTCTGGATGTGCATGTTAATAATCCAGACTTGGTGTCATTTAACAGAAGAGTTTCCAAGAACACTGATCAAAAACCCACTTGGATTATTCTCCATAGGTCAGGGGTCTCCACCCTCTGGAACAAATCCAGGTGTTGGATTTGCTTTTACCTTTTGCCTTCAGCCAAAGATGCTCTTTCCATTACACATTCATCCACCCTTTCCAAGAATCCTCTTTCTCAGGGACAATCTGCTACCAAGCATCTAAAGATGAAAAGCTTTCGGCTTGATAAAGTGGGGATCCACTTTCTTGATGCTCTTTAAAAAGCATAAATTAAGCTATGGTTTTACATGGAAAATGTGGGTACTTCATCGTTTCTAAGGAGGCACGGCAAAGAGTTTGTGCCTGAGTTCTGGGATTAAGTAAGAAATTAAAAAATATTAAAAAATTTCCAAATTATCAGAGTTGCAATTTTTTGTTAGCTTTCAGAAACTATGACAATCCCACCCCATACCACTCTTTCAATACAGTAAGAAACACATCAGGTATGGGGGAAGAAATACAGTTTTTTGCTCAAATGCACAAAATTATGATAACCACTACATAATTAGTCTCTTGAGATCCGGGGATGTGGTTCATGTCTGAGCTTGCTCACCATTGTTAATGCTACCTCTGCATCCTGATGGATTGTCTGGCCAAGGCAGTGTGCTCTGGATGAAGCATTGGTATGTGACTGGTGTGTACTGTGGCTTTTTAATGAGATGTACCAGTATATAAATGAACACCCTGTGGACACTGTGGTTTTGAACCACTACTGGGGGCACTAAAAGATGTTCACTACAGGTGTTACATCAATGCCTTTCTCAGTAACACAATTTCATAGTCAGAGAATCACAGAAGGGTTTGGGTTGGAAGGGACCTTAGAGACCATCCAGTTCCACCCTGCTGCTGTGGGCAGGGATACCTTTCACTAGATCAGGTTGTTTCAAGCTCCATCCAACCTGGCCCTGAACACTTCCAGGATGGGGTAGCCACCACCCTCAAAGGGAATAACTTCTTCCTAACACCTACTTTGTACTACTGCCCCAGAAAACGAGTGTCCTGGCACATCTCTGGAGATGGAAACCAGAGTTTTGAACCACTTCAACCATCTCAGGAAGTGCTTGCAAAATCAGTCACTTGATCCTCTCCGGCTCATACCAATAGTTGTCTTTTTTCTGACCAAAGCAGAAAGAGCAACCCAAGGAATTAATGTCCTTAATGGAGCGCCCAGGGTATCCATGGTACCATCTCAGAAGGGGGTTGGCCAGTTCACGTTCTCCTGTTCCAGGAGTGTATGATGCACACTCCAAGGGCTTCACCCACGGCCTTCCCACACCATGGTTAATATCATTATCACACTCAGTAGTAACTAATATGCAAAACCTTCATCTCCTCAGG
This sequence comes from Campylorhamphus procurvoides, assembly GCA_013396655.1. Classification (NCBI taxonomy): domain Eukaryota; kingdom Metazoa; phylum Chordata; class Aves; order Passeriformes; family Dendrocolaptidae; genus Campylorhamphus; species Campylorhamphus procurvoides. The sequence goes on along the minus strand of WBMV01005420.1, from coordinate 172,976 downwards.
TCTTGTCACTGCTGGGGGTTAACACAGTGCATTACCCACGTGGGACATGGGATGACAAGGCAACCCATATCATCTGCCCTGGACAGCTCAGAGGAGCAGACACCCCTGTGAAATCACTGGATTTCACCCATCCTTTTACCCTCTGAGCCCAGTGCCACTGAACCCCTGGGTTCTGGTAGAAGGCACCGGGATGGTTTCCATCAGCTTCTGCTAAATCCGGAGGCACATAATTACAGGCATATGGGCACAAACCCTTATTTCCTTTAGAAATGTAACAGTTTTATTGAAACAGATGTTCTGGGAACAGCACGGAGCACCACTGAGCAGCCTGGAGGACAGCAGATACGGTGGGAAAGGACTCCCAGAGCAGTGCATGCATCCCGTGGAGTATAAGCATGGGAAGATCAAACAGGGAGGAGCTGGTTTCACAAGCTCAAAAGTAGACTCTTTTTCCAATGTGTCTGTTCAGAAAAATACCGCAAAAATAATCTCACATCTAGCAGAACAACTTGAAGTGAGAGGCTTAAACTCTATTCTTGGTTAAGTTACAGAATAAATTATTTGATTACAAGCTAAATATACTATCAGACATCCTTTCCCTCTTTAAGGAGCTCTTGAATTGATAATCCCACAACAGAAATAGGAAATACATTTTTAATGCCACTGATTAACATTTCAGCTCACTTTGGAGCACTCAACGTAGCCCTTCTCCTGAAGGTTTTAATGCCAGACTGCTGACATTTCCTCAAAATGCATTATAGTTGAAAAATAGTTCGGGTGTTGACAGAGCGCAGTGCTCACTGGGCTGCCTCGGGTAAGAAACCTGATTACGTGGCCACGCTGATCCCTCATGGCCTTGCCAATTTTTATGACAACAAAACCACTCAGCCATAATCTATTTTTTTTTGTGGCTGATGAATTTAAGATAACAAAGCACCTAAATGGGACCACAGCAGCCTCAATACTCCTGCAAGCCATTCAAGGAGCACAGAAAGGCTCTAGACTGTGCAGGTGCTATGACAACCATGGCAGACACCCAGTCATTGCCCCCAAATGTTGGCATGGAGTCCCTGTTTGTGGAGCCCTCACACTGGGGGCCTGCCAGCTATGCTGGCAGCCACACAGACCTGGAAATCTTCCTCCTCACCCAAAGAGATAAGGAGAAAAGATTCCTCCTCCTCTTCCAACTTTGCATTGCTTAATATTTAAACAGGATTGACTGTGCCTTCCAAAATTCAAACCATAAACAAAGCATATGGTCTTAGTACACAAGGGAAGACCATCTCCTTCACTCCATGAGGAGAATCCTCAGCTAGAGTTTTTAAGGGGATTCCAACCCCCTGCCTGTACCTGTGAGGGAGGTGCGTGAAGGCAATGGAGACCCAAGCAGGGCAGCACAGGAGGAAGGCAGAAAGCCACTAACAAGGCTCTTGAACACTCCTATGCCATCGTGGCACCCACCTGTTCCTCTGCCATGCAAAGGGCAAAAATAGCCCAAACCAGCCCTACACCCCACGTGCCGCAGTGCTCGGCTCTTGGCCAGGCCTGCCCCAATACACACCTGACCACACTGCAGCAACAGCACCTGGTGTGCAAAGCATTATACAGAACGTTCTGGCACAGGGTCCAGGAAAGGCAACATTAAACTGTGTCAGATCTCCTCCAGCCACGCTTAAAGCACAAAAACCTGTTTCAGGTAACACTCCACTGATCCTCCCCTACGGCACTTGTGCACACCTCATCCAAGAGATCTTTGATCTCCAGCACCTTCCTTTGATACTCAAGGATCTTTACAGTCTCCTTACTATGCTCTTTTTACTGGCAAAGGGTAGAAAGAGGATAAGCGAGCAACACTAAACACCTCTTCATGTGCACACGTCTAGGCTCATGTGCATCCCAAATCCTCCCCACAAGCACTTTTTTAGGCAAAGTGACTCATTTGCCACCACGATGCCTATTTTTTTCCCCTCGAGGACAATCTCTTTAAACCCAGAGAGATTTAACTAACAACATTAAAATGATGACTTACCAGTCTCTCATTATCTTCTGAGGTTCTCTGGTAATGAGCTGCTAAAGAAGCGTAATCCTGCTCCTGCTTGTTACACTCCAAACACTTAAGTCCATGACGGATTAGCCTCTGTGGGTCTGTGTAGAGAGGCAAGGCTGGCTGAGTGTTCGCAGAAATCCCCACCCCACCTCCTGAAGCAGAACTGGACTTGGGTGGAGAAGAGGACAAGTGCAAAGTTTGAGGAGCTGGAGAGGCTGAAGAGCTTGAAGCAGAAGGTGAAAACATTTGGTCTGTGGAAATTGGTTTCATGAGCAGCTGAGAACACTGCATGATAAATCCTTTGCTCTTGTGATCTCGTGCATGTTTAAGCAAGCTACACTTATTAAAAAAAAGGAGCATAGTTGAACACTGAGTGCACATGACTTCAATGTGAACGCTTCGCCTACTATAGTGTTGAGTCAGGCTTTTCTCTAAGGCAAACGAGTCCCCACATTCCAGGCAACAATACCCAGAGGCAGGTAAATTAATACTGGTGTCAGGTGGAGGGCTGAGGTTGGGAGTATATATGGGCACCGGGTTGGCACTGTGCAGCACTTTGTTGAACGCCTCCATGACGACAGGAGAAGCTTTCTTCACTTGGTGCACCAGTGGCACCGACATCTGTGTCACCTGAGGCTGGTTCCGCCTCTGTGCCGACGACTTCGCCGTGACAGAAGCAGCAACACTGTGGGGGACCAAGTTGAGATTTGCCAAGTGCACGGCTTTGGGAAGAAGGCTGGAGGTGGTGGCGTTGGATGGCTGCGTCACTGTACCCTGCTGCTGCCTCTTGACACCCACTTTTATGGCACCACTACCACAGTTTGGCAGTGGAGATAAGGACACAGTACACGTGGTGTTTGCAATATCCATTCTTATACTGTCTGAGTAAGGACTTGTTACGTTTGACAGCTGGATAGCCAGAGCAGCCCCATTTTTGGTTGAATTCCTGCCAGCCTCGCTTTCCATAACTGCACTAGTGTCAGGGGACGGGAAAGATTTGATAAACTCTTCGGCAGAGGAGGTTTCTGCAGGCGACTCTTCTGAAGATTTGCCCAATTCATCATTTTCTGGCAAAATTCTAGTTACAGTCCTTTTAATTTCACCAGAAGATGTCTTGATAGTCTTTATTCTAACTTTGGGAATAGCTGGTGGAGAGCCAGCTGCCATGGAAGGAGAGCCTTTCCCACTGCTGTCACTGCACACACTCCGAGGACTCTCAGGTTGCTTGCTGGCCTTCCTTACCACCTCCAAGGGGCTTCGGGGACTCTTTGGTGACTTGGGCATTTTTGGACTTCCCTTTGTCCCATCTTTAAAAGGACCAGGGTCCTTGGTAAGATTTGGCTGATCACCTTTTGGAGTACACGCAACCTTTTTGGCCTGAAGAGCAACTAATGCTGCCACGCAGGATGACAATTTGGAATGAGTTGGCTTTAACCTCTGCCGAGGAGGGACTGATGAAGACACGTTGAGCTCGGGCACAGACCCCTTACTGTCTCCTAAATTATTGTGCGGGAGGTCTCCAAACACCAAACCTTCCCCAAGAAAGCTGTTGGTATCTACCAAGTCCTTGCTTGACTCCACAAACCTCTGCGCTGCTTTGTCCTGCTCTCTCCTGCTCATTTCCAGCCTATTCTCTGGCTGGCAATGGATTTCCATCTTCTGTTCCTTTTTACAGTACTGATCAAACATGCTTAATTCAGGCTCTGGCACCTTCCTAAGATGATCTAGGACTGAAGCTCCTGTTGGTAAATATATTGAAGGTGGTGGAAAATAGGGAGTTTGGGCATGTTTGGGTTTATCCCCCATACTGTTTTCTTTGAATGCATCCTCCGGTTCAGGACTGGAAATGGGGCTAAACTGACTAAATGTTGGCAAAGGCTCTGACTTGGACTGGTCCAGTTTATCAGAGTAACCTCTAGAGCTGTCACCATTAATAAAAGTTGACTCAAACTTGCCATAACTATGGACTAAAGCGTGAGCCTCCGCTGGCAGATCAGACCCACGAAACCCATTGTGTAACAGACCTGTCCCGAGGTGATTCCCCTCCTTTTCTGCCTCAAAGGACTCCTGGCGACTCGTGTTCTTCACGATCACACTCACAACAGGCGCATCAGAAGGAGGCAGAGAGTGGGACAAGGACACATTTTCATCAATGCACATTCCTGATGATTTCAGGTGATTCTCGCTCTCCTCCCCAGCTGACGGGATGGCCTCCTTGGCATCCAGGCTAGTTGGGTCAGGGATGTCAAAAGCAGCCAAGAGGTCATCAAAGTCGGGGGTTTTCATGTCCCCCATGATGAAAGCTACAATTAAAAGCACAAGAAATACTTTGTCATGTACATTTCCCCCATGGACAAATTTTGTAAGACTCATATGCATCAACATCTGTGACAAAAACCACAGCTGCCCAAAGGTCAGTTGTGGGCAGGGCTGTCCCCAAGCAGCATGATGGGAGACCGCATCCCCTTTTCCCAGGATCCCCAACAGCAGCGCTGGCACAAGCATGACCTTTTAAACAACACCAAGGTCATGCAGGGGACATCTTTACAACCTGCCAGGTGCATCAGTACTCCAAAACCAGTTGTCATGAGCCTCAGCACAAAAGGATCTGAAGTGCATTAGTACAGGGGTTTTTGTTTTTTGGTTGGGGTTTCTGTAGAGCTAATAGGCAGCAATAATTGCAGATCTCTCAAGAGATTGCCACATCTGAAGAACTCAGTCATCCTTCAAGGAAGAAAGGCAGGAGCAAACAGGTGCCCCAAGAGAAACAGGCCTGAAAAGCGAGATGACTCCTTATGCTAAGCAATTTAAATAATAGAAGTCTTCAGTAAATATTTCAATACAGCAGCTCCAAGCAGGGTTATTTAAAACACAGGTGATCCTTAATTAGGTAACTACATGAGGCAAAACTGCCCAAAGACAGAATAAAGGACCATGTCCAAATCATCAGAAGAAATGGTGCTCCCAGCCAGCCCTCTCTCCCTAAGCCCTCCAGAAGGGAAGTGGGGACTTCGACGCTGTGACCTATGACAGCAATAATCAAACTCTGATGAGAAGCATAATGAAAACTGACAGCAAAGTCACTCAAACATTTGTGATCACTAACGTCAGGGATCCTGGTTTCCCCCTGTTAAATCAAAGTATTTTCAAGCAGGTGCTATATAGAGACTTCCCATTCATTTGACATGTTTTCCATTTACAGTCCAAATTTATGTGCACTGATGTATGTAGAGGAGAGGAAAAAAACAAACCAAAGAGTGTCAACAAAACTATCAGGGCACCAGTTCCTGCTTGGCAAGGAGCACCCACAGGCAACATAAGTCCTGCCACGCTCACTTGACTTGGGCTGCAACAGTTGCCAAAGCCAGGGGCAAGGAAGGGAGACAGAGAGGGTGGCAGGATTCCAGAAGAAGGCGGAAGAGCTGGGAGCAGAGGTGCAGACAGAGAGGAGGACCACGCGACACACAGAGGAAGAGAGAGAAGCCATCTGATGCCTTCCCAAAAGGCCCCTGATTTAAGGCTGCTGTCATTATTTACAGTTGGGTTTAAAAGTTCATCAAGCGTCACATTCAAACCAAACAAAGCTCAACCCTTCTGGCCAGGCTGCTGGAATGGTGAACAACTCCCAGGCCAGGAGAAATCACTTCAGCCTGGAGCACAAGGACACAGTGGTCTTTGAGCCTTAGCTCAGCCGTGCCTCCAGACAAGTCCCAGAGGTGCTGCTTTGGTTAATCCACTGCAAAACACTGCAGAGATTTACTTGGCTTAAGAGTGGCTTGATGTAGCTGAGCTTAAACTCTTTCTTAAATTAAACCACAAATATGAATGTGCACAGAGGGCTGTGCAGAAATTTACAATCACATCCCTCAAGGAAGTGCAGCAGGGTGTGATGTCTCTAGAAGCCCAGATTATTCGTATGCTCCACATCCTCAGCACTTGATAAGGACTTTGGGAACATCACAGATTACTGCAGTTGGCAAAGGCATGGACCTGAAACTTCCCTTTCCTTTGGGTGGGAAATCTTGTGCCAGCTGGGAGAAAGCTAGGCACCATGCAGCTCCCAAAATTTCTGGCACACGAATCCTTCTGCAAGGAAGACACTTCATCCTTAACCTAGCACACTTGAGTCTTATACAGAGAAAAATGAGCCTGCCAATCACTCCTGACTTTCCCATTCCCACTCTGGAACACCTCACCGCCTCTTCAAGTGAGGGTGTGTTTTAAAATATGAGACAAAATAAATTCCAGGTATCTGCAGCATCCCAAAATATCCTTTTCTTGGAAGAAACCTTGGATTTTCAGAAGCCTTTGTGCACATCTCTGAGTACTGTAAAAGGCCAGTTTACTCTCCTCGCTATCATGAGAGCACAAGTCTCTATTCATGTATTCCTCCACAAAATTTCATCTTAAACTAGCTACAATTTCTTAAAATAAAGCAAAATTTGACCCAGATTCTAAAAAATAAGCATCTTATCAATAGAAGTGATATTTAAATGACATACATTTAAAATTTTGACTTAACAACACTTATCTCTGTTCCCAGATAACAAACACAAAAAGGATATTAAAGGAAATTATGTAAACTAGCTTGTGAGGAAAGCTGAAAACAAAGACCTTCATCCTTACTCCATCCTTGTTGTGCAAAGGACTTAGAACCCAAGCTTGGAATCCAATGAAAACATGGAGGTTGAGATCTGCAAAGCAGTAGAAGAGGTGAATAAAATGAGCAAAGAAGGACTTATGGAGTACAACACATGTATCTCAACATGCAAACCTAACCTCACTATAGCACATTTCACCAGGGCTCAGGAAACACAGAAGGCTCCAAGCCATCCACAAAAATCCTGGGGAAGGATGTGAAACCCCAGGGCCTTGTGCCATGGAAAAGCTTCCAAACTGGGGAGTGGCACCGCATCCCACACTCACCCCATACAAACCTTTTGCTAGCTATTCCCAGGGACCTTTGGAGATTGGAAGTAGATGCTCTGCAGCTTCCAAAACAGTGTATACCATACTGTTCAGGGAGGAGGTTTGAGATTGCCACCTAGCAGGGAAGCATGAAAACCCAGTTACACCAAGGCAAGCAATCACAGAAGGGCTTGGGTTAAAGGGACCTTGAAGACCATCCAGTTCCAACCCGCCCATTGTGGGGGATTATTTGTCACGAACGTCATCATTAATAAATATTGATAATTCTGCAGAACAGCAGCATACAAGGGAAAGCATCTGCCAAGGGCTGCTCACAGGGGGCTGGTGTCTCCGTGAGAGGATGCAGGGGCTGCCTGCCACGGGAATCCCTGGGGAAGGCAGGGACAGCAGGAGCCGGGGAGCACGGGGAGGGCCGGGGAAGGGGGAGCGGCGGCGCAGGGGCTGTCAGGGCTGCGGGGAGGGCACGGGCGGGGGGTTTCACCGGAGGGCAGCTCAGCGGCGGGCGGGACCCGGGGCCGTAACACCCGTGAAAGTTTCCGGAGCGCGGTGCGGCTCCCGGTGCGAGCGGGGCTCGCCCG
>WBMV01005420.1:129887-165211 GCA_013396655.1 Campylorhamphus procurvoides | reverse complement strand
CCTCAGGGAGGCCCCGACAGAGGCGCCCCCGCCGCCCCCTCACACGCCGGGCCCCGCGCTCCCCGCGGTTCTCCTCGCCTAAACCTGCCCCGAGAGCGGCTCAGCCGCCTCTCCCTGTGTTTAACCCTTTGCTCGTCGTGTGGCCGGAGCGGTTTGCATGCAGTGCCAGCGGCCGGGCCGTGTCCCAGACGGGGGGGGCGGGATGAGCGGAGCTCCGGCCTCACCCCGAAGGGACGGAGCCAGTGACCCCCGGGGCCGATCCCAGACACAGCAGGGACAGGGGGATGGATGGCTGGGATCAGTCAGAGAGGGTAACCAAGGGCTTCTGTCCCTGATAATCTGATGCCTTCTGCTTCGGAATTACTAAACCGGTATATTTAGATTAGAGATTATGGAGAAACTCTTCCCTGTGAGGGTGGGCAGGCCCTGGCACAGGTTGCCCAGAGAAGCTGTGGCTGCCCCATCCCTGGAAGTGTCCAAGGCCAGGTTGGACAGGGCTTGGAGCAACCTGGCATAGTGGAAGGTGTCCCTGCCCATGGCAGGGGTGGAACAAGATGAGCTTTGAGGTCCTTTCCAACCCAAACCATTCTGTGACAAGCTCAGGGGATGAAAGAGATACTGTATATCCTCCAGCTGTGTCCGTTTTGAGCTCCTCAGCACAAGAGAGATATGGGCATACTGAGTGCAGCAAAGAGCCACGAGGATGATAAAGATGCTGATGAAGGGGTTGAAGCATCTCTCCTATGACAAAAGGCCGAGAGAGCTTGGATTGTTCATCCTGGACTAGAGCAGGCTTAGGAGGAGCTCACCCATGTCTATAAGTAATTGCAGGGAGGGTGCAGAGAGGATGGAGCCAGGCTCTTCCCAGCGGTGGCCAGTGCCTGGACTGGAGCCCACCCACTGATACACATCAGGAAACACTTTTTCCCTGTGAGGGTGACCAAGGACTGGCATGGGTTGCTCAGGGTGGCTGTGGAGTCTCCATCCTTGGAGACATTCAAAAGCAGTCTGGATTTTCTGAGCAACCAGCTTTAGGTGGCCCTGCTTGAGGCTGGACCAAATGACCTCAGAATGTCTCTTTCAACCTCAACTACTCTGCGAGGCTTTGAAACATTTTGTATCTAGGTGTGAATACATAACCCTTCCAGCATAATAAATAAACAATATTTCTTGGGGTTTTCTTTCCCATGCTCTGGCACTTTAACCACCTACCCCTGGTACTGGGCATACAACATTGTTCACATTGCATTTGTTTCTCATCTAGTTAAAAAAATATTTTTTACTTCTCATCAGTCCCGTGGGCAGAAAAATTCTTTTTTCTAACTGACACATCCTTGATTTCTGAATCAGTGTCATCATCCTTCTTTTGGAGGCGATAGCCAGTTTCTCCAAATTAGCAAAAGCACAAGAGAGTCACAAAGAGGAAACATTTTCAATATTGCAACTGTTAACCTGTAATTTTAACACATCTCTATGAAAAGCTCTAAGTTGTATCTACTAAGAGAGCTGACATTTGTTACACAATTTACCAAGAGCTGTCACAGTCCTGAACAAGTTGTGGCTTGCAGGAAAGCTGTGGTAATTTGAAGGATTGTGCTAATTAAGAAATATAATGCCAGTGGGAATTTAGCTCCATCCCAGATGGCCAAGGAGGAGAGGCAGCCCTGGAGTGGCTGGGGTCCCTTCCTCAACACAGCAGAGACACCAAATGCACTAAGGAGAGTCTATATCCTTCTGCATGATCTACAAATCATTTCTTATTTTCAGTCCAATGTGGTGACTTGACAAATCTGGAAATAAAGAATCTTCCTACTTTTTTTTTTTTTAAGTTTAAATTTGTCCCTTTAGGCATGTTTCGTAAAAGTTGTGGAATCCCCATCCCTGGAAGTGTTCCAGGCATAGGCTGGATGGGGCTTGGAGCAACCTGGTCTAGTGGAAGGTGGCCAGGAGGGTGGAATGAGATGAATTTTAAGGTCCCTTCTAACCCAAAGGACTGTGTTTCTGTGCTTTGATGTGGAAAGGACAAAAACCATGGGTGTAAGCAGATGATGTCCAGAGCAACTCCCCAGAGTGGGGGTAGTATCAGCGGGACCCCCTGTGTCTTGGTGGCACCTCGAAGATACCTCCAGGTATTTCCCTGGAGGAAATACTCTCAAGTGATGTCCAGCTGCATCTGAGACCTTCAGTTTTAATTCTTAAGCTGCTTGGGGTTGTTGGTGCTTGCTTTTTGGCTGGGGGAAAATGGTTCTTCCCAGGTGGTGGCTGTGTCAGAGGGTGTTTGTAGGCAGGCGGGTTGGCAAGGATGGTGAGACCCATTTTATTTACAATACAAACATCAAAAAATCTCAAGTGCTCATGCCCAGGCAACTGTCAGTTTTCACATCAGCGATTCATTTGTTTCTGTCAGAAGTTGCTCTTAGAGAGAATTACCTTGAGCTGGTTGCAAAACATTTGTGTTGCAAAACTATAATTAATGTTTCAGAAACTCCGGGGAAGGTTTATTATTGGCAGGGTGAGGATGAATCCCCAGACACAAACATTCCTCTAAGATAACCGCATAGCCTTCGGCGTTATCTACATACACACAAAAAAAAGGCTGTGTAACTTAAATCCAGGTAATTAATTACACAGATGTCTTCTGTATATATTTAAAATCATTTACACTTATCACTTTGGCTTTTTGGTCTCCCTCACTCCCAGGACATTCTCTCTGCATTGCCCTAAACTTTTTTTCCCCTCTTTTTCTCTATTGACACAAACATGGACCAGCCAATGCATCTCTTCACTGAAGATGCCTCTGTAAAACCACTGATCCACCAGGAATAATATTCCAAGTCAATGCTCAAGACAGCTTGTAGTAGTCATGGTACTCTCTTGCAGTGATGGAGCCCTGATCTTAAATTCCTGAGCCAAATCCAAGAGAACAAAGCCATGTATCCCAGCGACTTTGGGAACAGGAGTAAAAACCTAATGCAGTAAAATCATATTGGAGAACTGTTTCATGCTCCACCATGCTTCTGACTCCCATTTGTTGGAATTTCGTGGATTCCCAGTTGGAAACATGATGAGATAGGCTGATTTCTTGCAGGGAGATTGCAGTCAAACCTGGCTGAAGTGCCAAGGATGCATGTTGCCCTTATCATTAGTGCAATACCAAACCCGTTCTACTGCTTGACTGGAAAACGGTGAGAATAACTTCCAGACAGCCAGTTCTCTTCACCCATGAGAACTGAAGGCTCCAATGCAGCACGGACACGCTCCAAGGTCTGGGCAAGCAAGGACCCTTTGTGCAATCCTCTGTTCCCCTGGGCTGTGTGTTGCTTTACCCAAGCAGTGGTGACTTGACCATTTGTGCAGCTCTACATGATTGCTGAACGTGAGCAGGATTCACAGCACCCCTCTTCTTCTCCAGAGGCCTCCAAACAGACTCACTCCCATGCTCCAGGCTATGGCAAGATCTTCTCAAGATGCTCTCCTGCTGATGAAATGTTTCATGTGGCTGCAGCCTCAGGCCTGGCTGTGGGACTGTGCTGGCTGGGGAACACTGTGGTTTCCCCATGCATTTCCCAGGGTGACAAGGCTCCCTTGAGTTCTTGGTTGGGCCAAGAATTTGAGCCACAAGTCAATAAAATATAGGAGGATTCTGGCTCCAAAAGGCCACGTTTTTCTTATTTAACAGTAGACACCATCTCATATGATGACTTTTTGGTAAAGATGACCAAGATGTGGAGAAAGGGAAAAAAACAACACTGTGTCTCATAGAACCATGGAATCACAGCAGGGTTTAGGTTGGAAGGGACCTTTAAGACCATCTCATTCCAATCTCCTGCTGTGGGCAGGGACACCTTCCACTAGACCACCTTGACCCAAACCCTATCAGGGCACAGGGCCTCATAAGAGATGCAGGATACTGAATACTTTTTGTGCAAACCAAGTTTTGAGAGAAAAAGGAAGAAAGATAGGAAACTATAAGGGGATGTGACAAATGGGCTTTTCAGGAAAAAAAAGAACCCTTTAATATTTGTTAAGCAGAAAATTCTTTTTCTGCCCTAAAACCACAAGGGATTGTGCTAAGAAAGCACTTAATAGCACAGTAAAAAGTGATCTGAAAACGAAGTTTTCCATCGTGGGCCTCTTTGACCCAATTAACTGTGGACATTAGAGCATTTTCATGTCTTTTTTTATCCTGTTAGACATCCACCAGGCCCTCAGTTATGCTGGACTGTCACTCAGGACACTAAACGATGGGTTGTGGTAGCTCTGATGTGACAGTAAAAGATGTTTAACTATAGGACAAACAAATGTCTCTGGCCTTCAAGAAACAATTTTCCAAAGGTTGAACTTGTCTTGACTCACAGCAGCACAGCAGAGAAATGTGCTCAGCACTCTCATTGCAGCACCGGGAAACAGCAGCATTTCCTGGGAGAGAAAATAGTGGAGAGGAGCCAAGAATGAATAAGCAGCCTTATTGCATTGTGGATTATAAAACCTCTTCCTGTGAAAGGGCTGAGTAGGGCTCGTTAAAGCATTGATGAAGACAAAGAGTAAAATTACAATGAGGTAGACAGAGTAAAATTATAACCTACAGCTTTGGGGCAGGAAGGAAACAGGTAATAAAGGAATTGGCCTGTCTGGGAGGCAGCATGTCTCATCTTCTCCTGGAGCACCTCACTGTTTCATAGAATGTTCAGGGAAGAAATCTTTCCTAATATCCACCCTACACCTCTGCTGGTGTGACCTGGGGCCATTTCCTCTGGTCCTGTTGCTGTGTGTTACACTCCTAGAGAAGGATGTGTATCACATCAGGACTTCAGGAAGAGCTTCTGCCCATGACACAGGGACAACGTGTTTTGGGGACAGTCCTTTTGATCCAGCCACTGAAGTGGCCTGAAGAAAACTGCTGGAGTTCACTGCTGTGCTGAGGGTCTGTGAGGTGCTTCCAAATGTCCTGCTGGAGGAGTTGAGATGGGCTGACATCAAAGGGAAGAGCAATAAGGAGGGACATGCTTTGTCTCACACAGTGATAGACATCTGTCACCTGAGACGCTCCAGAGCCTGACAGACACAGTGTGCAGACCACTTAGAAGGATCCATCTTATGCTCTCAATAAATCTTCCCTTCTGCCCAAGATCCTTTCATTTTTTCTCCCAGCCTGATTGCACTTTTCAGCAGGTGTTTTGGGATTCTCCACTGCATGCTCTGCAGGACTGTCCCAAATGAGCACCAAGGCTGCACCCTCCAGGAGAGATCTCACCTTTGATGCAGAGTGATTAGCTTTGACTTTGACATTACCATTTCATAAGCACCAGATGCTTGCCTCAAAAGCTACAGCACAAAAGAACTGAAGATGCTTAAGTATCCAAAATTCAGGCACTGATTCAGGTTACCCAGAGAAGCTGTGGCTGCTCCATCCCTGGAAGTGTCCAAGGCCAGGTTGGACAGGGCTTGGAGCAATCAGGGATAGTGGAAGGTGTCCCTGCCCATGGCAGGAGCTGGAATGAGATGAGCTTTCACATCCTTTTCAACCCAAATGAGTCTGTGATCGTGATTCACTGAAATTCAAGTCCATGCTGGGGCTGCTCCCTGCCCACAGGACTGCCACAGGCAGCTGGAGTTTGGGCCATGGTTACAGCTCTGGGTCATTTTGCTGCTTCTTGTGATTTTGCTCACCAGGTAGGGGCAGCAGTGACTCCCTGGCTTGCAGGAGAGGGAGACTGGGGACAGCCAGTGTCCTGGGGAGCCCCATCAGTGATGCCAATGTGATGGGGGTGTGCAGGTGGGCACACGAGACTGCAGTGGATCTCAGCAGTCTTGTTAGGGAATCCAGTGGCTCTGTTACATCAGCAGAGCACTGGGAAAGATGATCCCCAAACTGAAAATGGTGTCTTAGTAATTAAATTTCAGATTTTCCCAGATGTCAAGGAGACTTCTTTGAAAGGCATATGAAAAGTGAAAGCATGAGAGAAACTCAGCAGCAGTGGGACTTTAGAGAACAGCACAGTGAGTGGAGGTATCAGTTTGGCAGTGATAGCGGTGTGAGGATGGAATTGGCAAGGATTGTAGAGAGAGCACATAAATCTCTTTAGACCAGCTCTAAGTGTTGTGTGGAGAAAGACAAGGACCCCTGCTGAACCTCCACTCCTCATTCCACATCACCTTTGACATGGAGCTTTCCAGAAAAAAAAATATTACTCAAGTGCCACTTGTATAGGAAAAGCAAACATCCTCTGAATTCTTTTCCCTCCATGCCCTTCACATGGTGCAGAAGTGACTATCCAAACCAGACTCACAGGGAATATGCCAAGCCCAGCCCCACACTCAAATCCTGTCCTGCAGACATGGCTGGGGTCACTGCCCGTCCTGGTATGACCAAACTATGCTGTGTGCACCTCACACTGTGAAATCCCCCACTCTGGGAGGATTCAAAAGGTCTCCCTGAAACTAGGTGAGAAACCTAAACCTGCTGCATGAATTTGCATAGCCAAAGTGCATGAGAAACCCCCATCAGCAACAAGGACACTGGTGCTCTAAAGCAGATGCTCTGCACTGTCTCTGACCTCTCGGGCATCCTCCTCCGGGGACACCTGCAAAATAGCCTCAAAAAAGAGAATTACAGCTATGAGTAATGGGATGTGTAATTCGTATCTCCACTGAACACCAGGGGTGCATCAGCCTGCTCTGCCCCTGCTCTTGGCTAAATGCTTTAGTATTCCACAGGCAGTGACAATGACCATCTCTTTCTCTCTGTGAAAGATGCAATCCTGCTGTCCAAGCTAACCTACCCTCTGCTCTCCAGGAACCACTTCTTCTTCCTCTCCAATTACTTGATCTATTAACACCCTCAAACTATGCTTAGAAGAATTCTTCTCTGTGAGGGTGCTGAGGCCCTGGCACAGCTTTCCCACAGAAACTGCGGCTGCCTCATCCCTGGATGTGTTCGAGGGATATGGGTGGAGTTCCCCCAGAAGAACTAATTCTTTACTAATGTTCCTGGTGATAGAAATGATGACAGGCTACCTGGGGCCACCCTGGTGCTCTGCTTCACTCTGGAAAGCACAGAAGTTGTCAGGCCACCACAACCTCTGCACAGCACTAGGGCTGTTTAGGAGACAAGGTAATGGCTTAGTAAAAATTAAAGGCCTGGGGAAAAGACCAATAAAAAACAACAATCAGAGGAAATTATGGTTTTGGAAGGCCCTTCCCAGAGAACAGAGCGAGTGGAGCATCATAGTTATTTCTGTATCTTCCTCTGATTCATGGACTGTGCTTCTTACCCAGCCTGTCACTCCTGCATGGTGCACCAAAGGCCTGGAGGCTACAAACAGGGCCAAGCCATGCCCTGAGCTCTTCAGGGGCACAGTGTGTGCTCACAGGTGCACCCTGGCACAGGCTCACAGGCAGGGACCTGGAAGAAAGGGCAGCAGCACCCAGAGCCCCAGAGATGCCCTGGTGCACTCCGGTGCAGACACTGCTGCACAGACACACAGCAGGAGTTTGTTGGACCCACGTGTGCAGCTCACACTGCAAAATGCACAAGGGCACATATGTAGGGGAATCAAAACATGCACATCAAACCCTTGCCAGGCTCCCAGAGCAAACACCTCAGATTTGCCCCATGCCAGGCTCCAAATTGCCAACAAGACACATCTATGGTTCTCCCAAGACATAGCAGTGGTCCTTCTCCTTTCTGAGAGCCAACATCCAACACTTTTGGACTTGCCTAAGCTCAGATGAGGCACTGGCAGATCTCAGCCTGGCCAAACTGTCACTGGTAGAGTGATCTTTTCTTTATGTTCTTCCACACTGTAACCATGATAATGAGCATCTCTGAAGAGAGAGCAGCTTCAGTTCTAAGGTTCATCTCCAGGGCTGGACCAGGAGGTTCATGGCCAAGGACATAAGAAAAAATTCCTTCTCTCATCTCATCAATCTCCTGACAAATGGCAGTGGCGAGGTGGAGAGTTTTCTGAGTGGTTCTCCTCCACCACCCCAGCTCTCCTCCAGACCTCTAATATCACAGGGCACATTTACATTCCCTAGGATATTTCCCCCAAAAAGCAGCCCAAGGACTCCTTAAACGAGCATCTGAAAAGATGCAGAGGCCTCAGATACCTGGAGACAAAAGCAGTCATTAAAAAGGCATAAACAAAGGGCATCATGATTGTTTTGCCACATCTCTCCACTTGAGAGGAGGCTGAAATAACCTTTACATAATCCCATTAGCATTTTCTAGTGAAAACAATGGCATTTTAGGAGGCAGAACAATGTCTTTTCTTATAATCCAGAAAGGTCAAAGGTATTTATCTGATTTAATATTTTATAATTGATATTAAGTGACACAGAAGAATAAAGTGGGCAGGTGGGTGATGGCTGTGGTGACACAGCAGAAGCTGCCCTCTGCTCTTCCAGTAATGTCTGGGGCTGGGCAGGAGCCAGGTCTGGCAGCAACCCCCTCGTCCATCAGCTCTACAGAACAGAGGACTTTCTGTGGTGAGGACCCAGATGCCAAGGCCTCCACGCTCCTGGTGCTGCCACTTGGCCCTATTCCAGTGTCACATCTGCAGGAGCTGACGTTCTAACCAATGTAGTCCAGGGATAAAACACCTCAGAAAATCACAGGATCATTAAGGTTGGAAAAGCCTTCCAAAATCTTTAACTGAGCCCTGACAAGGCCAGCACTAACCCATGTCTCCAAGTGCCAGATTTACATGTTTTTAGAACACTTTTGGGGATCGTGACTCTACCACTACCCTGGGCAGCCTGTTTCAATGCATGATCACTTTTCCCATGAAGATATTTTTCCTTAATATTCAATCTAAACCTCCCCTGGCACAACTAGAGGCCATTTCCTCTCTCCCTGCCTCTTGTTCCCTGAGAGCAGAGCCCAACCCCACCTGGCTCCCACCTCCTGTCAGGGAATTGCAGAGAGTAAGAAGGTCCCCCCCGAGCCTCCTTTTCTCCAGGGTGAGCTCCCCCAGCTGTCTCAGCTGCTCCTTGTCAGACTTGTTCTCCAGACCCTTCCCCAGTTCTCTTCCCTTCTCTGGACATGCTCCACTACCTGAGTGTCTTTCTTGGAGTGAGGATCTTGTTGTGAGTCTGTCTCTATCCTGTGTCCTTCCCCTGGTCAGGTGGGGTGCCAGCACAGTCCTGGCCAAACTGCTGCATCCTCCACAGTGGGAAGGCATGAGACAAAACCTCTGTGGAAGGAAGAGGGAAAGTGTGAGAAGAGGGAGTTATAGAGGCTTGGGTTTCAAAACCAGGTCACAGCACTCCGTTGGAATGAAGGCAGTCAGTGCACACATGATCAGGCATCGATGCTCTCCGTGATAGAGACTTTGAACCTGGAGAAGCAGCAGGTCAGAACTAGCACCACTCTCTGGGTCCCCAAACTGCCCCATCTTACATGTCCCATGGGCAGGTAGGGACAAGGGTTCAGCGTTACAGTGGGTGTCTCACTGCTGCCTGGGGACTGTGACCATGCAGCCCTTGGGTAAGTATCTCCTATTTTCCATCTTTGGTAGGCAATGGAAATGAGGAGGTTATTCTTTGCTGAAACATTTTGGAAAGTCACAGCTGAAATCTCTCACTTGTCTCTTCCATCTGTTTATTTTTACCACTTAATAACACGTCTGTCTCGTCAACTATTCCTGACACCACGGCAAGAAAATCCAACTCCGTGAAGACAGTTTTATCAAAGAGACATTGGCTCTTCGTTACTGTGTGACACCACGTCAGCTCTTCTCCTGAGCATGAAGTCTGCTCTGTAATTTCAAAGGGTGTCTTCTATCTCTTTGAGGAGGTGATATGACCAATATATTTGAAATTGTTGCTTGTTATGCAAAAGGTTATCCAAACCGTGAAGATAAGAAGCAACTTCAAGTGCTTCAAGGATTCTCATTTGTTTGGTGATGTGTTTTTCTCTTCACTGCCACATGATGTCACAGACCTAATTTCAAGTGATTAGTAACAATGGCAAAACAGTCATTGAAATAATCTGTGATAGGGGAGAGAACTCTGGGACAACATGAAGAGGCTGTGCTATCAATAATTTCTCATCATGAATAATAAAGTCCTGGTCTGCAGGCACCAGAACTGCTCCTGCCTCTGCTTTCCAGAGGTGTCCCAGCTCTCTGCAGAGGGGCAGTGTGCCCAAGTGCAGGTCAGTGCTGTTCATCTCCTTTTAATTTGAGTAATCTTGGTTTTATTTTCTTGGCAGTGGATCGCTTCTTTCACCTCTTTTGTTTAAAACTATGCTCCTGGTTTCATTCCTGAACCCTCCACCTGATGGGGAGACTGGAAGAACTGAATCTGAACCACCTGACATTTTCAAATGAACTGTTTTACCACCTTTCCCTTATTTTTCAGCCCTGCCTTAAGTACTTGGTTTTATAAGCTTTGGAACTAGCCAAGCCAAACCAATGTTCCTGTTTGTTTTTTTGGACAGGGAGCAGGGATATTTCACTGAAACAGAGTCTTGAATCTCCCAGTTTGCTGTTCAGAATCACTCAGAACATGTAACACTCTTCTGGGCACATTCTGGTAGCAGAATTCCAGCAGCGTTGGTTGGGAGGGACCCAGTCCAACCTCCTGTTGGAAGCAGGATTGTTGCCAGCATTAGGAGAGAGGAGAGCACAGCCGTGGGTGTCTCCATGTGCAAGGCACGATGGATGAAGGCTGTTTGTGACAGCAGCACCTGCATTCAATGATCCCAGACCTCCTCACTAGTCCTGAGTCTGGTATCTCCTTGTATCCTGTGCATGGTCCTGTTGTGCACACAGGAAGTTGACTGCCAGTAGCTGGCATTCCAGAAGTGATCCTCAGCTAATAAAAGCATTCCTCAGCACTTCAGAAAAAGGGCAAGGCAATTCCTGTGTCAGATTAGTTCAAGGGACCATCCTGTTCACTCTTTGTCCACATGAAAGGCAACATAACTGCCAGAGACCATGATAACCTGCCCTGTGGGAAGCTCCTTCCTTCCCTGGAAAGGAATGGGCACCAAACACCTCCAGGATCTCCCCTGCCTGTGTGAGAAGCTACTTCCAAAAACTAGGGAAAGAGGACCAAAACTGCATTGTTTAATCTTGGGAGTTTTCCTAAGTGTCCCTCTATAGGTTATATTCCACTGCAGGTGTATCCCATCGACAGCACCATGAGCTCTGCCCTGAATTGTGGAGTAGGAAATGATCTGGCAGGTTCTGCAGATCATGGAAAGTCTCTAACAAGTGCAAATAAGAACTCACCAGTTTCTGAAAAGTAAATTCAAATTCACTCATGTGAGGGAGAAGGATTTCTTCCAAAAAGATGGAAAGACTTTAGTGAGCTTGTAAGAGAAATGGCTCAACCTTGCTCCAGTATTGGGGGCTTTTTCCTCCCAGAAATTACTCTTTCAATGAAGGACCTGCCTTATGCTTCTCTCTCTCTTTGGTTGAGACTGGAGCATGGCTGATCTGGGAAAAATCTACCTTTTCCTTGCTTTGGTCACAAAAATGCTGAGAACAAACCTTCAGGAATCTGCTGCCAACAGAAGGGTGCCAGGCTTGGATGCATCTGCCAGGGCCCATGTAACACATCTCCTGACTGTGGCTGGGCCCGTGATTTTCCACTGAAATGGCATTTCCCAGGTTCCCTGAATTCCCTGATTTTCACTGCCTTGTTTTCTCAATCCGTTTGGGTACACTTGCCTTGTTTTGTCAGGAACTGCCAAACCTCAGCAAGTGAACCGAGAACTGCATCCCAAATGAATTCTGTAGCAGAAAAAGAGCACATCGGGCTGTTGTCCAAGGTCCTTCCCTTCAACACATCTGCACTAGCAGAGAGGAAAAGAAGGGCACCTATCTAAAAATAAAATTATTGAATATTTAGGTGTTGCTATTTTCATCATATATTGTTTTAAAGCTTCGGTTCATTTGGTGCTTCTTAAACACAATAGGGACATGGGCGAAGGGAAGCACCTGTATTACCTACAGAAATGCTGAGCTGTTTGTAGCCTCTGGGCACAGCCTGGCCCAGAAACAGAGGCAAGTGGAGGGTGATGGCTGTGGAAGGTATGGAAGGAGAGAGGGAATGTAAATTGGAACTGATTTCTTGGTCCCACTTTACCTGCTATTGCCTGGGTGCTCCTTCCTTCCCACCCTTCCATCCAGCACAGGGAGCTGTGGAGCCCAAGGCTGCAGGTTGTGTGGTCAAGAGGCACACAGTGTTCTTCGGATGACTCGTCTGTCCCAGATGCTGGAAGATGGAAACATAGATTCACAGAAAAATTTACAGGCATTCAACAATTTAACCACCACGAGGAAGTTTGGATTTCACGTGTGAGGGGGGGATGAAGGCAGACACAGCTTCATCCCCTCCTACAATGATTCCAGCTGTCACAGTCAGAGGCCCAGGACAGAACCAAACTGCACCTCTTCAGTTCAGCTTGTGTTCCCAGACATAACACAGTCATCTGAGGGGCCAGGGGATGTGGTAGTTCCCCTGAACTTGGCTGCCGGGTCTCCTTGAAGGAGCAGAAGAGCTGGGGACAGGGACAAGTACTGTGGTTGGTACCACAGGACAGGAGGAACCCTAAGGCTGACCAGCAAGAGCCACACTTACAAAGGAGATGGATAAATCACAATGAACCTAGACATTTTCTATCTACACGTTTCACCAACATTATTTTATCCTATCTAGTCATTTGATCCACCTTCTAAATCCAAACTTTAATATTTTTAGTTATCTAAAAAGACAGAAAAAATGCTCACACACAGAAGACCAGAAGCTAGAGTTGAAAGCATAAAACTCAACACTGATCAGTAGATCCATTCTGAGTCACACCCTGGCAATTAGAGGGAAAAGGAACACAGTTAACTCAGAGCCATGTGAAACTTTGTACATTCAAAAACACCAATAGTGTTTTATTCAGAAAAAAATAAACAACTTAGCTTTGAATGAGATTAACATTCACATGAGGTGACATTTGCCATGATAACACGAGCCAGAAACAAGTCTTGCCCCAACAGTACAGGAGGGTGTGTATAATCCTCATAGAGGCAACGAGACCCCCCAGCTGCTCCCAAATTCCTGCAGAGCCATTCCCACTGACCTGTCCTCAATGCCTGCTGATGTTGAATTGATCTTTGGTTCTCCCTGCAACCAGTTTACTATTTTCTGGTTTAGCTTCTCTATCAATCCATCATATTTAAACTACATCCTCTGAATTTTTTATTTTTTTTGAGCTTTACATTTTTGCCTTGGAGATTTTCTAGCCGGCAGCCAGATGGGGCCCCTCTTCTTTCCCTTGGCTCTCCTCACTGTGAGGAGAATAAAAGCCTCCTCTGTTCACTTTGGACAGGTTTCCAGAACTTGTAGGATGGTTTATCTGGAAGGAACATTTCAGATTTTTCTATGCTGCAGCAGACACCATAGACAGGGATGTATCTTCACTGTTGAAGGAGAGCAAAACTGAAAAAATGCTTTTTCCAACCTTCTTTTAAACAAGACAGAGCTTGAGCCCTCTCCTACCTCACTACCCTTGACCTCTTGAGGTGTTTTGCCCTCCAAGCTCTTTCTTTTGCAGGACCACAACAGCCAGAAGGGATCTCTGGTGGTCTCTGGTCCAGCACCCCACCAGCACTTTCTTCAGTCCAGAGTTAACTGCCCTTCAAGGATGGAGGTCCAACACTTCACTGGGGTCACTGGCCCCTGTGGAACTATTGGATCATCCTCCAGGCCCCTACTGAGCAATCACTTTTATCAAACAGGGAGGGACAGTGCCCACCTTGGCTGTCCTTAGGGCCCTGCTCACCTGTGGCTGTCTTTGGACAGCTGGTTGTCCAAGAAAGGTAGTACTTGAGGTTGCCCACAGCACAGACAGGCTCTTAGAAAAACCAATTTGCACTAACAGTAACTCTATTGCAGTTCTTCTTTCTCAATCCTGGCATTTTCCATCTCTCTTGTAGGACACTCTGCACCTGGGAGGAACTGGGGACTACACAGGGCTGAACACTCTTTAATGCCCCTGTAGACCATGCTGGAAGGGGCAGGTGTCAGTGTACCTGCTATTCCCCATGGGTGTTCCTGGTGGAAAACCAGCCTCCACCCTAAACACACATTGGACAGAACATCTGACTTTCCTTTTCCTGGCAAGCATCTGTCTCACCCCAATTATAAATACATTCTTCAGAAACATAAATGCATAACTTAACACCTGCTTTGACACAGGCATGGGAAGAAAAACACACTGTGACCTTGAGGAGAGCTCACACCATTTCACCTGGTCCCCTTGGTGCAGCCCCATGTCCCTTGCATAGGTGTGACAGCAGCCAGCAGCCGGGGCTGGGACTGGAGCTGAGGCTGTAGTGTTTGGGGCTTTC
Source organism: Campylorhamphus procurvoides (assembly GCA_013396655.1). Taxonomy (NCBI): domain Eukaryota; kingdom Metazoa; phylum Chordata; class Aves; order Passeriformes; family Dendrocolaptidae; genus Campylorhamphus; species Campylorhamphus procurvoides. The sequence continues at coordinate 150,857 of WBMV01005420.1, read as the reverse complement.
TCATCACATTTAATGCTGCAACATTTGTTTTCAGGCAGAAAGCACCAGTGGTGCCCTTGACTTGCAGTGGGGCCAGGTTTGCCCTGGCAGTGTTATGACTGGCCAGGTGGCCCTGTCCTCTGCAGACACCACAGTGACTCTCTGCTGATCCTGATGCTCCCGTGGGGCAGGAGCTATTCGCAGTGGGCTTCAGGACCTGCACGCCACAGGGTGCAGATGAGAGAAACTTTTCCAAGAGAGCATCCTTGGCCTCATTGAACAGGGCGATGTCGAGGCCGGGAGGCAGCTGGAGGATTCTGACGGACTCAGCACTCAAATAGCTGTTGCCTCAAATAAAACCTGAGGGTCAGGGGCCAGCCCGGAGCAGTGCCGAGCAGAGCTCGCCCAGGTCACTCTCGTCGTTCTCCTCGGGCTCGCTGCTGAAGGTGGAGGGGCTGCTGCTGGGCAAGCTGTGGCCAGAGCCTGTCCTCAGGAATCCTTGTTCCTTTGGGCCTGACGAATCCTGGAGGCACGTGCTGCCTGCACCGGCACGAGTTTGCTGGGAGTCTGGCTCAGAGCCCTTCCTGTGGCTGAAAAAGTGCCCCAGCAGGGATTTCTGGAGGGTGGTTCGCAGGCTTTCACAAGTCCTCTGCTTTGTGCTCAGCTGGGTGTAATGCAAATCCAACTGCAGGACCACGTCTGTCTGGAAGGGGAGAGCGAAGGAAGCAAAGTGAATTGGAGACTCGGATTAGAAACAGAGCTTTCCTGCTGCTGCTGCCAGAAACAAGAGGCTTGGCTGGCTGTTGAGCAGGCTCACAGCCCCATGCTGTGGCGTGATGGAGCAATGCTACTGCCAGGGAAAAGGAGTCATTACATACTCATACAGCTCATGACATCTGTGGGCCTCAGCCATGGATTCTGGATTTCAGGACTTCTCCTGAAAGAAGGCCACCTCACTTGGGATCTCATGAGCCTGATCAGAGCGCTGCCACTGTGTGTATCACCCCCAGGGATGCTGGCATGGGGGAGCAGGAGGAGAGAGGGACTGCACCCAGGCAAGGAATGGCACGACATCCATCCTGGCCATGGCTGGGACCACGGCCCAGGGGAGAGGAAAGCATGAAAGGGAGGGATATAAACCACTTCCAACCCTGGAAGTGTTCAAGGCCAGGAGGGATGGGGCTTGGAGCAACCTGGTCTAGTGGAAGGTGTCTCCGCCCATAGCAGGGAGGAGAAACAAGAGAAGATTTAAGGTTCCTTCCAGCCTAAACCATTCTGGGATTCTATGAACTAAAACACACATCACACTGTAAAAGCCAACAGCTTTTAGCAGCACAACTCCACAGGGATCCATTCACAGCCTAGCACTATTTTAGAATTTTTTAAAAGATGAAGAAATCAGAAAATAACCACATTCATGGCAGCCAAACCCCTGAAAGCAAACCCCCAGCACAGGGCTGTGCCTGAAACGCCTGGCTGTACACAGCAAGGAGCAAGAAAATTCTGGCAGGCAATGCAGGGTCCAGGTCTCCTGTCTGCCCTTAAAAGCCAAGCAGAACACTGGGAAAGGTTCAGAAAAGAGCTCCAGGAGCAATCAAGGGCTGAAAGCCCTTCCATATGCTGAGGCATGTCACATATTTAGCAAATGGAGCTTGCTGTAGGCAGACCCAGGCAGAGAGCAGCGCTCGGTGCAAGATCCTCTGGCTGTGTTAAGTGACGAGAAAAAATAAAGTAGAAAGAAGGTACACACTGCTGCTTGAGGACAGCTATCTGCTGAGAGACAAGCCAGGGCACCAGCAATTCTGCCACTCTCATAGTCTTTAAATAGTTTGAGGGTGTTTTGAAGTGTCAAACAGACACAGCTTGGATCAGGCTTGGCAGTATTGTTCTGATGACAGGACCTCCTGGCCAGCCCATGAGCTCATCTCTCAGGCAAGCACACAGCCTAGTGAGATTCCTTCATGTGAAGCATTTGGGCTAGTTTGACTTTCCCTAGGCTGATGGGGCAAAGAACAGCCTCCCTAGCCAGGTAGCACAGAAAAACACAGTGAGCCATGATAGGTGGTGCCTCTCTTCGCTCCTGGGGCAGCTGCTGTGGGTCAGGTTTGCTGGGAGCGCCAAGCAGGGGAGACAACACAAAAGCAAAGAGCATTCAGGCTCTGCAGGCTGATCCATAAGTCAGAAAGGTTTTGCTGAGGTGGAAAAGGTGAAGTGAAAGAGGACAGCACCCTGCTCTGGAGACAGGCTGTGAGAGCTGGGGTGTTCAGCCTGGAGAAAGTTCCAGGGAGATCTGAGAGCTCCTCCCATTGCCTAAAGGGGCTCCAAGAAAGCTGCAGAGGGACTTGGGACAAGGGCATGGAGGGACAGGACAAGGGGGAACAGCTTTCCACTGCCAGAAGGAAGGCTTAGATGAGCTACTGGGAAGAAATTCTTGGCTGTAAGGGTGGGCAGGCCCTGGCACATGTTGGCCAGAGAAGCTGTGGCTGCCCCATCCCTTCAAGTGTTCAAAGCCAGGTTGGATGGGGCTTGGAGCAGCCTGGTCTAGTGGAAGGTGCCCCAGCCTACGGCAGGAGGTGGAAGTGGAAGAGCTTTAATGTCCCTCCTAACCCAAGCCAGTCTGTGCTCTGTGAAAGAGAATGTTTTTTTTGCCTTGAAGATCAGAAAGCTCCTCTAACATCAATCTGGATGTGACACTGACACAGGCACGTGGTCAGAGAGGCACATCCAGCTGCAGCTGTGGGCATGGGGAGCACCAGTTATGCAAGGGTGCAGGAAAACTGTGGAGATTTGCACCTGGAAGCTCCCTACCTGAATTTTCTGCAGGCCGCAGAGCTGGAAGACACAGTCCAGCTCCTCCCACTTGTACACAGAGGCAAGCAGAGTCTCCACATGGCTCCGACGCCTCTCCCTCGGCACAGCTATGGCCTCCTTCTCCTGGGTCAGGAAAACAAGGGGAAATGCAAGGAAATTTCAGCACTGACATGGAGTATTGAGGCACAAGTACCCATCAAACGTGCTGCCTCTCTGCACACAGCAGTGCTTAGGGCTTTGACTGACACTGCCTGGTGAAAATACCGTGTATCCTAACAGAAGTACTACAAAGATCAAGCCACAGGAATACAGAGATTTTACACACTCACCTTGTGAGTATCAATGAGAAGACCAAGCTAAACATCCCCTGAGTACATCTGTCAGGAAAACTGGGATATGATGGGATTTGGAGCAGAGCAGAGAGCAGCTACAGCTGGTACCACCACCACTGGTAGTGTCAGCAGGGTGTCATGGAGGGAGCAAGTTTTCCAAGGGCATAGCTGGAGCAAGCTCAGAGTTGTGCCAAGTGCGAAATTAGCCCCCCACCATCTACAGAACTGCCAGTTCTTGCTGAGTTACTCAAACACAGATAAAATAGCCCCATCTTTGTGAGATCCTCTTCAATACTGATCATATCTTGGAGCCACTGATAGCACAAGAACAGACAAGGGAAAAAGGGCATTACAAAATCATAGCATCATGGAATATCCTTGTGTTGGAAGGGAGTTCCAGCAGGGCTGGGGCCATGATCACATCCCTCTCGCTTTGGATTTGAGCCCTACAGGATGAGTGACAGATCCCAGTCCACCAGCCCCTTTCAGAGGGTACTTCCCTCTGCCAGCTTGCTCTGACGACTGTCCCAGTGCAATCCTTAGCAGTAGAAGTTGCACTGGGCATGCTGATGAAGGAGGGTGTTAGGATATTTGGGGAGGTACAGGTTGGAGAAGCCCTGGGAGCTCTTCCTGGCTTTTACAGACCTTCCCCAAACTGCTGCCTACAAGTGGTAAGAGCAATTTATCTCTGGCCAGGAGAGTAACAGAAAATGTTGGGTCCCAAATGCTGGTTGGGATCTGCAGGCATCAGGGCCACCCCACCATGCAAGGTTGGCAGAACAGGAGTAGCACCATCGCTGATCCAATAGATCCACCAGAGGCTGAAGGAACAGCATTTATTTCTGTGCAAGGGAAAGCCAAATCCCACCTCTGCACTTGGAAGCTCATTACTGGAAAGACAAACTGGAGGGAGTGTGGGGAAGAACAGGGCAGTGAATGGATCTGACAGAAGGAGAGGTGTGTGTGCCAAGAAGGGAGGACACAGCACAGATGAGGATGGAGCAGCGCTCCTGCTCAGGGAGCCTCCTGGCTCCTTCCACCAGCCTAAACTGTGCCTGAAACAGGAGACAGCTGCAATGCAGAGCATCTTCTGCAAATGAACATAACCCTTCCCTCCCCTGCCCTGCTGCATCAGGCACCTGCTCCCACCACGTTGATGGTGTCCAGCCAGCTCCCTCCTCCAGCACATGCTCCCAACCTGGAGCACTGTCTCCAGCGGTGGGGCACAACATCAGAAGGATGTGGAGCTGCTGAAACAAATCCAGAGGAGGCCATGGAGATGCTCCGAGGGCTGGAGCCCCTCTGCTGTGAAGCCAGGCTGGGATAGCTGGGGGTGTTCCCCTGGAGAAGAGAAGGCTCCAGGGAGATCTGAGAGCCCCTTCCAGTGCCTAAGGGGGCTTCAGGAGAGCTGGAGAGGGACCTGGGACAAGGGCCTGGAGGGACAGGTCAAGGGGTCCTCTTTGGATTCTCCCTGCAGGTGTTTATAGACGTGGATGAGCCCCTCCTAAGCCTGCCCTGGTTCGGGATGAATGGCCTCAGTTCTCTCAGCTTCTCCTCACAGGGGAGGTGCTTCAACCACTGCATCACCTTCATGGCCCCTCACTGGACTCTCCAGTATGTCCATGTCTCATTTGTGCTGAGGAGCCCAGAACTGGTCATGGATGGAGAATAAACAATATCCACTGCCCTTCCTTCATCCCCTGAGCTCATCACTTCGATGCAGAGAGCATCAGGTTTTCAGGGATGGAAGCCCTATTCTAACTGCTCCCAGCCATCTCCTTGTCCTTACTGTGTTTGGAAAAGGCTTCAGGGGTTATTGGCTCTATCACTTTCTCAGGGATCACAATGAGGTTGACCATCTTGCAGATGGTCCCCAGATCTTCACTCCTACCCTCCTGGAAGGCAGGAGTGACACTGCCTTCTACCAGGCCTAGGAGGACATGAGCCAATGGAGTCTCATCACCAGCTCCCTCAGCACTCATGGATGCACCCATTAGGTCCCAGACATTTGTGAATGTCCAGTTTAGTGCTCCCTGATCTGGCCCTCCTCCTCTGGGTGTAAGTCTCCCTTGATCCAGACCTTCTCCCTAGTCTCAGCAGTAGAAGCCCTTCTCGTTGCCCCCAGATCCAGCTCCAAATGCACTTTGGTTTTACAAACCCCAGGCCTCTGTGCTTGATCCACGTCTCTACAGTTCTCCTACATCACCTGGCCCTGCTTCCATCTCTTGTACAACTTCTTTTCATGTGTGAGCTGAGATAGGAGCCCCCAACACACCCACACAGGCCTCCTGCTGCCTTTGCTTGATTCTCTGCTCATCAGGATCCTTGAAACTCCTCCACCTTTCCAGGGCTGTGTCCCACAGGAACACAGCTCTCCAGCCTAGTCACTTCAAGACATTCACCTGGGAAAGGAGTGACCTGATGTATTTGCTTTAGCAGGAGGGTTGGACTAAATGATCTCCAGATCCAAACACTCCGTGACTCTAATCTCAAGGGATCAATTAAAGCCCTGACACATGAGATTCAAAGCCCCTTGGCTACAGCAATTCATTAACCACAAGAATCTGCACTCTGCTAAATTCCCAGCCACCACAGCCTCCTGTTCTACAAACTAATTCCCTTGCATACTCTCCTTTACCATTTCTGGCTGCGTAGGAGAAAAAAATTTTCTAAATTAATATTTTTAGCCAATTCATAATTATTTATAAACCTTTCCCCATGGTGGGACACAGTTTTTAATGAAGATGATGCCCAGGAATTGGCAAGGCCAGAGCTTTAGCTGGCCCAGAAATACAGATATTCTAAATAAACTGGGGGAAGGGTGACTGGAAAGGCCATTAGGTCAAACAGTTCTAGATCAAGTGACTGGAAAACAAGGAGATCCAACATAAAGGTTTTTAAAAAATAAGGATTCAAACAGTATAGAGAAAAGAATTGGGAATGCTCTAGCTGTCAGCATAGTTCCTTTGCACACATGCTAGAACAGCCCCTCTCCCTCTGAAGACAGTGCTTGTCAGGTAAAAATGCAGGTCAGGCAAGACACAGGATGGCAGGGAATACAGGACAACTACAGAAAATGGATCAATGCCAGAAAATTCCATTCTAATTATCCCTGGCAAACCTACAGCAAGCCCCGTTAAGTCACTTTGGTAAGCAGAAAGTGGCAAGTCATGGTAAAACTCTCGTTTCCTCAATAAAGCAGCTCCCTGGGACCATTCCCATGCAACCTTCTCTTCAGCCTGGTTTTGTTGGCCTTTGGCCTCCAGCTCCTGCACCTCAGCAAACCCAGCTCCCTCAGCATCCCTCGGGAGGGCTGGCACAGTGATCCTGGAAGGAGCCCGGTGCCCTCCTGCAGACATTTGGCCATCCCTGTGGTCCCCCAGGTGCCCGGGTGGCCTCTGTGGGTGGCTGAGGTGGGACAGGTGACAGGGCCAGTGCAGTGGGAGGATGGTGGGAGGATGTGCTGCCACCTCAGTAGACACCACTGGAGGTCACTGTGAGCCAGCACCGCCGTGCAGCGGGACAGGGACAGGGATCCCACTGCCCTGGCCCTACTGGGGTCCCTTTTTTGTCTCCCCAATCATCTTGAGACAGCTCCAGAGGCAGGAGCACACAGCTGGGTCCCCTTTTCTCAGCTGATGTGGGGTGGGTGCACACAAATACCTGCCCACAGACACACACACAAACACGTTTTTCATGCATGATTAGGGAGCTCACAAGGGGAAACGATGCTCCAGCTCAGGAACAGGCAGGATCAGGCTCCAAACCTCCTGGATACACCACGCTGCATCAGTGACCCCAACGTATTGAGAAGCAGGGTCCTTCCACAAGCAGCAATGGCTGAAAAATCCACCACAGCTACACTTCAGCAAAAGCACTAGAGAAAAGGAGGGAGATGGTTAGCAGAAAGGAGCAGCAAGTAAAATCCTTAGGGATGGCATGGAGACCACCAGGAAAAACCACGCTGAGCATGTGGTCTGTTAGGAAAGGTGTGAGAAAGGGTGAAAAGAAGCTGGTATGGCTCAACAGGGAAGAAATAGGGAATATTAGCATAGCAGGCTAAGAAGGCATGATTCAAAAAGCCAGATCTGCTTCCAAATACGGAAAACCGAATGGCTCTTCCCCTCAATCAGATTAAATGCAATAATTTAATCAGGCAGGCCAGAAATCAATCTGAGAGGTAACTGGTTAAAGGCATCAAACTGGTGCCAAATCCTTGATGTGATGCATGAGGAGCAAGGCAGGCGGCCTGCAGGGAACCCACTGAGGCATGGAAGAAGCCTCAAGGAGATGTGTGCAGAGGAGAGGATCCTTTTCCACCTGGGATCAACCTTTCCCAGCCCTCAGGACCACTTGGACTCAGCCCAACCACAAACCCACCTGTGCCCTGGGGAAAGCAGCCTGGGAAGGGGAGGGTGTGGAGGACTCACAGTGGGCTGGCTGAGCAGGAGGCGGGGGGCAGCGACGTGGGCCGGGGGGTGCTGCAGCTTGGCACACACAGACATCAGGTTGGAGAAGAGCCGCAGGAACCGGAGCTCCACCTGCACCCCACAGGGGAAGGTCACCGTTCTGCTCAGTGGCTCTGGAAGGGAAAGTCAAGAGGGATCAGCTCCTTGGAGCATCCTGCTGACACCTCCCTGCAGCGCAATGTCCCTGAGGGGCACAGTGACCCCCAGCCCTCTCCTCCCTGTGCCCTGCATGGCTCACCGTGGGCCTGTCCCCAGCACTCAGCACCTGCTCCCGAGGGACAGATGGGGTCTGTCAGGGACCGGGCTTCCTTTAGGGTGTGTTTGATCTCCATCACCTGCTTCCCAGTGACCAGGGGATCCCGGCCGATGTCTGTGGGAAAGAGTTGGAGGCACAAGGGTCACTCCAGGTTCTCTATTGATCTCCCTGCCTTTCAGACCCTACATGAATGTCTCCATACTGCTGCCAGGCTACTGAAAGCTCACATGGGCCATGGCCTGGGATTTGGATTTTAGGGAATGGTTGGCTGGCTGGCTGGGATGGGGTTGTGCAGAGCCATTCAGTCTCTGCTCTCTTTTCTCACCCCTGCTACTGAAGTGATCCTTTACCTTCTAACACATCCTCCAACATGTGTGTAACCTTCTTCTCTTTCAGAATGTGTTTCTTCAGGTATTTCATGAAGATGCCAGAGCTGAACTCCCCATCCTGCAATTCATAGGCTTCTGCATCTTCGCTCCTGAAAGAGTAAGGACATTTCTTCAGAGTCCTCACATTTCTGTATCAGGCACAAAGTCCTGGGAGTGATTCTGGGCTTGCCAACTCCATCCATACTCTGTTGGCTGAGTCCAAGTTTGCTTCTCAAGGAATAACCCAAAGTACTTGGGTTTGGCCCAGGAGGTTGTGGGAAGGGCACAGGATGGGAAAGAGCAGTGGAAAGGGATGGGATAGGAAAGCACAGTCTCCAGCTTAGGCAGGTGACAGAAGGTGAAAAGCCAGCAAAGCTGGCACTGGAGCAGTAAGCAACACCCATCATCTCAGGAGGCTTCAGGTGGGCTGCTTGTGTCACACGAACCTGGGGAATCCGGCTCAGGCCTGAAGTACAGGTGACACAGGAGCTGATTTTACCTTCATGCACAATCTCTCACTGAAGCATAGGCTGCCATGAGTGATGGTAGGAGGAAGAACAGAAGTGCATGAACAGCAAAAGCAGCAGACAGAGGGTGAGAGCCAGAAGAAATAAGAGATAAGCCCTCTCCAGCCTTCAAAGCCACCATGCATGAAAGAATGAGAGGAGATATGGCTGTGCCAGCATCTGGTCCCATGTGACAGTGTGGGGACAGCAAAGAGAACTTACGTGGCATAGCCATAGACAGTATTTCCCCAGGGCTCCAGCGGCTGCACCTGGGAGATGGCACGTCCCGGGTTGTACCTGGAAAAGAAAGCAAAGGCATGAGTCAGTGTAGAGGACATCTGTCAGCTGGAGGGGACAAAGCACATATGCCCCCCCATGTCCATCTTCTAGGGATGGCAATATCCAGAGGCTGGATTTTAACAACTCCAGACAGCAGCACACTGCAGAGAACACATGGGCTCATCATGGCCCAATGGACAACTGTCCCTGCAGAAGTCAGAGGCCTGCACTGTGCAGGGCTCAGTCACCCATGCCAGGGTCTGGGGTACCCCACAGGGCCCCTCCAGACCAGGTATACACTTCTGCCTCAGGGAACCAAAGCAGGTTATGGCCCATACACCACCAGATCTCACCAAGAGATGGGATCAGGAGATGCACACCCAGGTCTTGAAGCCCAAAACTGGTCCTGGCACCCCAGTCTACATGCAGCTGAATGAGCACAGCCCTTGTTATGTCAGGTAGAACCACATTTCCTGGTTTCCACCAAAAAAGATCTCATGGTTGCACTGCATGGTCAAGCCTTGCCTATCTGACTGCAGCCAGACTGACAGCATGGGGACAGGCTGCCTCCAATTCACACCAGTGACTTGGAGCTGTTCCCAGTCACACAGTGACAAGAGCCAGAAACAGAGGCAGTGTTATTCTGCATTATTCAATTCCAGCACAGCTTCCTGGGGCTGAAGCTGGCACGCTAAGGAGAGCAGAAGGGACGGCTGTATCGCCAGCAGCCAGTGTCACCTACTGCTGGTGGCACAGTCTGGAGACGTTTCATGGAAGGATTCAACTGGCTTGTGTGAGTTCTCTTAAAGATGATCAGAAGAGAAAATGTGGGAAATATGCTTCTAAACATGACTATTGAGATTTATCTGCTCCTCAGCTGCTCCTAAATTAATGCAGAAATCTGGGGTTCCAGATCCAAAGATAAATCAGAGAATTCCTGGAAGAGGCAATCGCATCCGCCCCAAATCAGCAGATAAATGTACGAGGCTACACACAGGCTCTGTGTTCCTGGTTCCTCCTCTGCTAAAGCTGAACATCTGCTCCCACTTGGCAAAGGAGGATGTGTTTCTCACCGCCCTGGCATTTCTGATGCCAATATATGGGGTGAGGGGATATTCTGGGTGAGCTCCCTCTCAGCACAAACACAGCTCCTCCTGGTTCATGCACGAGCTGTTGACAGACCCACAGAATCAGCTGATCAAAAGGGCCTTGGGAAAGGAGGCCCTCAAAGCCTTGCTTTACACAGGGGTGTAAACACACAGAGCTATGAAATCCAGACACTTGCCCAAGCTAAAATGATTACTTCTCAAATAAAAGTAGCTCAGGAGAGAGTTTCTATAGCAATCCCCCAGAATATCAGGGATAACACCCACTGCATGAAGTGCTGTGCTTGTTGTGGTGGTGTTGTGTGGTTCCTGTTGGGAGGTGTGAGCTTTGGGGAAGGAGAGAGAAAAACAGGTGCACAACCTTTCCTAAACACCTCAGCAGATCTCACACCACCTCCTCTTCCCACCCAAAGCCCATTAAGACTCCACTGAGCACAGGAACCACTGGCAATGCCAAGGAATGAGACAGTAGCTCAAAAGCTGCTTTATAGATCGTTAGCATTTGTATTGGTGATTCCCTGTGCAGCCTCCACGTCACCAGCCCATCACACACTGCCCTAGTACCCAAAGGTGCACTATCCCAGCTCCTGCTCCACTGCATGATGCCATCCCCTGCCTGTTATCCTGCTGGGGAGAGCAGCAAGGTGCTGTCAGGTATGCCAGAGAAGCAACACGCTCTGCTTTCAGCAGCAAGCAAGAAGGGAGAAAGGGAGAAAGGGGGAGAAAGCAAGAAGTTCAGGGCAGGATCAAGGGACATCAGGCTCTGGTGACACTGGCAATTCAGAGCTTCAGGGTAAGTCCCTGCAAAGCCAGCTTTAAGCAATTCAAAGTGAGCACCCCCAGCTCTGCAGCTAAAAGGTATCGAAGATTTATCATCTCTCCAAGGGCTGTCAGCTCTTTCAGGGTATCAAAATCCTTGTTGTCTTTCCAGTTCTTAGCACAGGAACCACAGGAGGAAGAGAGAGACTTTCCTTCATTTGCTCTCCAGGTCTTTTCTGACCTGTAAATCTGCCTCAGGAGACTGAAAAAAATGAACAAATGACAGCTTCTACTGGAAAGGTCCACCCACCTCTGCTGAAATTGGACAAGTAGTAATTTTCTGCAGCAGGATAGAGGTCTACAGGCCAAGGGAGGATGATGGGCTTTCCACAGACAGCGGGAAAACGCTGATCTCTGACCTCAGCAGCAGCTGCTTCACAACACAACCACTTCAGAAAGATTTGAGGCCAGTAAAAAACAAGTAGCAGGGCTTAAAATATTTCCCCCATCATGCTGCACTCTTCTCACTGAGACGTGAACAAGAACTCAGCCAGGATAAGAGAGGTGAGCTGAACACTTCCGTGGGAAACATGGACCAGGAGAGCACATGATCAGCGAGACCAGGCCAGGTGGGTCAGGCTTGAAACACATAAGACAAAGCCTGTGCTGAGTTTCAGCCAACAGTTTATCCTAGGCAACCTGTCTGTAGTATTTGCCAGGCTTCTTCACCTCAAAAAATCAAGTGAGGGTCTCCAGCCCCTTCTCTCCTGCAGATCTCAAACATCCGAAGCTCTCTGCACTAACACACGACTGACCCATCTTTCCAGAACGTCCTGCAGGACCTGAGAGTGTTGCTGATTTTTTGACACAAATCAATAACCTCTGATGGAGCAGCACCATGGGGTAGGTGGCTCCAGCAATCCCCAGGAACAGCCCACGGGTGGTGTTGAAGCTGAGGCTGGCCACTGTTTCCCAGCCCCTCAGAGTGCCCAACCCAGAGAAGGAAGGGGGAAGAGCACCCTACCATTTTCTGCAGGTGTCCAGCAAGATGACATTCAGGGCTGTCTGCTGCTGCTGCATCTTCTGGAGGATCCTCTGCACGCTGATGCAGTTCTCAGGGGCATAGGGCTGGGGAGCATCAACAGGAACCATGTAGTTCCTCCCCAGATGTTCGTACCCATGGCCAGCATAGTAGAATATAGCTGGGAACAGGGAAACGAGAGGAGAGGATGAATCAGGATGCCAACCTGCAGGTCTGTAACCAGCTCCCCATGGCCTTGCCCCATCTCCTGTCCTGAAGGGATATTGGTGAAGAGCAGACCTAGACCAGCAGCACCTATAGAACTGGAGCTACGCTGAACTCACAGTTTTGATGTTTTTCCAATTTATCCCCTTTGGCAGAGTTGGAAGCAGCCCTGCAAAGCTGTCCTGTACTTGTGGATTCCCTCACTGTCACCTGATGTCACTGGGTTTACATATTTCCAAACCCTCTGTGTTACAACACCCAGGCTTGGCACCTGCCAGGCTGAATTCCACCTTTGTACAATGTTTGGGTTAATCTTCAGCTCTTTGCAGGAAAACAACAACAGAAAAGGATTTCACCATGATGGAAAACACACTAACAGAATTTTAAATAAGAAGCTCCTCAGCTTCCTAGTTTTGGAGAAGAGACTAACACCGGATTAGGTGGTGGAAAACACTCTCTAGATTTCAAAGGTCTGCCTGTATTTCCACACCTATAAGCTGGTGAAAAATTAAGACAGAGATGAGTTCTCCAGGTATCCAGAACATGTGGACCAGGTGCTTCAACAGTCTCAGACCAGATACCAGCCCTGTAAGGCAGGAGAGAAGTCAGACTCATCCAGCTGCTGGTGGGAAGTCCAATACCCAATAAAAACTTTGGTTTTGACTCTTAAGCACGTGAAACTTAGTAATGTTTTCTGCCTTCACAGGAGACGGCAACACAGGGACATCCAGGTGGAAAGCACCAGGGAGCTCAGCATGGCCCACGCTGGTGCTCCCCTCTGACCTCTGTGTTCCATGAAGGGCTTTCCTCCTGCACAGGAATCTGTATGAAGGCTGAAGCTTCCCTAAAGGAAGTTGCACAGTGGCTGGTCACCCCTCCCCAGCACTGATGACACTGCTTGGGGAATACCGGTTGATGAAAGCCAACTTGGGGAAATGAAACGGGTTAGAAATAGCTCAGTGAAGTGACACAGTTGTGCTACTGCAATGGAGGGATGGTGAAAAACGAGAGGTCAGAAATGGGAACAAGCAGCTAAGAGGCAACAGCAGGAGAAATTCTTCAGTCAGATTCACTGCTGAAGCCCACAGTTCAGTGAGAAACCTCTCCAATGTTTTGCCTCCACTGTTCCTGCCCCTGGACTTGGCGGGACACTCGCCTTGATCCCAATTCTGGAAGGAACGTGGTGACAGGGCAGCAGTTGAAGGACTGAAAGCATGACCTCATTCATGTGGAAGATGGAAAACATGATCTCATACTCAAAAAGACCTTGAGCAACCTTTGGTTTCTATTCTCAGGGGACAATGGAAAGTTTCTCAAATGGCTGTTTCCACAGGTGCCGACGACATTTGGGTTCCTCTTCTTGTGGATCACCAGCCAGACATGGTGGGTTCTAATTTGCAGAAGCTTTTAAACTTTTGTAACTTGCAAATCAAAGCCACAAAACCTTCCCCTGAGATTAGAAAAGGGCATAAAACAGGAAGCCTTCTGGAAAAATTAGATGCAGGCACCACAGGCTGGGCCACTCAAGTCATTGAGAGCTGGTGGCTTTTGCCCCTCGGCCTCAGTCCCTGTTCATGCAAGGAAGTGATGACATCTGTCACCTGGCAGCATCACTGATACTTGGAAAAAAAATGAAATATTACAGAAAAGCCCACAAAGAATGATTCAATCCTTCAATCTTCTAACTTTCGAGGTCTTGTGCATCTGAATGCACCACCAGGTGCTCCCCACACTATATAAACCACAAAGACTAGTGTTCAAATCCAAAAAAAGTGAGTTTCACATCAGCTGAGAAACTTTTCCAGCCTCTCCTGGACTTAATTACTTCTCCTGAACAGGAAAGTCAACAATTTGCCCAGAGAAGGAAAGGCCTTTTTTTAAATCTGAGCTTGTCCCACATCGTGTGAGTCAGAACTGCTGATCACAGACAAACTTCCGAGCACCAAATTAAAAAGGGGAAGCTCCAGGCATTGCTTATAATGCAGGAAATGCCAGCATGAGGCTTTATTAAGGCATGACTCCACATTCCAAGTATTTCACTCACAACCTTCTGCTTTTGTTGCATTTCTGATGTAATTTTTTTGACTTGGGACTTTTTAGGACACTCAAAATAACATGAGGGGATTCCTCGTTCACACGAGGACAGAATAATTAGATCACTCAGGGGATGTTTAGGGCCTTCAAAAATCCTCTCCAGCTTTTCTAAGAGATCTAGAAGTGAAGCAGCCCAATGACCTACCACCTCCATTTAGTGAATCAGAGAAGCCTTTGGATCATAAAATCATTAGACTTGGAAAAGACCCCAAAGATCATCAAGTCCAGCATTGGACTGAATCCCACCATGTCCACTAAACCATATCATGCAGTGTCATAACCACTCAGTTTTTGAACACTTCAGGCTCAAGGCCTGGTAGGAGAGGGGGAAGGAGTTAGGCTGGGATGGTCTGGAGATGTGGAAGTGGATGAAGGTCTCATAACAGCCTACAGTTCCTGGAGGGGCAGTTAAAGAGACCATAAGGCCTTACTCCCCTCGTTGGCATGGGTCATACAACACGGGACAATGAGCACCAACCCATGGAGGCTCCTGATGCACCAGCCACCCCTCTCCTCCCCATTTATGTCTACACAGAGCTCTCCTGATTTCAGCTTGGTGGAACATTCAGGTAAAGCTTGAGATATGAGGGGATTTCAGAGAGCAACCACAAAAGGAAGCTGCGAGTGAAGTCATAGGAATATGCTGTCACTGAGTGATGTGCTTGGCCAGAGTGGCCACAGCCTTGTGAGGCCCTTCCCACCAGCTCAGCCTCCCTGGTGAGTCAGTGCTTCCCGGAACAAGGTGGCTGTGCAGCATTTCCCTCGTGGCCATGTCCCTATTATCCATTGCACAACCTCCAAACCTCCTGCTGAGTGCCAGGCTGGAACTGGCCCACGCTGACTTTCACTGTCTGTGTGCCACACAGCTGGGAGATAAGCCTCACACTGAGGTTTGGAAGCAAAAAAAGTCCACCTGGCAAGGTGTTTTCAGGGTATCTGTTGGGCTGGGAGAATTCAGGGATCCCAAAGATGCTCCTTTCACAACCAAATCTGAACACCTGCTTTAAGACTCACAAAATCTGCTGGTTGGGTTTGTGTTTGAGGAACACTTCCCACTGAGAACAGGGCATGATAAGCTCAAAGTCCAACCTCAAAGCCATCTGCAGCTAGCAACGCTCTTCTGCAAAAGGGCTGTCAGGGGCCCAAATTAGACCTTCAGGAAAGAGAAACAAGGAAATCACGGCCAGATGCAGCAGACAGGGCTCAAAAGCAGCTCCCCTCCTCACACACAACAGCCTCCTCCACTTTGTCATCTACGGAAAAATGAAAACCCCTTTTCCAACTCACTATCAGAAGCACTGGCTCCCCAAAAATTCAGCCTGAGCCCATGCTGTTAGGGCTGGAGGC
Source organism: Campylorhamphus procurvoides (assembly GCA_013396655.1). Lineage (NCBI taxonomy): Eukaryota > Metazoa > Chordata > Aves > Passeriformes > Dendrocolaptidae > Campylorhamphus > Campylorhamphus procurvoides. The sequence goes on along the minus strand of WBMV01005420.1, from coordinate 135,305 downwards.
TGCCATGTGATGGACAAACATCGCCTTTGCCTGGCTGTAGCCTGCCCAAAACTGAACAACACTTATCCAGGGGCTTCTGCCAAGCCTGGCACTGCTGTGGACTGTGCTGCAGGTCTCCCTTGAGAGAGAAAAATTCAATTTCTTCTCTTTTAATTCAACAGCTGTTCAGAAAATTGCCCAATCCCTGCTGAGCATGGGCAGGTGGCTGGGCTGACTTGGCCTTACCATAGACTCCCTTCCTCAGGAGCTGCAGGAACTCACTGACCGCTGTTGCCATCTCAGCCTTGTTCAGATCCAGGAGGGAGACAACCTGGAAACCCAGCTGCTCCAGAAGACGACTCAGCTCAAACACATCCTTGACAGGAGCCATGAGGTTGGGGTGATGCTGGTAGCAGTTGTTGCCAACTAAAAGTGCTATTTTGCCTGTAGCTGAAACAAACACCAAGTGACAAAGCTGTAAACACTCAGCGGGAGGCAAGGTCTCACCTCCTCCTGTCAGAGCAAGGATACAGGAAATCTAAGAAGAATATCTAGACAAGAAGGATAGAGCCCAGGCTGCTGCAAGCCTGGAGTGCCCTCCAGAAAGCCCTTGGCCTTCTGAACACTTCAACAAAATACAAAAACAATCATTTTGACAGAAAGGCTTGAAAAGTTTTCACTTGACAGTCAAAATCCCAGGAGTGCAGGAGGTTCTGCTGTACCTGCCCTACCGTGAAGGTGGGCCTGGTGTGCCAGCAGTGTGTGGGAGGGGGATGCACTGAGCCAGGCAAGGAGTCCTTTCCCTCACAGGGCTGAAGGAGAGAAACCCTGGGCTCCTGTCTTGATTTTATCCCTACCTCCCACTATACAAAAAAAACCCCAGGATTTATGTCACTCAGCAGTGGTGGGAGTGAGGAGCTTTGCCCTCCTCTGAGAAGGTATTTCAAGGAAGGGAAAAGGTGTCATGTGAACAACACCTTTAAACTCATTTGGCAGCCCCAGAGCTCAAGACTCAGTTACTCATTAGGAATAATATTACTCCACTTGCTGAGAAAGATCAAGGCTGGTCAGGGGATGGGCCTCATCTTGTGTCATGCAGCTCTGATCCCAAAAACACAGAGCCTGTGGCAATGTGGGCATAAAGGATTGAAGTCTCTGCAGGAAAAGCACTCCCTTTTCCTGTCCTCCCATCCGCCCTGGAGCCTGGCTTTTAATTAAGGGAATAATTGCTCAGGAAGAAAAGACAACAGTACTCACCAAAAAACTTTTCAGAGCCACATGTACCTGGGAAAGAAAGAGGGAAATGATAAGCCTGTGCCCAGCATCCAGTGCTAGGTCTGAATCCTGCTCCAACATCCCCAGCAATGCACAACTGGATCAAAGACATAGAGGATTTGCACAAGCAACGCTTCTGGGGCAACTTTTTCACTGCCTAACAGCTAACCTTAAGCACACTGGTCTGATTTTAGGAGGATTTACAAAATCCTGCCAGATTTATGAAATCCTGAGCAGGTGGGAAGCAAAGCCTGGAGAAGGGGCAGGCCAGAGAAGGAGGGTCAGCACAGAGAAGCTCATACCTGGCTTCCCAGTGTGACTCACCTGCTCCCTGGCCACAGAAAAAGCAAAGCAAAAACAATGACTCAAGGTCAATAAAAGCTCCAAAACAGATAGTTTCTCCCCATAAATGTCCAGTGCAGAAGAAGCTGCTGTTTGCTTTTGATTACAATAATATTTTCAGAGTTTTTGATTTTCCTTCTTTGATTTTCCCTGCTTTTAAATAGTTCTGGCTCAGGAAAGCCACCCCAAATGTGACTCACTTTGATGAGCTCCACAAGCTTCCCTATCTGAGCACTTTCAGCCTCTTAAAATCATTATGTCAGCAGCTCCAGCTTTTTCTATTTAAATTAGAAATAAATTTCAAAATCCATCCTAGGAGAAAATTCTAAAACCCTACAGGCTCTAAAAAAAGAAATTAAGCATTAATTGCGTAAATTTCATGGGTCTGGAAGACCTCTGGCCCCTGAACCAGTGTTGGTGATGCACCAGGAATTCCTGGAAAGCTTCAGAACAAAACCACTCATCCTTTTCTGCCTCTGACAGAGGCGCCCATTGCATGTTAAAGCTCCCCACCTGTAACACTTCGAATGCAACTCAATCTGGTGTCCTTTTCTCACTGCCTGTCCCCCCTGGATGCTGTTTTGCCAGCTGCAAGGAGGTAGGAAGAGTGCTCTCTGGCTGTACGGGATCAATTTGCACTTTGGAGAAATTTTAAAGCCAGCTAAAAGGCAGGATGAGAAGCTTATGGCATAGAAAAATCTCTAGATTTTTACAGCAAAGCCAGGCTGTATTATTCCTTCCTCACACAGGGCAAAGGCAGGAGGCCAAAGAGGAGGTGGAGCGTGCCCGAGGCTCTGGGGACACATCTTCTCCCTGGGATCCATCACTCACACGACATCAGCCCTGAGCTGCCAGCCTGAGGGGCCTGAACCTTCCCAAAATAAACCTCATCCTCTCCAGCTTTCTGTGTCTGAGTGCATCACTTCATCTCAGCAAGGCTGGAAATGTGTTTGGGCACAGGAGCCCACTGTGATTTGGCTGTGGACCTGTGAAATCAGCACCTTAGCAAGGCAAGAAAACCACAGGGAGCAGCTGAGAGCACAGAGCCTGCCCTAACACAGCAGGTTTCTGACAGACTGCAGGACCCAGCACCTCACCCCACCCCACCAGACAGTGCATCACCGGGTCTAGGGGGTTCTGTTTTCCAGCCACCACTTCCCTCACTCTCTCTGAGCCCCGATACCAAGGAATCCTGTTTATCACAGTCCTTGTTCACCAGCTCAGCACTTCCAGATGAGAGCACTAAATTCCTTTGTACCCTCTAATTACTTCTCATTCCAGGTGACGTGCAGCAAAGCAATGGGGGTTGTCTCTGCTCACCTACGTGAACGTCCACAGCACTGGTCCAATGCTCTCCATGATTGTTGGAGGCACAGCAGAGGTATGTGCCCGAGTCACTGACCTTGGCGTGGGTGATCTAGACAGATCAAAAGTTAAATCACATTATTTATGGTAAAAGTCTGCAGCTGCCTGCCAGGATCTGCCAAAGGCACTCATGTGCCTGGAATAAAAAGTACTTTTCCTGCTGTTCACTGAGACTTTGCCTCACAAAGAATCAGGGACAAGAACCAGAGCAGCACTGGCTGGCAAGGACTCTGGTTCTCCATCCCAGGATCCTGCTCACAGAGGGACTGAAGCCACCACTGAGTCAGATAGGCCATAGCTGTCTATTTGACCCCTGAACACCCCCAAGGACAGAGATCTTTCTGCCTTTCTGGCTCCAGTGCAGTACCATCCAGCTCCAAATGAACAACTTTTTCCCATTGCTCAGCCTGAACTTCTCTGTCAGAAGTGCAATCTAAGGCCACTGACCCCTGTAATACCATCAACTGCTACTAAGAAGAGACTGGATCTCTTGTCCTTGTACCCTTCCTGTGATGCCCTGGAAATCCCCTTTCTTGATTCAAGAAAACAACACTGATTTACACTCAGCCATTGACACAAAACGAACCAAATCCTTCTGCTGCCTCCCTGACTCTTTTCTGTCAGGACTAACCACTTTTCCTTCCAGGTGTCCTGCAGGCAGACAGCATTCCCACAGGTTCATCATTTTGCAGTCTCCTGCACAGACAGACAATAGCTGTTCTCATGCCTCTGCTGCAAAAAGGTATGAGAAATGTGCTGAGAGCTCTTGATGTGTCTATGGATCAGTTACCTCTTAGAGAAACATCCACAACTTTGAAAGAAGACAGAAAACATATTCCTCCTTCACCCAGAGTCCTCCAGCCAGCTACCAAAGCAGTGGGGTCATACATGGAGGATTTTCCCAGAACCCTGCAACCAGCTTTCTCCCATCACCCACCTCAGCAGCCAAAGCTTCTGAACTATGCCCAGACAACCTTACCCAGAGTTTTTTTCTCTTGTGCTGTTCCAGCAGGTTCCCGTTCCGGTACCACTGGTAGCTGGGGGCTGGGACCCCCATGGCAGCACACTGCAGCTGCAATGGCTTCCCCACCTCCACCCGCTGCTCCGTGGGGTTGAGGACGATGACAGGCTCTCCTCGCCACAGCCGAGGGGGCAAACCTGCAAGGCAATCACACAGAATTGGTCCTCCCTCCACGAGCACAGCAAACAACAGCCATTTTTCACTCTCACTGCTACACCTTTCTGCTTTGGGAACAGGGAATCCTTGGAAGCAACATCTGCAACAGTAAATGCCAGACCACAGCCGTGCCTCTGGCTTCCCAAACCTGATCCTTGCCCTTTCCTGCCAAGGGTGCAGTCAACATGCTTAGGTCAAACACACCCCAAGTTATTTTTGTTCGGCTTTGAAGTAGCCAGATGGACTCCAGTCCCAGCTCCCTGAAATAGCCCTAGAAAACGCACAGTGAGTGATCAGCAAGAGGTGCAGGTACATACCAGTTTGGATGGGGCTTGAGGCAACCTGTTCTAGTGGAAGGGGTATTGGAACAAGATCAGCTTTAAGGTTCCTTTCAACCCAAACCATTCTGTGATTCCCTGATACATGAAGAAGGGAGAAGTCATGCTCGTACCTCTGGCGACACACTGATGGACCTCCACCTTCACCCAGTCAGAGAAGACAACATTTCTGTAGAGGTCATTGACTCTGCAGGTGTAGAGCTGGGTCTGCTCTGCACTGATGGGCAAATCTTGGTTGGTTGCTCCAGGAATTTGGCAGCATTCAGACTAAAGGGAAAACACAGGCAGTGAGCAGTGATTCCCTGCTCATTGCTGGCAGCAGAAGGCACTAGGAAGCCCTTTGTATGAGCAGCAGAAGTGGAAATTCTTGATTTCCTCCCTTCCTTCAGCTCCCCCATTGTGTGCAGTGACCCAGAGATACCCACTCCCAACCCTTACCTGGTGCTGACAAAACCACTGGTACTGCAGCAAGGTGTGTCCCTCGGCTCGGCACCGCAGCGTGAAGGAGTATCCCGCCGGGACAGAGACAGAGACCGGCTGCTCAGTGATGGTAATGGCTGTGGAGAAACAGGGTGTGGAGGTGGAAACACTACAGCAGGCACAGCCCAGGGCTCGCTGGGCTTCAAGAGGGGCACCCATCCCAGCAGGAAGGGAACTTTGGAAGAATAGGGATGCTCCTATGCCCAGGGAGTGGATGGATGGATGAATGGAGGAATGGGTGGGCGGATGGGTATATGGACAGATGGGTCAGTGGATGGACAGGTGGATGGAAGGATGGGTGAAAGGATGGGTTGAAGGATGGGTTGAAGGATGTCACGGGACTCCCCTGGCTGCCCTCCCAAGTGCCAGGGGGGTGGCACGCTCACCCTTCCCACTGCCCCACGGCCGCTCACCTTCCTGCATCGCTTCTGCGGCGGCTCCTCCCGGGCCTGGGCGGCCGCC
>WBMV01005420.1:78955-129764 GCA_013396655.1 Campylorhamphus procurvoides | reverse complement strand
CGGCACAGACCAGCCCCACACGGACCGGCCCCACACGGCACAGACGGGCCCCACACGGACCAGCCCCACACGGACCGGCCCCACACGGCGTCGCGACTCTCTCTCGGGTGCCCAGGCTGCCCGCACTTCTGCCCACAGTGGTGTCCCCCGAAATGCCTCCTTACAGGTATATTTGACCATTATCCCCCTCACTACGCGTGTCATCCCCTCCTTCCCACGGTGCCCCTCTCCCACGCTCCCTACAGGTGACTTCATCCCCACCAGCACTGCTGATCTCATTCTCATTCCCAGGGGTGTTCTCCCCTCCTCCCCCTTACAGGTGTATTTGTTCATATCCCCACGAGTGTCCTCAGTCCCCTCCCAACGGGTGTTCTCACCCCTACTGGATACTTCATCCCCATCCCCACAGCTGTCCCTGCCTCTTCCCCACAGGCGTCCTCACCCCTATCCCCACTGGGGACCTCAACTCCTTACCCATGGGTATCCTCCCCTCCTTCCCTCTCCACTCCAGTCTCCACACGTGTGGATATCCCCATTGGTGACCTTGTCCCTCTCCCCATGCGTGTCCTCCTCTCCTCCTCACAGTGCCCTTTTCTCCTTAAAGGTATCCATAACCCCAAGGGTGTCCTCACCTCCCTTCCCATCAGTGTCCTCATCACCTTCCCCACAGATGTCCTTGCCCTTTCCCCACTGGTGTCTTCACCCACATCCCCACTGATGCCCTCATCCCCTCCCCACAGGTGTCCTTGCCCCTGTCCCCATGACCACCCTTGCTCTCACACCCACAAGCCACTCTCACCCCCACCCCACTCCCCCCACAGCGCACCACCTTCACACCCTACAACGACCCTCACCTCTCTTGTGGGGGCCACGTCCCAAAAGGCTCATGGTGGAGCCAGCGCTGGTGCTCCTGCTCCTCGTGTGGGCACATAGAACCTGCCTCCTCTGAGAAGTCCCTGCCAGCTGGGCTGGGCATCACAAGGGCGCCGGGGGAAGTGGTGCTGGCAGCGCCAGAGGTTGCACAAGCCCCTCTGGGAGGGAACTGAGACAGTGGAGTGTCAGGACTCTGTAGTGCTGTGCCATGACTTGCATTTACAAGGTTAGGGCAAGGGCAGACTCATTAACCCCAAACTCTTCACCTTTCCAGAGGCAGCAGGACTACAAGGAAATGAGCTGGAAATGGTGAATGGAGAGGACAGAGGGGGGCCAGGGAGTGAATGACTGTCATTCTCAAAGAACTTTGAAGTGACCAGGCAGGGAACGTGACATAAAGCCTATGGGGATGAAGCAGGTCTGGGTTCAGGACTTGGGGTGACAAGGCTCCCCTTGCAGAGCAGAGAAATTCCCACCAGGCTGGCTTGTCCCCAGGTTAATAGTCCAAGGAAGCACGTCCCCATGGTGCCAGGAATGACAGCGACCAGGACTTCTGAGCATGAGGGCGTACCACAGACCAGCTAGAGAAGAGGCTATGAGAGACTCTCATTCCCCTGCTGAAATTTCTCTCCCCTGGGGCTGTAGCAGTGGCTATGGGCTGACCAAGGAAAAGTGAGGCCATCAGGGATGTCTCTCCCAAGTGGCAGCATGGAAGGGCAAAAAGAGGTCATCAGGATGCCAGAGAGAAGGAGTTGTGGCTGAGAGTGGTCATGGATCACCTCCGCAGGGCAGGGCTGGGCCATGCAAGGGTCTGAGGCACTAAGCAAGAATGTGCCTTTTTCTGCTGCTTTTCTCTTACAATGGATGGAGAAGAAGGTGGTAGGAAAAAGCCAAACCCAACACAACTCGTGGATAAAGGAAGGATTTTCTCCCTCCATGTTCTTTACTCTGTGCAGGATGGAACAGATAACACTGCAAAGGCAGGAAAATCTGCTACACCCTGTCCATCCTATGTGATCCTGAGCAATCCCTGCTCCAACCAGGACTAGTCCTTTTCTTCCATGGATACCGGAAAGGTGGTGCTTAGCATAGGACCTTTCATTATGTGCATCTCCCCAGCTGTCTGAGATCACACAGACCCTCCTTTCTCCTGATTTCTTGAGGGTCCAGCCAGGCTTTTAAACACTTGCAGGTTTAAAACCTGTGAATGATTGCAAATGAAGGCTCTGGTTGAATATGTGCCAGCTGCTGTGTGTCATACCTCTGCTGCAGAGTTATTATCCATGCAGCACAGGTAGCTAATAAAAATGATCATTACATTAACCCCAGCACTTTCCCAGAGCTAAAGATGACAATTCTGGTTGATGCAGCATCTCTTCAAACAGCTGGAGGCTTCTGTGTTCCCCATAGGCTGTTTCTTCAGGCTCCAGAGAGAGACTCCTCCTCCAAATACCTGCTCAGAAAGTCTGTCATGCTTGTCCTCTGTCAGAGCCCTGCCCTGGCATGGTCTGTGTGAATATTTGGGGAAGAACCAGCGGTGAGAGCTTGTTATCAGAGTGCAGGAAGAAACCTGTGATTTTAGAAAGGGAGGAACCTATCGGTGCAGGGTGGGAAAGAGAAGGATAAATTGTGTGAGAGGAGTGAGAAAACATCTGCGACTCGCTGTGAGTTAGTGCTGGATTTGCAGGCAGAGGAGGAAAGCTTTGCTAACAAGGACTGAATCCTCATGGCTGGCTGGCTTAGGCTTCAGCAGCTAAACACGTTTCCAAAGGGAGACAGGAACAGAGGGCACTGTCACTCGCTGTGAGCAGAATGACAGGAGAGCAGATGCTGGGAGAGGAAACTGTCTCAGCAGGGATGGGCACAAGAACCATTCAGAGCCTGAAAGGGCTAAAAAAAATAATAGAACCCCCCTGTGTCTGGCGGGAGGATCAAATACCACAGCAGGCTTTATCTCATCACATCTGAGCTAAACCTCTGCTCACCACCCAGGTTTCCTTCCACTGCTGGGATGAGGCACTGAAGTACAGTGTAACCAGGGTGGGAAGGGACCTCTGGGGGTCTCTGGTCCAGCCGCTCACTCCGAGCAGGATGTCAATCAACTGCTCAGCCCCTTGTCCCACCCACTGTCTCACAGGGTGGAGATTGCCCACCTCTCTGAGACTCTGTGGTACTGTTTGATCTCTGTCACAGGGCAATTAATTTTTCTAACATCTAATCAGAACTTTCCTCCTTACCACTTGCATTTTGGCCTCTCAGTCCCTCACTCTGCAGCTCTGAGTCTGTACCCTCCTGTGAGGTAGTGAAGAAGATGAGGAGGTCTCCATTTAGCCCTCCCCTGAACCTGAAACCCAGATTCTCTCATCCTCTTCTCCTATGTCAGGTGCCTGAGCTCCCTCAATCTTCTTGGTGCCTTCACTGGACTCATTCCAGTATATCAGTGTCTTTCTTCTATTTGGGACCCTGAAATCAGACACAGTTCCAGACTCAACACAGAGACCTACCTGTTCTGGACACCCTTTTCAGGTGGTCTGGGCTCTGTTCTGTTAGATCAACACACCAAGAGACTGGGCTCATGGCAAAATAATGTGTAATTCATATGCTGAGACTTGAATTCAGGTTTCCTGAAGCTGTGGGACCTGCAAGTCTACCTCCTCCTTCCAGAGAAAGGGATGGGAGCAGGAGAATGCCACATTAGGTCCTCCCAACCCAGCATCCTCCCTCCCACATTTGGGCAGCAGCCAGGGTACAGTGAAGGGTGTGAGATCAGGGCACGCACACGATGAATATTCTTATGTAGCTCAAATACTTCTTGCATCAAAGGTAGTATCATCATCCTGCATAAACCAGGAAGATTTTCCTTCCATAGACTTGTCCTGTGGATTTTATTAATCCTTATTGACATTGAACAGCCACAGCAATGTGTGGGAGCAGCTTGATGCCAAGGGAAGGGAGGACACATCTCCTTTTTACTAATTTTGCCCCCTGCTAATTTCACTTAGTGCCACAGGTCTTGTTCTCCTTGTCCCTCACAGCTGTGTACACCTCAGTGATGGGCATCTCAGCTGATTCTCCCAGGCTGAAGAGTCCCAGTCTATGAGTTTATCCCTCATGCAGCAGCCAGGCTGGATCTCGGCTCATCCTTGCTTATCTTCTCTGTGTTTTAGGTTTGGGGATTTTTTTTTGGTGTACTGTAGTCTGCTAGAGACTAAGAGGCCTTAGCCAACACAGCGCCCACTGCTGCCTACATAAAATGAATATTGTGCTTTCCCCAGTGGATCATGTCACATTTGTTTTATGCAATTTCATCTACCATTTCACTGTCTGGAGAAGGCGACGTCTTCAGTCAGCCCTCTGGGACTGCCTTTTCCCCATATTTCTTAGGGCCACATTCAAATGTCCATCTCCTTTGCCTTTGCCAAGATCAAGTATCTTCTCTGGTATCATAAATCCAGCTACTTACATGCCTAATAATGTGATCACCTGTCACCATGTGTGCATAGTACAGAGGCGATGCACACTCTGTGTGTGTGCACACCCCAACACCTCTATGGACGATGGACACACTGTGTGTGTCCCTGCACACCCCAATACCTGTATGGGTGATGCACACGCTGTGCACACACTGAGCAATTTGCCATCATCTCCCCACTCCTGCAGCAATCACTACTGTGCAGCCGTGGGCAGGCAGCCGATCCAGAGTGAACCTGCTCCATCCATCATTCCAGGGCTGGAGGGATGTGGTGCCACCAGTGACATGTCTGCGGCGCGTGATGCAGCAGCTTGACAGGCAAGAGGAAGGTAGGAAAAGAATAAATCCAATTTTGCTACTCATTATGTTTTCATTTGGTATTAAATCACTGCTGGTAATAGTTTGTGACATGTATCCACTTTTTATAGCCCTCTTTTGTGCTGTCTTTTCCATGGAGACTATAAATACCATCACAGACCTTCTCCTGGGCATCCTGGGGTAAGACCAAGCTGCCAAGATGTGAGACCCTGATGTGAGGACATGACTTCTGTGACCCCACTGAGTGGTCCCTTGGGCCAGGGTGGGAGTCTACTGCCTGAAAGAATTCAGGGGGTGTTGTAGCTGATCGTGAGAGATCATAGAGTCATGGAATATCCTGAGTTGGAAGGGACTCATGGGGGTCATTGAGTCCAGCTGCTGGCCCTGCATAGACACCCCAACAACCCCACCCTGTCCCCAAGAGTGTTATCCAAACATTCCCTGAGGTCTGGCAGTTTTGGGGCTGTGCCCACTTCCTTGGGGAGCCTGTTCAGTGCCTGACCACCCTCTGGGGGAACAAACTTTTCCCAATACCCAACCTAACCCACCCCTGACACAGCTCCAGTTGCTCCCTCGGGTCCTGCCACTGCTCACCAGAGAGCAGTGACCTTTGAAGTGTGAGAAATCCCCCTAATTGAGGTGGATGTTATTATAAAAAAAATAAAAAAGGTAGGCTTCTACCCCAAAAGATAAACTCGACCTCCCAGCCACGGGAAGAGGAGGAGGACGGGCAGCCAGCCCGGGGAGGCCGGGCTGAGGCCGCTGTGTCGTGTCACGGACACCCCGATTGACAGCGGCATGTGCAGGGTGGCTATAAATGCCAGCGGTGACTGACAGGGCTGGCAGCCACAGTCCGGCCGCCGCCATGGGCTCGACCCGCCGGGCCCTCGCCGGGCTCTACGGGCGGGCATCGGGCCACGCCGACGGCGCCGAGGAGGCCGAGAGTGCGGCCTGGGCCTCGCGGCCCGACCGGCGGAATTACCTGCTGGGCATCCGGCCCCAGAACAGGTGAGGGCGGCTGGCCTGTGGGCAGGGGGTGCTCGGGGGTGTCCCCACGGTCTGGCCGCTGCTGTGGGTGTGGGTGACACGCCGGGGGTGGCCGTGTGGGAGAGACACCGAGGGCAGGCAGGGGCCGGAGGTGCTGGGGGAGCCGGGCCGGGCTGCCCGGAGGTGCAGGAGGGCAGGCTGGGCAATCCCCAGGCCATGAGGTGACACCTGGCCCCAAACTGAGCAGGAAGTGGTGACACCCCTGGGCCCAACCACCGCTTGGGGTGATTCCGCCCCGGGACCATTCCCAAAGGGGGGAAAACCAAGGGATGGCTCAGGCTCTGCAGAGGAGCTGGTGGGCCCCGGGTTCGGCCCTCACCCCCATGGAAGGGTCTGGGGGGGTCACGGTTGTTGTGGGGGCAGGAGGTGTTGGTGCCACCCATCCTGTATAGCTGGGTGGGTGTGTGGAGTTGTAGAGTCACAGAATAGAATTGTGAAATATCCTGAGCTGGAAAGGACCCTCAAGGATCCTTGAGTCCAGCTCCTGGCCCTGCACAGGATGACCCCAACAATCCCACCATGTCCCTGAGAGCGTTGTCCAAAATGATCCTGGAACTCTGGCAGGTTTGGGGCTGTGCCCACTGCCCTAGAGAGCCTGCTCAGTGCCCAACAACCCTCTGGAGGAAGAACCTTATCCCAATATTCCAGCTAAACCTCCTCTAATATACATGTAGCTGTTCCCTTGGGTCCTGTCCCTGGTCACCAGAGAGCAGAGATTGATCAGTGCTGCCCCTCTACTTCTCATGAGGAAGCTGCAGACCCCAATTCAGTCTCAGTCGATGGCCTCCCTGTGAAATCCTGATGAACACGAGAGTCTGTCTCTCCAGTTAAACTCAGGGAACAGCATTGACCTTCCTGCCTTCATTGTAGTGAAGCTGCTCAACACCAGACACAGAGCGAGGGGCCACACGGGTGCCTTATCTTGTTGCCAAAAAGGCATTTCTACAATGTAGATAGGGGCCAACAGCAATGAGAACAGCATTCCTGGGTCAGGAATGGCCTCAGGCAGAGGGTCTGGGGTAGGAATAAGGCTTTGTTAGCAGTGGAGAAGGTATGATAAACATGCTGTCAGCTGAGCCTGATTGAGGGTAGCACAGACAAAAATACAGGGCGATGTGCCAGTGGAGCTGAAGGTGTCGGTGATTGTGTGAGGTGTTCAAAAAAAGCCTCTAAATTGCTTTGAATTCCCTGGGAATGCTCTTCAGTCTGTGAGTTCTCCAAATGAGTGTGCCTCTTCCCTGCTGATGGTTTATAAATAATCCATTTCCAGCGTGTCAAGCATTGATGCCTCAAAGAGTCAGACATTCATAAAAATAAACGCAGGACCAAAAGAGATAAAAACTGGCTGCTTGAAAGTCAGGTGTTAAAACTGGGGTAACGCCAAAGTGAAGTTGCCTAAATTCAGTTCCTTTGTGCTGGCATCATGGGGTCTGAGCTAATTGCAGTCTGGCTGCACACAGTGGCATATTCAGCACCAACAAATGCCAATAAAGGGTCCACAACTAAAGCCTCAGGAAAATCTCGGAGCCCAGTGACTCCATTCTGTGGATTACAGGCAAAGACAGGATTTAATAAAGAAGATGTCGAGGTGTTTGTGTTTCCTATAGCTTGACTTTTATTCCTCCTGACTATGCTCAAATTGCAGCTTTAATCAATTTAACTGTAAAGGAGAGTTCATCAATCCTACAAGCAATAGTTCCCATGTTCCCCAAACCCCTGAAGTTTTCCTTAGGGCTGCTGAGGAAGGCACGGGGTGCTGTAGCGCTCCTGGGCACTGCACCTGATGTCTGCTGGCTGGGTCGACTCTGTGGCTCAGGTGTGGTAAATCCAGCCCATGTCTGCAAAGCTCTGAGCCCTGAACCCTTGGAACTTGTCAGGCTGGTGCTGCTGTGGCTGCACCCCAATTCCCATCCATGGGAGCCTAATCCTGGCAAAGGGACTCTGTGCTGCCACACTCCAATCCGCAGCACATTCAATTTCTGCAAATTGTCCAATCCTTTTTCCAACCCGCTTATGTTCATGATTGTCGAAGCCTGTGGCAAGGCAATTTCATTTTGCCTGTTAACTCTGCTGTCTGCCCCTTCTGTTGTAAGAAGTGATGAATAAATATTCGCCAAATAGAAAAACTAACCTTTCCCTGTCATGGCAGCTTCCATTTTCCCTGATGACTTAGGGAGAAGTCATAAAATTCTGGTTCCCTGCAGAGCCCTACAAGTGCCGAGGGCTTGAACAAGGATGTATGGAAACTGTGTTGTTGTTGTTGTCCAAAATGCAGGGTAAGGCCTTGAATGAAGTGGGGCTTTTTGTCCTGTAATTAAATAATGGATTATAACAATTCTGGAAAGCAAGTGAGCGGAATGGTGCAGCAAGGAGACATTCAGAAAGCAATTATGAGTTTAATTAAATCCAGGAACATCTGGAGAGCTTGCCTGGGAGAACTTGAAAAGCAAGATGAGCGACATGCTGAACGGCAGATAACATTGAGCAGTTCTCTTTAATACAGAACAGATTCAGATCTGGTGGGTTTGGAGCTGACAAAGGCATGGGACAAATGATGCAGACACAGAATTGCAGTAGGAGGCTGCTGTGGTGGCTAGAAAACAAAAATGGATATTCTGATCTGGAGAAAATGTGGGGCTTTTTCAGACTTCTCTGTTGCTGTCTTTATATGTACTTAATCAAAATATTTGCCTGCTTTTTTCAGCCATTCTTAAAGCAGTAGAAAATGTAGTGGCACGGTAGAGGTATATGCAGACATCTTTAGGAAAAGAAACCAATGTTGGGAATCCCTGCTTCTGGGGTGACTCATGGACACGTTCTGCAATCAGTTGTGGGGTTCCAGCACAGGAAGGACCACTGGAGGCCATGGAAGCGAGTCCAGAGGAGGCTACAGAATGATCAGAGGAATGGAGCATCTCTGCTCTGAGGAAAGGCTGACAAAATTGGGATTGTTCAGCCTTGAGAAGCTTCAGGGTGACCTTCAGTTGTGGCCTTCCAGTAGCAGAAGGGAGCCTGCAGGAAAGATGGAGAGAGACTGTTTACAGACCAAGAGGGTATGGCTTTCCACTGTCAGGGGGCAGGGTTAAGTTGGATATTAGGATGAAATTCTTGGCTGTGAGTGTGGTGAGGCTTTAGCACAAGTTGCCCAGAGAAGCTGTGGCTTCCTCATCCCTGAAAGTGTTGAAGGCCAGGTTGGATTGGACTTGGAGCAACATGGTCTAGCAACCATGGGAGGGGAGTGGAATGAGATGAACTTTAAGTTTCCTTCCAAATCAAACCATTGTGGGATTCTGTAGGGCAGTTTGAATGATCTTATTTGGTCTCCCTAATCTTACAGGAGGAAAGGGATGTTGTATAAATTGAAGGATATGAATTTTGAAACCAGAACATGCTTTTTCTGGTTTTTAACTTGTAGAATATGCCAGAGGTGGTGCCACAGTGGCCAAAAGAATAGAGGTGTTGAAAATGGCTGTAGAGAGAATATCATCCTTTTATTAGACAGACTATTCAGGGTGTTTGCTCTTTGTACCCTCAGCAACTGGTGTTTGGGAAGGATTTTCCCTGTGCTTAGACAGCTCAGTGTCAAGAGATCACTGGCTTTTCTTTGCTGGTCTTTTAACATATCTGACACTGAACAATGTAAAGAGGAGCTTATCGTCATGGTGATTTGCCTTCTGCCCTGGATCCTGACAGGACTTTTTTATTTTGGGGTAGCTGGTTTTTTTGTTGATTTTGGGTTTTTTTTAACCCTCTCATGCCTCAAAGCACTTGACTATAATTATTTCACAAAGTGAAAGGGGGAGCTGTCCGTCGTGTCTGCCATAGCTGCATTCATAGGCCACAGCTCCAAGACATCTCTTTAGGTGTCCTTTTTATAAAAACTAACGAGTCTGGAGAATGTCTTGTGCAGAGAGACGCAATTTTGTATAAAATCTTCAGCTGTGTCCCAGGTAAACCTCTCTGCTGAGAGCAATGTGCACTTCTGGCCTCGTGCAGGTGTCTGCTCCCCAGTCTGGTTAGAGCATTGCTTCTTTACTTAAGTATCTTTCTACTGTCATAGCTGCATCATAAATGGATATTTATAGAGTGTAGTGACATTGCCTCTGATCTTTTCTTGGATGACTCTCCGTGTTTGGGGTGGCAGTTGAGCTCAGGAGACAGCCTTGCCACCTGGCTCTTCTGGCTGGAAACCATTCCCAATCTTGTCCCTCTTGCTTTGCACATAATATCAAATGAAGGAGAAAGATCTGTTGCTATAATAAAGTGTGCTGGAAACTCAGGAGCACTTCCTGAAAAGCATGTTTAGTTCAGAGGAGTTCCCTCTTCAGCAGCTGGGACACCTGTAACATCCTATGGGACCTTGCTTTGGCAAGGAGTGGTGTAACTCCCTAATAAGGTGCCAGCTGAGGCACCTACAGCATTCAGTCAGTTTGATTTGTGGGATGGAATTGTCCCAAACTCTAAAAGGAGGGACAGCCAGTACCCACTGGAAAGGCAAAATAAAGGCGTTGATGATTCATCTCCAGACCCTGTGATCTGTAGGACAGAGGCATCTGTTTCCCGTTGGTGTAATTACCTGCACAGCCATGTCTGGTTTGAGTCAGGCTCCTTGGCAGTGAATAACAACAATGAATAACAATCCCAAACAATCCCAAAGGGGGATTTTTAAGCATTCTTTCTAAGGCCTCCTGTCCATGTATCCATATTCCCTAGAAAGTCAAGCAGAGCCGAGTGTGTAGGCTGGAGGAACTGGAGCTGGGCAAACAGTGCCCTTCAGGGTCACTGTTAAAATATAGAGTATATCACATATGAGAGCTTTGTCTTTGCGGGAAACCTCATAAACATAGATGTTTCCCAGGCCAGAGATCCTATCTCATTGTGTGGAGGGGGGAGTGTGGTCCTCTCCAAACAAGGCACCTCCTGTGCCACAGCAGATGCAGCTTCTGGGAGATGAAATTAAAACCTTCTCTACCCTTTTCTGTTTCAACAAGGGGCGGAGGGTCTGGGGTGAATGAGGTTGTTATCTCATAGACTCAGTCTCACACTTCACAGCATTGCTTCTGGTCCAAAAAGAGGAAGGTGGAAGGGCTGTTACAGGCAATTTTATTTTAACTTTTCATCTTTTCTATGCACAGTGAGCTGCCAGGAGAATGTCACCTTTCTTGGGCAACTCATTGTCCAATATTTGCTTTGCTTTCTTTTGTCATTTCTCATTCCTTTGTGTCTTTCTAAGTTTAATTTGGGCCATAAAGGTAGCAATAATTCAGAGTTAAAATACACAGATTGGAGCTACCTTCAGAGCATTACAGAGGCTGATACGGGAATGTGTAACTTAATTTATTGTTTTCCACCTTCTCTGTTAATGAAATCTAGCTCTGGATTGTTACACACAAGTCTGTGTTCATCTCAGCACAAAGTAAATTACCTGCAGAAAAAAATGCCATATTTCTGCAGCTCCGACATCGATTCGGTCTGTGACCTTGACAAGCAAAGACTCAATACATCCATTTTCCAGCCTGTGAAATAACAATGTGTCTTGTACAGCAACACAGCCCTCACAGCTGCTTTATCGGGGCCTGCTGATAGCTGCTGCCATGGTATATGAACACCAGCACACTCGTTCTGTGTGTGCATGGAGTGCTTGATAAGGAGGAAGGAAAACAGCCCTAAGCGTAACCATATGTACATGAAAGCCTCATTATTGGCTTTTAAATGTTGCAAAGGGTTTGCTGCTGACAGCTGAGGCGGTATTTGGGGTGGCTTGTATTTGTCTAAAGTAGTATTAACCTTGGAGGCAGACAAGTTCATAGGAAACCTTATACTTGGAAGTCTGCATGTGCAAAACATGCCAAATAATGTCACGGGTCAGAGAGTCAGTGAGGGGATTGCCAGGGCTGTCCCTCTGTCCAGCTCCTGGGATGGACAGGCTGCCCTGCTCTCCCGGGCTTTCCAAGGAGCTTTTGTGCAATGCTGCTTCCCTCAAAACATAACTTGGAGGTCTCAGCTTTGCTGTCATGGACTCGTTTTGCTGTTTCCTTCCTGCACTGGACAGATTGTGTAAATCAATTTTCGTGCTGTGGAACGCACAGAAAAGTATTGATGACTGCTGCAGCTCAAGCAGCTCGAGTCCAGGTGCTTGTCCATATGAGGATGGAGCCACTGTTAAGCCTGTTTCAGGGTCTCCTGAGCTCTTCTTGACTTCTATGTGAGGAATGAGCTGGAAGGAGAAAGATTTTTTTATCTCAGGGAGAAGAAATACTGAAAGGGGGTAGTTTCATGGAGTGATTGTATGAGAGGGTTAGCAAAGGTCCCAGATTGAAAATCTATGTTTTTCAAGCCATTAACTTTTCAGTGCCAGTGGGGTGATGTACCAGCCCAGGCCATCAACTTGAGTGGTTCAAAAAAGTGAGTGGTGTTGTCAGTTCTGCCTCCTGCCCTTGCAAGACTGAAATTTGGGAAGTGCATGAAAACGGGGAAAGCTGTCTTCACTTCCAAAGAAAATTACGAGTAGTTGAAGGGCTAAAACACTTTAGAGGATGATAAATGGCTGAAGGAGTTTGAAAGCATTGGATAAAACAGAATTTAAAGAAGAATTGAGACTGGTAGAAGGTACATGGTAGAAGGGTATAATTCTGTGTCCACTTGTTAATGAATAAACCTGTATTTTCAGAACTAGCTTATGAAAAGCTGAGCTTCAGTTCACGGATGGGAGGTGCCCAAGGAAGGCCCCCTCTCATTGATGCTGGACATGCCTGGAGCAGACCTCTTTGAACTCCACTTCTCCAGTAGAAAGAAACCTTATACTTGGGACTGATTCACCACTTTAGATGTGTTCCTCAGGATAACATAAGTGTTTGCATTCATCCAGTAACTATAATGGCCCCGAGCTTGCTCGAGGGACACACGTCTGCTGCTGGTGCTGCATTTTATTAGCAGAGCCTTGTGCTGTTTGTGCTAATAAGTCCCTGGGGACTGCAGGGCACAGACAGCCCAGTCCCAGCGAGGATCAGACCAGGCACACTGGGATTTCCAGGTGGGTAGGTTGGTTTCAGAGTCTGATGTAGTTGTGCTGTCACAGCTCTACATGGATATGCTGGAACATAATTGAAGTAAAGCACCAGCTGCCTGCAGGCAGGCTGCAGCATCCAGAGTTTGATCTTCCTCTCTTGGGGTTTAAATCTCTAGTCTGAAAAGCAAATTTAGCATATTGAGGTTAAACTTCAGTTAATACATCATGGCCTTTTTCTTCTGATAATATCAAAGCTCCTCAAGAGACCCTCAGTCCAGCATTCAGCATTGGCTCAGGATGTGCAGTGAATAAAGCCCACCTTGTCTTAACACAGGGGATTGAAAAAAACACCATTGTCCATGCTCAGTGTTTGATCACATGCATTAGCACAAGGGGTTCGTGGCACAGACACCCTTCCTTCTGACTCCTGCTATTTTCTTTACATCCAAGCCAAGACACATCCCCATTAGTTCTATTCAAGAAATCATGATTGCAACCACACTTCTGCCTACACTAGCATTCTCCAGCAAGGATTTTGGGATCTTCCCTTGAGAGTTGCCCAGGTCCTTAGTATTCCTGTAGCATAAAGGGATGTTTTTCACTTGCAGCAGTAAGCAAACTGTTTTCGGGTTCATTTACAGTTGAAAAGTTGGTGGTTGAGACAGTTTAATCCCATGAGTTGTGTTTCCAGCCAGCCAGCTCTACCTGGGGGCAGCCCAGAGCACAGGGATGCATCTGCCCATGGGATCCTCTGGGGTGATTGTGTTTGGGAGCAGCATGGGGAGGAAGAAGCTGGATCCCTGGGAGACTGGGACATGGTGGGAGCAGCAGGAGGTGCAATCTGAGCCCTTGGAGCTCTGAAGGTGTCTGTGAGTGATGAGGACAAGGCGAGGTGCTGGTCAGTAAAGC
The DNA here is from genome assembly GCA_013396655.1 of Campylorhamphus procurvoides. NCBI lineage: Eukaryota > Metazoa > Chordata > Aves > Passeriformes > Dendrocolaptidae > Campylorhamphus > Campylorhamphus procurvoides. Next base: position 116,136 of record WBMV01005420.1, on the reverse strand, counting down.
ATGTAATGCAAAGGTGTGCCTGGCAGTGCCAGAAAGGACATGGAGCTCACAGGGATGTCACAGGTGGTTGAGCTCAGCCAGGCAGACAAAGTTCTTCTGTCTGTCTTCTTCCATGGACCAGCACAGCTCATGAAAGATGGATTGTGTGAGTGATCCTCAGCCTACTATGGTTAATGTTTGATTTTCCCAGCTATAAACCGCCCGACCTCTGGCATCCTCTGGCTGCATGAACAGCAGTTGGCACTGGGAAGGGATCGGGATTGTGTGGCTGGGGGTGGAGAGGGTGAAGACGCTGCCAAAAGGCCAAGTGCCACCCATGTTGGGTTAAAGCTGCTCCTGAGCAGCTGTCCGAAACTTCTGCTGTCTGTGTTGTCCTGAAGGAGAGGAGTCAGTGAGCCCTTCAGGGTTTTTTCCCAGTGAAAATGTACAATGATTTGTGTGAAGTGTCAGGCCTTCAAGCTGAGCTACCTTTTTTCTTATGTTCACACAGAGGCTCTGCCTCCACAGGTGGAACGTACGATTGGCAGGAGCACTTTTCAGGGTCTCTCTGTCATCATTTTTAGGGCAAGACTTGGAGTCCTGCTGACTTACACATGACGGGGACTTGCACATTTGGGTAGGAGACCTGAAGAGGTGCACCTTTAGGGGGACCTTCACGTGGTTCCTCCTGCTGTCTCCTGTAGCACCTTCATAGAGCAGTGAAGTTTAGTGGTTCACTGGTCTTCAGAGCAGAAGCTGAGAAGGTTTGATCTGTCTGCATGGATGGATGTGGGAGTCTGGCATCCTACATCCCAGAGGGGGTATCTATGCTGCAGTCATTTCTGAGGCTGCATGGTGAGGTTGTTGCATTGACACAGCCATGTATCTCAGTGCAATGAAATCCCTCAGTTTACATGCTGTTGACTAGCCAGTCCCTGGTTAGTTTTAGACTTTTGCTTGCCACGTGGGTGAGCTCAGGGCCTGAGGAACTGCTCCTGATGCTGCAGGTCAATGCACAGAGGTTGTTTCCTGCAGCCAGCAAGGGGCTGCTGCCACAATCTGGCAGTGAGGCCTTTTGGCTAGTACATGAGTCCTTGAAGACACTCCTTCGGGAGAGCTGGTGACCACTGGTAAGTAGCTTATCCGGGTGTCCCTTGTGCAGGACCTGGGTGTTTGATTTTGTTCCCTGGATTGGTTAATGTTACAACATGCTCCTACAAAGAAAGCAAAACCTGTAGATCCTTGTAAAGTCTACTTCGGTTATTTTAATGTTTTGCCAGACCTTGGTGATTTGTTTGGCAGGCTGGAAAGCCATGTGTAGTGACCAGGGACCTTTCAGCTTCTCCCAGGAGCTGTCCTTGGAAGCAGAGAGGGCACCCAGCTCAGGCCACCTGTTTTCCAGTCCAGAAGGGGGATCCCGGTCTGTGCTCCCACCCTCCGTTTAATTGGACACCTCCTGGGGGAGGGAGTTGCCTGCTTTGAGCACAACGCTGCCCATGGTGCATGGAAGGCTCAAGGTGCTGCTTCTCAGAAACCTACTTCTATAAATGTCCTGACACTGGTTCTCTGCAGTTAACGACCCTTTCATTTTTACAGCCTTTGATTTCAATTGACAATGTGGCTTGCTTGTCCTGGCAGGCAGCCTAAGGCAGCTGTACCTTCTTTTAATAGGAACTCTGACCTCTGCAAAACGGCTCATCATTAATACGTCTCTGTAACGGTTTGTTTATTTCAGCTCCTTTCCATGCTTCTCTCTCTAATGGTTTTTATGCTGTTTTTTGCTTAGCTTATCAAGCAGCAGATTCTGTCCCTCCAGTTTAGGAAGGTAAAACTGCGTTGCATTAAACTGTTCTGACCAAACACTTTTCTGAATCTGCCTGCACACGATTAACCTGAAGTGCTTTGGTACTAATTAATTAATCAGTCGAGAGCCCTGAAGTGATCTAACAGCCTCATTCTGCATGATTGGATCCCTAATACGTTCTTGACCTGCAGACAGAAAAGTGAATGTTCATTGAAATTCCTGTATTGAGGTGCAAGAAATATTCTTTTTTAGACAAAGGTTGGGTGTTTAGCTACTTCTTGATATTAAAGTGAGACTTCCATACAGAGACATTAAAAATTGGATATGCCTGCCCTGAGACTTTCAGGGAAAAGATTTTCTTCCTCCCCAGCCATTGTTGTGAGGATCCTCATTCATTTGGACTCTGCCCCAAAGTGCACTTTTGCAGCTGTACTTTGCCTTTGGCAAAAGAATACATTTGGAAATCAGTTGGCATTGCTGGGCTACTGCAACGGCAGGTAGAGGAATGACCATGGAGGGAAAAGCCTCTCCAGAATACCTCTATAGCTGTGGGATTGCTAACCAAAAAATCAGAAACTAGGAACATCATGGAGAGGAATACACTTCTCAAATCTCCTTTTCCAACAGGGTTTTGTATGGAAATCCCTCTTTAATGTTAAAAGGCTACTGAATTGCCAGGGTTCCTTCCTAGGCTCCAGGAAGACCTGGAGGAAAAGCAGCTGGTGCTTTGTGTCAAATTCCTGGAATGCACCGAATTACCAGTTTAGAAAGCAATTTGAATTGGACAAGCCTCCTTGCAGCTGGAGTGAGTCAGCTGAGAGCCCCACAGTGCCCAGCCTCCCAACCCCCTGTGACCAACACAATGGTTCCTTTGAAAGACTCAACAGACCTTCCAGGCTTCCTGCCAAGAGTCATTGGGCAAGTCTCTGATTCATCTGCTGAGCCTGTGGAGCCCCCAGCTCCCAACCGTGCTGCTTTCCTAAACCATTCGGTAGCCTTTGCTGTATTTCACTTGGTTGTGGGATTTGCACTGAGTGGACCAGACTTATTCCTGGTGCTGCCTGCTGGTGCCGGTGGCATGGTGCTGGGATTAAACTGGGTCCTGAGTGTCACTATGTGTGTGTGCATCACTTGATCTTTGGGATGCTGATCCAGTTGCTCTCCTGCTGGAATATGAAATGTTTGTTCATGCTTGGGAGGTTCCTTTATGTGGATCTAAAAGGCATTTACTGGTATGGGACTGGGGATCTGTATTATGAAGGGAACATTGAAATCCTACCAGTAACTGCCTTGGAACTGGATTGTCTGCCTTGCTCAGTGGAAATGGGCATTTTTTTTCTCATGGGGTTGGAGTTTGGAAAGGTTTCTCTGTTTTGAAACAGCTTTTTACCACCACAGCCCTTTTCTGGCCCTGCAGTTGTGTGAAGAGTTGCTTGCCAGGACCAGTGTCCTGTGGACCATTGATTTCCAGAGAAAAGAGCTGTGGAATCTGGTTTTTTTACCCCATTCCACACATATGTTTGGATACAGATGGTGCTTATAACCCTCATTCAGTAGATGAGTCAGGTTTGCAACAGCCTGAGCTTCCCCCTGTCCCAACCCTTACCCAGCACAAGGTGCCTGGGAACTTTGTGAGACTTCTGCTCCATCCCAGGGGCTTGTTACTCAGGGATTCCTCCCCGTCTCTTACAAACCCATTCTAGCAGGAAGCCAGAGTGCAGATCATGACACTGCAGCCTCCAGGTAAGTTTTCAGGGTGGATGGAACAGGCAGTTGCTGTGGCTGGAGCTTTCCTGACACCTTCAGCCGTGTCTGCTTAGTCCCTGTCAGTGCACCTGCCCTTGCTGGTTCATGCTAAATGTGGGGGTTTCTGTTTTTTCGTCAACAAGTTTGCTTCCTTAGCAGGTAGAGCATGAGTAGAGGCAGCACCAGCATCCTGCCTGCAAGCCAAGGGCTGCTTGTGAGGCTGGGGTCCTCCTGGTGGAGCCCCTACCATGTGCTCTGAGCCCTTCTGCTCATGGTGGAGCTGTGTCAGGAGTGGTTTGGGGCTTTGTTCCACCCCTTGCATGTCTCTGGAAGCTGATCACTTGTTTAAGGAATGTCTTTCACTGCTGAAAATGATATAAATAGAGCTGTCAGCTACCAGTTCTCTTGCAATATTTGCTGTTTCTGCCAAGATTCTTGCACTTGAGACCACGGGGTCCCTTCTCCTACTGTAAACATGTAGTGATTTAATTGCAGAGGGAAAAATGAAATAAGAAGCTTTTAATTTCCAAGAGCCTCAGGGTATTATCTGAATGAAGACCCAGTTTGGAATTAAATAATTTCCCTTTATTTAAGAAAGCCGAGATCTTCTAGGGCCTCTGTCAGTGATATTTCAGCAGGGTTGGCAGTGCTGGATGAATACAGTGATTTATTGCACTCATTGAACAGTGCTGAAATACCTGGGCAGTCCAAGGTCCACTTCTGGAACTTCACAGATTGCACTGTTTGGATAGTTCTGGCTGTTTGGGTGTCCCAGCCCAAACTTTGAGGCCAGTGCCAGAAATCAGGGAGTAGGGAGTGTAAGTCCTACCTGCAGCAGTGAGGGATTAATCAGGGAATGGATATCAGCTTCCCACCTAATTCCCGAGCTCAGAAAGCTGCCAGTCAGGCTCAGGTCTCCCTCAGTGAGCTGTCCCATAGCAGGCAGCTTTTCTTAATTCTCAGAGGGCTTCTGTGTTGAGGAGATGTGTTCAGTTCTCACATGGCCTGAAAGGACATAGGAATTCTTCAGAAATAAAGAAAAATCCTGATGAACAGAGCAACACTTGAAACACTGATGGTTCAGAACTGGAAATGACTTTGTTAGGTCTGAGCCTGCTGACCGTCTGAAGAGATGTTTTGGTGTAGTAAAGAACTAAAATGGTTCTTGACATTCATTGCCCCGAAAGCCATAAGGACTAAGACAAAGGGAATGTCTCCCAAATGACACTTTAAATTGCCAGTCATCTTAGGTGGGAGAAATCAGTCAAATGCCTTGACACTGGACTGGACTTGTGAGCAAGTGTAGGGATGATGGGAGGGAAGAGGGCATGTACAACAAGAACAGAGGCTGTTAAGATGAGACAGAAAGTGGACCCTTTGATTTTTCTGGTGTTTTGATCTCTAAGAAATGCTTCTTGAATCTTCCAGGAGCACCTTCTGCGCAATCATTTCTCAGCTGACGGAGGAAACACAGCCACTATTTGAAACCACTATCAAATCCCGTTCTGTGTCCGAGGACTCTGATGCTAAATTCACGTGCATAGTGACAGGTAACAGTGTCTTCAGTGAATAACCTGGTCCTGCCTCACCTGCTGGACTTGTGCTAGTTAAACTCTGCAGCAAGTGATAACAAGGATAACAAGCCCACTGTTGTCAGACTGCCAAGTTGAGAATCAGCAATTGCATGATAATTTTAGCTTTAATTTAAGGGAGGGGGGAAACACTTGAGAGTGTGAAGAGCAAAAGGCGTAAGCTAACATCTCAAACAAGGCAAATGAAAGGCCAGAAAATGGAATATGCTGGTTACTGTTTGGACCAGCTACACTTTATTGCCCTAATTCTGCTTCTTCTCTAATCCTGGACACCATAACTCAGGAATGTGCAGTTTTGAAGACTTAGGCTATCGTATTGGAGCCAACTCTGTCTGTCTTTGCTGACTGTAGATGGTTAGAGCATTTGCAACAACAATAAACTTCTGTTGTTTGTCAACATCATAAACAGAAGCTGGCCTCTGCACAATAAGCTAAAATCTCCTGTTGGGCAGCAAGGGTTTAAGACAAAATGAGGAGGAGGAGGGAGAGGCTGAAAAAGAGGGCTGGTGCTAAGGCATTGTGGTGATGTGGCATGGCAGTGCACTGGTGTAGAGGAAAGTGGCTCCTTCAGGTCCTTCACCGATGAGATTTTATTCTTTAAGTATTCTTTTAAGTATTGACAGTCTAAAACCTCTGCTCTCTGTGGTATGTACCTGTGAACAACCCTGTGATCCTTCCTGACCTTGCTCATGTTAATTATTCTGACACCTTACTCAGTGAGAGACATTAAACAAGTTTGTAAATTTTAGAAGGGGAGTTTCTCCAGTGAGCCTCTCAGGCACGGGGACCAAGGCTTTCCTAAGAAAACCTACTTTGCCATTAGAAACATGCTGGAAATAAGCTGTGCACCAGAAAGCACAGCCTGAGCCCTCTGAGAGCTGCAGGCATGGAATTCTTGGATTTCTCTCATGGATTCCCTTGTTCTGCAGGTCTGACTTTATGCACTTATGGGAGTACAACTGATACATTGAAGTCATTGAGGCTTAACTTTAGCAGATCCTTTCTTGGTGCTTCTAGAGCCAAAGTGGGCTGCTAGGGAGATGCCTCCAAACCATGTTTGGGGATTCATTAGAAGGGCTCTTCCCAGTTTTAAGTTTTCTGAATGCAGGAGCTTGACATATTGTACAGTACTATGGAACTCACCATCCTGCAAGTGTCAGAGGTGAGAAGATGCTTAGATATGTTGGAAAATCTGAGTAACAGTCCTGGCTTCTCTCACTGGCTTACATCTCCACCAGCTGCACTTTGAGGCTGATGGGTTGCTCTAACAAACTCTAACTCTTCCTGGTGTCTTGTACCAGGTGGAAAACTTGACCTGATACTGGCCTTATTTTCTATTCAAGTAAAGGGAATTGTCAGTGAGTCTCTTCAGCATATACAGTGATATTTTTGTGCTTGGTAACCTTGGTTGGAGGACATCTTTATGCACTTAAATTAATAAACCTACATAATTGGGTATTTTCATGGAAATGTTCTTAAAATCAACCTGGACCACTGATGGCATATGGGCATCTCCTGCATGTGGTCCTATGGATTGCTTTAGAAGCTCAGAATCTCTTTGGGAGAGAGGGCAGGAGGTGGGAAGCATACTCTGACTGCAGAGTCAGGTCAGTAGTTCAGGTGTCTCGCCCTGTCATGATGTTTGCATTTAACTGGGAGATGTTACCAGGAAAAAAGAAGTGGCATCCCTGGCCAGTGACCAGAGTGGAACCAGTTCAGTCCCAATGCTGTGGCTGGAGTCCAGGGACACTTTGTTGGTGGCAAAGGGCAGACAGTCAGCTGCTCCTGTTTTGACGCTCAAGACGTAAATACGGATACGTGACCTACAGTAACATCTTATTATTTTTTGCTGCTTCTTGGCCAATAATCAGAATTACAGGGCAGTCCCACATCAGGGAATACTTGGACTAGGACTGGGCATGTCCTAGGAAGGCAGAAAGATGAAAGTGTTTTAAAAGCCAATCTCCAGAATGTGCTGAGTGGTGCAGGCAAGTTGAAAGCAGGTCAGGCAGAGGCAGGTTCCTGATGCTCTTGGGAGGTGGCACAAACCCTTCTTTCCTCCTGTTGCCTAGTTCTGCCTGCTGCCAGTGTCCCTACTACATCTGATTTGATTGTTTTGGGTCAAATCCTGCATCAGTTATGACATGTTTTCTTTTTTTAGACAAAATTAATTCATCCTTTGTTCTCTGGGAGATGTGAAAAAGGGAACATTTCCATTTACTGTGCAGCTTTGCTGTGTGTTTCTGCACCAAGTGTTTTCCTTGGTGGGTTTCTCTGGACTTTGGGATCTCGAGGGTCATCAAAGGTCCTTTCCAGTGAGTGGATATTGGGCTTCTCTCTTCAGAGTGACCCTTTGTGGAGCTACAAGGGTTTTTCAGCTTTTCAGTCATTTCTGAGAAGAAGAGGTGTTGGCTGATGAAATGGGAGGGGGCTTAAATGGAGGTGCCTCAGTTTATGGCTGCTTGTTAGGGAATGAGTCCAACGAGGAGAGGTGATGGCTGGATCTAGCCCAGCCCACTGTATGTCAGCACCAGCCCACTGTTACAGAGCTGCCTCCTCAGTGCTGTTTCAGCCCTCCTTAGGCAGGCTCAACCCCTGTGACCTGGCTTCCCAAATCGTCAGCTCAGGAACTTGATCCCATCACTGCGTTCATGGTTTTATTGCAGAGTACAGAGGGGAAAGGGCTCTGCCCATGGCCTGGGGAAGAGAGCTGGGGTAAGGTGAGTAGGCAGGCTTTCACAGGCTTAGTGAATGAGGTTTTTAACAAGGATAAAGGAGCACAGCTTGTTGCATCCGTGGTGCAATCCTTTCTCTGAGGAAAGTGTTTGAAGGATGTGAGAGTGAAGCGCTTGGATGAAGGATGCTTGGATAAATGCAAGAGGGGTTTGTGAGTGGGGTAGTGAGTACAAGAGCAGAGAGCAGGCTACTGGGAAATGAGGATGTTCGGGTTTGGGACAGCCAGGACAGGGGAAGGATGGAGAATGAGCACCGCTCACTGGCTGGTACAATGGGGAGCTACTGCCCTTTGTAAGTATCTCTCCCTCTTGTCAGCATTCCTAGAAGCTTTAACGTCAGGTGCTGGGGAGGTTTAAATCCATGAAGCCAGAAAGAATGAGATCTTATCATGAATTTTATTCCCAAAACTGCCTGAAGCCCCTACTCCACATAGCTTGTGTAGAGCAGAAACAGAAGACTGTGGAGATAATGTGTAATGGTTCTAAATTCCTACCACCTTCCCAAGTTTCAGAATAACACTTCCCCCTTCCCTGCCCCCAAAAAATAATAAAAAGAAGAAAGTTACTTCAAACAGAGTTGCTCTGGGTGATTTTGAATAGATATATTAAGAACTGTTTTGGATTGATATTTTAAGCACTGTTTTGGATACGGTCACCAAAGCTTTGAAGACTTCCCAGATTTTAACAGCTTTTAGAAAGAGAACGTTTGATCTAAACCTGACAACCTTCATGAAAAAACAATCCTTGCTCTAGAAAGTCTTCTGGATCCTGTGGTGGCTGGAGCATTGCTGCTGGAAGACACACTTCCCAAAAACTTGGGAAAACACTGGGCCCAAAGATGTGCAGTGGAACCTGCCCTCCTCCCAGGAGCACCTGGCACTGCTCCATCTGCAGCTGCAGGGCTTGGGCTGGGGGAGGCAGGGGGTCAGCAGCTGGCAAATCCCTCCCGGCACCAGCCCCACAGGGGGGTCTGAGGCAGTGGCAGGTTTTGGAAAGACGAGTGCTGATTTATGCTCAGGGTGTCTCATGCATGCTCATGGTGCCCTGCAGCATGGCAATGCCCACCGATGGAGCCCTCAGCTCCACCCTGTCCCACTGGCAGTGCGACAAGCTGTGGATGCTGTGGTTGCAGGGCATGTGCCAGGAGTGATGCCTGCCCCCTTTCCCTGCCCTGGACAGGGGGAATTTAATCGCTCAGCAGCCTGAAGATGAATTCCTGCAGCGTCAGCAGCAGCTCCCCTCCCCATGCCAGCGAGCCCCATCCCTGCACAGGCATCTCCCCATCCCCTGCTTGGCTCCAGTTACAGCCCCTGGGGAAGGATGAATGGTGTTTGGACAGGCAGCTGGGGTCACTGTCCCTGCGTGGGAGGTGGGAAGCTTTTCAGCATCCCTTTCGCTGCAGGCTTTCAGCCAGCACTTGTCTGCAGCTCCCTTTGGCTGCAAGGCTGGAGCATGCAGTCGGAGCCGGTCTCTCCTTGCTTGCTCTGGGCTGGTACAGCGGCAGCCCCTCAGAGGGAGCAGTTAGCCTCAAGGACACAAGTGCTACAGGTCAAAGGGGGTTTAGGCTTAGCAGGAGGAAAAGCCTTTCCTCGAGTCCCTGCACAATTATGGAAAGCACAGCTCTTTCCGGCAGATGTCAGCTGGGAATGGAAATCAGCTGTGGAGGCCATGGGGGGACATCACAGGGCTTCTCAGAAATGATCTGCTGGCAGTTCCCAGAACCGAAGGCTATGATTGCTGTCCACAGGGTATTAGGAATATCTACCTGCCAACTCCCTGTGGTACAGACTGTGGGGGCCTCAAGAAGGTCTTGCTTGTGGAACAGCCCATGGGAAGGGTTGGATTGCTCTGGGCAAAGTGCGAGCTGTGCATGGAAATTGCTTTGTTCATCATTCCTGGAGCAGAAAGAATCCTCTACAGGCTCATTCAACCCAGGGTCCTGATGCCAAGTACAGCCAGTAGATAATATTTTATGGAAAATATAAGCAGCAGCATCAATCCCTGATGATCCCATCACTGGAATACTCTCACGACTTCCTCTCTCCAGTTTCCAGTTTAGAGCTTGTTTTCTTCATCCACAAGTACCCAAGGGCTTTGCATGTCTCTAGAAACTGGTTGGGGGTGGGGGGGGTCAGAGCAGCAGCAAAAAGCAGACTATGGCAAGAGGAGAGTAAGAAAGAAAAACTCCTCTAAGACTATTTTCCCAGCCCTCTCTGGTCCCAAGGGACTAAATCCCTCCAGAGGATCAGGAGCCAGAGGACACTGGGGAGCCCCCACAAGCAAGGGATGTGGACAGGGAGTGTTCCAGAAGCGCAGACTGGGGCAGGGGAACTAAAGCAGTACATGAGGAGATATGACACATGCTGCTTTTCTGAGCAAAGGCATTTTGGATTGGCCAAAACCTGGGTGAATTCCTGCTGCTAAGTCTCTGCTTCTGGACTTTCAGTCCTGCTATAGGACCTTCATAGGAGCAGGACTAAGCTGGGCTTAGGCATTGCTGTGGGCTGTCAGCATCTCTGGTTCATGCAAGGGGGAGGTTTGGGGTCCTGGTCAGCCTTGAAACCTGTAGGTTTGTCAGCTGGGAAGTATCCAGAATAGGTGGGGAGTGCCCTGTCTCTGCCCTCTCACTGCTCCAGAGCCATTGCATCTGGACACTTTGGATAGTTCTAGAAAGCCCTCACTGGCCCCATGCCAGGGATTTTCATAGGAGCTGATCCCCCATTGCTTTCTGGAATGCTGGGGGCTGGTGGGGTGAGCCCTGGGGACCAGTGGAGGTGCTGAACTCCTTCCTTTTGACAGCAGGAAAAGCCAGCAGGGACATTTGCAGAATATAAGCTTTGGGTGTCTGCCTCAGGGCTTCGAGCAACTGCTGAGCATATTGACTATAGCTGAGGCACAACGTGATCAATGAAACTTCCATCCTATGCTCTGGGGGTCGGCTTGGCTGTGCCTGGAGCCCAGTGTGAAGTGCAGGAACCCATGCTGGCCACTGGTCTGAGTCATTTTTGCATGAAAACTGCTCTTACTCTGAGCTAGAGCTGCTGTGGGTGTGTGCTGAGGGCTGTGGCTAGCACTCGTCCATGTGGGACTCACATGCTGATCCAACATTGCAGCTGGTGGTGGGAGCGTGGCCTTGTGCCCAGCCTGCTGGCCAGCCAGTCACACAGATGATGTCATTCTACTGAAAAGGCAGGTGACATCTGTTGTCAAGTGACATTTGTAGGACACTGAGCTGACTGTGATGCAATCAAGGTTGTTTCTGTTCAATGGAAAGTTTCGGATCCTCTTACAGGCTATGACACCATGCGAAATGCTGAGAGCTCCATGGAGAGGAGAGCTGTTCTCCAACCATAGCCTTGGTCTCGTCAAAACGTCCCTCTTCACATAAAAGTGATGGAATGCTCACCTTCTCCTCCTGGCCAGTGTTACAGGAGATGAGCATGTGATCCACTCGCCTCTGTTTAGGAATGAAGTGCTGAGATTTTTTTCTCAAAAATAGCCCTATTCCTAGGAGTGATAAAAGTCTGAGATAAGCCCATCAAGTTTCCACTGTTTCTGCTGTGTGATTTAGGAATGTGGTGAGCCCAGAATAGCACCTGTCCTGGTCTGCCGGAACGTTTTGGTTTGCTGCTGATACCAGGCTGGCTGTGCTCCTGGTGGGAATGTTTCACACCCTGATGTACCCTCTGCCTCCTTCTCAGGCTACCCGCAGCCGGAGGTGACATGGTACAAGGATGATGAGGAGATGGACCGCTACTGTGGCTTACCCAAGTATCAGATATTCCGTCATGGAAATCGCCACACCCTGCAGCTGTACAAGTGAGTAAAGGAGGTGGAGAGTGGCCAGGTTTGGTGATGGGAGCTCTGAGTGTGTTCTCAGTAGCTGGAGGAGCTGTCAGCAGTGATGTCCCCCCAGCTCCAGTGCTGGCCCCTTCTGGTCCTCACTGCAAGTTTCTGGCTGTCCCTTCCCCTCCAGCTCTTCTCTCTGGTGACTCCTTGATCACACCAGTATAAGATCCATTACTACATCCAGGGATAGCTGCCATGCTAGAAGCTACAGGAGGGGCAGGAGAAATCCTTCTCTCTGGAGCCTTGCAGAGCTGAGCAATAGGGCTGGGCAAAGGGAAAGCACTGTCTGTCCCCAGGATGATGGTCCAGGGAGTCAGGTAGGACAAGGAGAGAAACAGTTCATAGGAGTGTCATAAGCTGCAGCCCTGTCCCAGAAGAGCCTTTCCTAGCTGTCACCATGGAAAGGGCTGCTTTGGCATTGACTAACAGAGGCAAGGGCCTCCTTTATCCAGCCCTGACTACCACCTTCTTTTAACTTTAAGTGAGGACTGTGTTTTTTGGAGAGCAAGGCACACCATGTCTCCAGCAGGCAGGGACCTGTTGCACCTCCAGTCTTGGAATTGAGGCAGACATTGGGATGTCTGACCTTGGGATATCTGACAGGTGGAGCACTGACAGAAAATGTGGAATATCAGTGTTACTGATAGTTCTGTCATCCTTGTGCTTCTAACCTAGGCTTTTCTGCTGCCCCAGATTTCCATCAGGTGTGCTCCAGATTTCCATCAGAGGCTTAGCTCTTGCAGGAGCAGGGGTCTCCATGGGCCAGCTGTCCACAAGGGGTGACAGCAGGGATGGCAGGCGTGTGTTTGTGCTACTGCCTGTAATGTGGGATGGGAAGGCTTTGGTAAGAAAGCAGGGTGGAGAAAGAACAGGAATCTCATGTAGGCTGTGAAGAGCTGGGAGGAGAAGGTTCTGCAAAGGAATGTGACCAAGAACAGTCGGGAAGCCTGGTGCTGCCTGTTCCTCCTCCATCACAGCCCTCTGTTACCAGAGTTACAACCCAGGGTGGAGCTAGGCAGGGATTTAACATCAAACCTGCTTGGCTGTTAGTGCTGAGAGAGTGCTGAGCCAGGGAGGGAGACCAGCACCAGGCCTCCAGACATTCTGTGGGCACCTCATGGGCCATACCTTCATATTCTGGCCTCCCTGGAGAAAGAAGTGGGAGAGCAGGCAGGGGATGCCTGTGTGCCCAGTGGGCATCCTGGGGAGGATGGGTGGGTCTCATGCACAGCTTTTGGTTTCCAGGTGCCGAGAAGAAGATGCAGGCATTTACCAGGCCTCAGCTAGAAATCACAAAGGCATCGTGTCCTGCTCTGGTGTGCTGGAAGTGGGAACCATGACGGAGTTCAAAATCCATCAGAGGTGGTTTGACAAAATGAAGAGAAAAGCTGAAGAAAAACTGCAAGAGATAGAACAAGGCAAGAAACGAGGAAAAGAAAATGTGGAAGTGGAGAAGTTGCAAGGAATGAGCCCTGAAAGACTACAGAGGAAGAGGAGGCTGGCTAGGGATCAGAATCTCCGGCCAGGAGACTCTTCATGGGAAAAGGAAGATGCAGCAAAAGTGCATGTTGCGGATTCACAGTCCAGATTACACAAGGATATTGCTGAGACACAGGAGCAGCCGGGCAGTGCAGTGACAGGCTTCCCAAACAAACTGGTAGCACCTCTGAAAGCAGAGGTGACCACCAATGGAGATGCCACTTTGGAGTGTGGGGAGGAGAACGGGAACAGCTTTCTCAAGTACATCTATGATACGGTGGAGGATCTGGCAACTAAGCCAGGGGCAAAAGACTCTGCAGCTAAAAAGAAAAAGAAGGTGGGGACTCCTTCAGCAGCAACGCAGGAAGCTTCCAAGAGAGAAGAAAGTGGGAGGGACAGGGCCAATCCTTCTTCAAATCCCAGGTTTGCCCCTCCTGTCCCCTTACGCAGGAATGCACGTTTGAGGGCAGCAAATGATCAAGAAGTGGAAACCAGCCCAAAAGTCAAAGAGCCCGGGAATACTGTGAATCAGAACACTAAAACCAGTGATGACGTGTACTTCTCATTAAAGGACATGTACTTTGATAAGCAGGTGAAGCCGGCGACAGGGAAGGAGGAGGTGGGAGCCAAGGACGAGGCTGTCCTGCAGCCTGTGGCTGTCAGCAGACAGACAGAGAATGCTCCATCGTCCTCTGAGGTGTCAGAGGCAGGACCTGTGCCGTCCGAGGGCAAGAGAGGCCAGCACCAAGCACGGAATGTGGAGGGAAACAAAGAGGTAACTAAGAGAGAGATCAGCCAATGCAGGGGTGGCAGCAAGGAAATACCTGTGCTGCAGGGTTGTGCCATGGCACCAGCCCTGGGAGGCTGCATGTGCCCCACGGGATCTGCTGCCGAGGCTCTGCAGGTCTCCACTGTTGAAAGCACCCAGGAAAAGGGCTTTCTGGACCTTCTGTGCCCAGAGAGCAGAACTTCCAGCCCCTCTCCAAACAAATGTCAGCTGAGGTGGTGAGAGATGTAAGTCGGGGCCATGCGAGCAGGTGGTCTCCGGGTGGCCTGGGGTGGCTGTGAGCTCTCCGGTTTAATCGGCAGCCTGACTTCATGCGAAATGTTTTCAGATCAGTTCAGCAGGGAGCACTGAATGGCTATTTATAGCCGGGGGTGGGGGCCTTGCGCGTAGACAGACGAGGCCAATGGCATCTGTTCACTTTAACAAGGGAGCCGGAGCTTCAGCGGTGCTTAACGAGCCCCCCATGCAAATGAGTGCAGCGTGCCAGGTACACCATGTGAGCTGTGCCGCAGCTTTGTTTACAGTGCAACATATATACAGTAGGTCTGGACTACTTTTTTGGCTCTTCCCTGTTGGAAAAACTCTGTTGGGAGACTCATTGTGGTGGTGATGAAGCGCTAGAGCGCAGCACCTGCTCCTGACCCTCAGCGCATCTTTTAGTCAACTGCTATTTTTGTCACTCAACCTGAAGTATTTTCCATGAAAATATTAGACTGGAAGCTACCACACTATTTTTTACCCTTTTTTCTTTAATGACCCCTTCTGTGGTAAGAGGTTCTCTGAGTGCAATTTTCAGGTGCTGTCAGAATCTGGAGTTTGGGCTGTGGTAGGTGCACACTTTCACTACAGACAAGATGCAGCACCCCTCCCTCAGTAAGTAATGCACATACTTCAGGATGTGGAAACATCCATGATACAGAAAGTGGGTGCCTCACTGAAAAAAAAAACAACAAAACAATCCTTTCTTCCTCATTTAGATTTCTTTAGCTATGTGTAGGAGCAGCTTTGCTGGTAAGAACTTGCCATGTTATGCAGTGTGCATATGGGCTCTGGCCTTGCCATTGCACAGCACCCTGAACCCATCCCCAGCCTGACCCACAGCATCACATATTGCTGCAGAAAATAATGCTTTGCAGGCCAGCCCATGGCAAAAACATTTGTTTCTCTCCTCTCGGCTCTTTTTTCCACTTCTCAAATCGGGTGGAAAATGTTGATGTGCAGCAGCTGGGCATGGGCTGTCATCCTGAGCCTTTGACATGCATCAAGGTATTTTTCTGTTCAAAACCCTCCTCACAGAGGGAAACCTGTGACTTGTCAGCTGGTGTGCCTTTGAGGAGACAAGAGGGAATGCTCTTGATTTGAATTTGAATGCTTTAGCTCCTTGGTGCTGCTGGGGAAAGTCCTCAAGCTTTTGTGAGACCAAATAAGCTGTTTTAAAGCTCTTTAAAGCCGATTCCAGGCATGGTTGAGGATGTTTTCGCTCCTCAGGACACTGGTTACTTGTCTTTTTTATTCTTCTCTTTAACAAAACAGGGTTGTAACAGGAGCGTTTTCCTGGCCTTGGGACCTAGCCGGGCCTCATGCTCAGGACTTGTCTTTTGAGCTGGATTTTCCTGTAGCAAAATGCCAGACCATGGCCAGGCTCTGAACATCCTCCTTCGTAAGAACAGAGAAGAAACTGGATTGGCATGATGATCACTCTTGCCCAAATTTTAAACTGATGATTTTATTGTATTTCTTTTATATTGCCCTAGTTTTGAGCGATTTACAATTACTTGAAGGCAGATGCTTTCCTGAAAAGCTCCCAGAAAGCTTTTCTGACTGAGCTTTGGCCCACAAACTGGTGATACACAAATTTCTCCCAAGCCCTGGGCCTTCTTCAGCCAAAGAGTTGTCCCCAGTGACCAGCACCACTGTGTAGAGCCACCACTGTGCATCCACCTGTGAACCACCAGCCCCAGCCTACCTGAAGCCACCCTGGGCACTGCTCAGCCCCATGTTTAGACTGGGCTATGCCCATCCCCATCTCTTTCTGTGTCATGGAGGATCAAATAGTGTGGTAAAATCCCTGGGGGTTTCGCTGCATGAGTCATGTCAGTCTCTTAAAATCAAATCTTTTAAGCCTGAGCACTGGGCTGCTCTGTGTTGTGACACAGCCCTCCAGGGCAGGATAGGGACATGGCTCTAAGGGAACTGCAGCAGGGATATGTGGCATCTGGGGATGCCTTATGCCACTCTGAGAACTGGAGACCCATTTCTGCACATCCTGAGTATGCAGACTTGAATTTTGTGGGCAGGAATGGCTCTAATGGTGCCCCCCCCACCCCAGCCCTCTGATACTCACTTTGTCCTAACAATTGCAGAGGGACTTTGGACAGAGTTCTGGAGGGACAGGACAAGGGGGGATGGCTTTCCACTGCCAGAGGGCAGGGTGAGATGGGATGTGGGGAAGGAATTCTTGCCTGCGAGGGTGGTCAGGCCCTGGCCCAGGTTGGCCAGAGAAGCTGTGGCTGCCCCATTCCCAGACATGTTGAAGGCTAGGTTGGATGGGGTTTGGAGTAACTTGGTCTAATGGGAAGTGTCCCTGCCCATGGCATGGGGTTGGAATGAGATGATCTTTAAGGTGTCTTCCAACCCAAACCATTCTGTGATTCTATGATTTGCTTTGGGAAGGGCTGGTGAGAGACTGATGTTAACATTCTTCCAAGCTATCAAACAAAGCAGAAGCAGCACAAACCAGAAGGCTCTAAGTGCCACAACCCTCCTTTGCCATGGCCTTTATTTGGGAGGCTTAAAGCTCGAGTCAGGGACATCAGGAGAAAATCCTTAGCAGCAGATCCTTGGGGTTGGAAGGGGACCTGTTGTGTGCATGCCCTGTCCCTGTGCAGTTGTCCTGGTGTTCCTCACAGAGCCGGGAAGGGCATGTATTGCTGCCTCTGCTACAAAAATAGATAGTGCCCCTTGGCTGGAGGATCTCACCAGATCTCCTAAGAATAAAGCTCAGCCGTCACAGCAGGCAGCTCACTGACAGGTCTGCTGCTGTGCAGCTGCAGTCGGAAACTTTGGAGCTTCCAGAATGTCAGAGGAACAGAATGGTTGGATAGTGCTGATAACGTCATGGTGTACAGTTTCTCTATAAATCACTCAGGCAGCCTCACCCAGATAGGGTGTGACATCCCCATCGCCCCATCTTGGAGTGGAGATAGGAAAGCAACCAGTCTTTAATAACAGCAAGGAGATTATACAAGGTCTCAGCAGTGGCTGGTGAAAAGGGGAAAGTTTTGCTCCTTGGGAAGGTGCTGAGTCAGAGGAGATTGGATTAAAAGCCACTGAATTATTTAGAAGGGTAGATCTCCTGCTTCTTTGTGCACAGCAAAGGCATTGAAAGGCAGAAGGGTTGGAGCTGATGAAAAGAAAAACCATTTTGTGCAGCCTGACAAGTGGGACCCACTCTGTGGGATGATGGCAAAGCCACGAGACCCTGGATGAGTATCACCATATCAGGTTAATGCTCATGATTCAGAAGTTGGGCAGTGCCATATGGTACTGATGGTACAAGTATGACTGAGCAGACCCAGGCAGTAAAATGATCCTAATTTTCTATTTTTTTTTTACTAGGTTGCAGCAACAGTGGGACAGTCTTCTGGTGACCTAAAATACCCAGTGTCTGGTCCAACCACAGAGTCTGGTCAGCAAGTCAGTAAGTTAGAGGAGGTCAGGAAGGAGGTGCCTGTCTGCCAGGAGTCTGGGGGGGCAGTGAAAAGGACAAATCCTCGGCTGAGGCCTCAGGAGCCACCAAAGCCACCAACACCTTCTCCAGACCATGTACAGTCCAGCAAGGAGCACCCACCACCCAGGAAACAGGCAGAAAGACATTCCCATGCTCTTGAGGGCAGAGAGACTCAACAAGGACTGTTAAATCAAGAGGGCAAAAGCCAAGGCAAGGAAGAGCCATTGCTAAAAAATTTGAGTCCTCCAAAGGAAAAAACTGGAGAAAACACTCTGCTTGAGCAAATCCCACATCAGACAGTCAAGGATGGGAAGAGCAAAGAGGCAGGAGCAGAGCTATCTGGGATCCATCCCAGTGTGAGGACAGGAGGGAGTGGTGCAGCAGAGCCATGTGCTGGGGCTGTGCACAGAGAGGCAGGAGGGACACCTTTGGGGCAGCAGGACACTGAAACAGCAGCTCCTGCTTCAGTTCCACTTGCCAAGGAAAAGCTGCCTCCTGCTCCTGCAGTGGGGCCATCAGTGGCTCAGGAGGCACTGCTGGCAACTCATGGTGCCCCAGAGCTGGAGGCCACCACGGGAGGTGTCCTGTCTGGAGCCCAGATACTGCCTCCTTTGAGTGGAGAAACAGAAATCACAAAGACAGATGGATCTGTCCCACAAGAGACGCTTTCAGCCAGCATGTTACAGGAGGAGAATGCCAAATCAGTACCTGTGGGACCTCAGGGGAAGGAAGGGGGAAAGCAGACAGCCACAGCTCCGTGCCAGGAACCAGCACCTCCAGGGACTTTTGAAGGAGGTGCTGAGGTTCAGCCACAGGTACCACTGGTCCTGCCTGGCCCCGAGAGACCTCAGGAGTTGTCTTTGGAGGAGAAAATGCAGCACAAAAACCTGGTTTCCTCCTTAAAAAACTACCTGCTGCTACTTCTAAAAATGTCAGATAGCAGTAAGGATGCCACGAAAGGAGACACTGAATCTGGGGACAAGGAGCAGCCAGATGCAGGGGAAAGCATGATCCCAGAGATAGGCATTGCTGGCCTGAGCCCTCGTACCTCAAGGAGAGTTTTGGAAAAGGTACAAAACAACCAGCTCTTCCAGACAGCAGAGAACTTACCTCTGACCCCCAGGACATCCAGGCGGATCACAGGCATGATCAATGAGGAATTCATTACCAGCAAGGAGATGTTGGCTTGCAGGCCTGTGCCTCCAAAGAGACGCACCTGGGCTGCCCCCGAGGCCGAGGGGCCATCCCTGCTCTCTGTGCCCTCCATCGTGGTGGGCAGCATGCCAACAGCAGGAGTGGGGCAGCCTACTCACCTCTCTGATTTGCCCCCAGTGAGCTCTGAAGAGAGCCCTGGTGACCCTCTGGCAGTGCTACCTTGTGCCACACCAGAGGAGCTCGCTTTGGGAGCCCGGCGCAAAATATACCTGCCAAAACCCAAACAGGTCGGGGAGGAAGAGGAGGCAACCCCGGAGAGCCCAGGGCACTCGAGAAGTCCGACTGTTTTGCCACGGCAGTCCAGGAAGAATGCACCCCTGTTGCATCCTCCTGCCCTGGCTCCATCCTCTCCCACAGAGCAGTGCTCTCCAACCCTCATGAGGAAGATGGCCACGTTGGAGGTTCCTAAGCTGTACGAGGAGCCTGCAGGCGACACCAGTGGTGACCATGAGGTCCCTGGAGATGCTAAACCAGAAGCACAGCCAGCAGAGTCCCAGAAAGCAAATAACCCATTTAAAGGTGAGGGAAGAGGTAATCCCCATAAACTGTATTCCCTTGTTGCCTACAAAGAGAGCCAGTGATAGTCAGCTGAGGCCACCTGAGTTCTCTGCACTTGCAGGGTTTTCAGCATCACACTTTGGCTGTGTGAAAGCCAAAAGTATCCCCGAAGACTTCTGTCCCAGTGCAGGCAGCCCCACTGGGTATTGCACTGCTGCACTGTTGAGTAAATTTGTATCACTTCTATCTCACCTTATTTATCCAAATGGAGCTCTGATACCTTCCCTGAGAAGGCAGTGTTCTACCAGGCTGTGCTGACATACATGATACCCAACACCAAAGCCCTGAGCAGCAGCACCAGGATAGGCTGGCCAGCACTCTGTGTCTCACCATCCATCTCTTTGCACCCTGTCCTTAGCTCCACAGGTGGTCCGTAAGATCAGGGCAGAACAATTTTCTGATGCATCAGGGAACCTGAAACTTTGGTGCCAGTTCTTCAATATATTGAGTGATTCTAAGCTGACGTGGTACAAGGACGATATCCCTGTAGCTGAAGCCCAAAGGAGGTAATTTGTCAGCTCTGCACTGTCATAGCCCTTGTGTGTAACCTGCTAAATCCAGCTCCTTGCCTTGACTGGGGTGAAAGTACCCCTCCTGTTAAGGCTGCATGGGAAGCTCAATGTGTGGCATGGTATGTTGTGAACTTCATCTTCTCAGTGCCCATGGAGGGAAGGATCCACCCAGATGGAGAATTACTGCGAAATTTATACTATCGATGCTCTGCCTGGAGTCTGTGCTTTGAGTACCCAAACCTTGGGGTGGGCAGGGAAGGTGCTCTGTCCATTGCAGAAATCGAGAGCTGGTGTGAATTGCAAAACTGGAATCTCAAATGATCCATGTGAGGGTGGCAGAAGCACTGGGAGGGTCTTCAATGCAACTACCAATGCGAGAAAGCAGCTCTGGCCATGCCTGCTTTATCCCTTGGCACTACCCTTGCACAGGGAAAGCATATTTGGACATCTGGGTGGCTGGTTGTATCCTGGATGCTCCTTTGGGTGCACTATGGAGACCAGCTTGTTCTCAGGCCCAGAGGATTTGTGCAGGAACATCCACATCAGTTAGGATTTGCCTGATGCCTTTGAGTGTAGCTTGGGCTCCCTTTATAAAGAGCAGGCAGAAGGAGGTGATTCTGGGGCAGAAATGGTCTCCTGTGGCAGATCTTTGAGCTGGGGCAGATGCATCAGAAGTGGTCATTGCCTTCTAGGGGACCAGAGCAGAGCCTGCTCAGGCAGCAGGTCTCGGGATGAGGGTTGCACCTTTTCCCTCTGCAAAGCCCTGACCCAGCCTCACTCAGAGGCAAGTACCTTTATCAGTCTGTAGCCCAATCCCAGCCAGATTTTGCAGGGCTTGCCTGGAGGAGGAGCATCTCTGTGGCCAAAAAGCACAGGGCAGGACTACTGGTACCACGACATGCCAGGGGAGCAGCTGGGATGCCCCTGGGCTGGCTTCCTTGGTAGCCCTCTTCCAGCCCCCCGAGGGCAGCATGGTGCCCACCCGCAGTGCCTGTCACAGTGCCCACACACACCACACAGGGCTGAAGCCATGCTCCATGTTTTTCCCAGTGCTGGTGACGAGGGCCAGGCAGCCTTGGCAGTTGTGCAGGTGTCCCAGAAGGACTGCGGGGTCTACAGGTGTGTTATCAGCAACGAGAATGGCACTGACTCCACCGATTTCCTGCTCAGCCCAGAAGGTGAGTAGCCCTCAGCAGCCTCTCCCATCTGCCCGGCTGTGCCATGGGGTGCTGTGGCCAACTGTGGAGAAGGCTGGGTGCCCTTTGTGGCAGGGGAGCCTTGTTATGTCCCATAACACCACCTCTGCAAGGGGCATCCGCTTCCATATGCTAATTTATGGGAGATTCCTACCTGCCATCCCTAGTTGTGCAAATGCGTGGAGCAGGGTGGGATCCTGGCAGGACCTTGACACCTCTTTGTTTTCTGTCTCCTGTAGTGTTGTCAGGATTTAGCCTCCGGGAAGAGATTGAAGGTAAGGGCCACGTGTGATGAGCTGCAACCACTTCCCCTTGCTGTGCAGGGGACAGGCAGCTCTGTGGCAGGGGCAGGACATGCCACATTGTCCCCCCTCACCAGCTCTTCCCCTCAGCAGTTGGAGAGGAGATCGAGATGACACCCATGGTGTTTGCAAAGGGTTTGGCTGACGCAGGCTACTGGGGGGATAAGCTCTTCGGGCGCGTGGTCAGCGAAGACATGGAAGTGGGTGCTGGTTTCCTGCGCAAAGCCTGCCGTGCCAGAGCCATCTATGGCCTGGAGCCCATCTTTGAGTCCGGCCACACCTGCGTCATCAAAGTGCACAATTTCATTGTCTTTGGGACCAAAAATGAGAACAGCCTCGTTGAGAAGAACTACGATATCACCATCCAGGTGGGCATCCTTGTAGGGCACCACCCACATGTCTCTCCCCTACCTTCCCTATCTGTATATGGGTTGGTCCCCAAACAGTCCCCATCTCTGTGCCCATTTTTGCTATTTTCTTCCACTTTTGGAATGCTCTGGAGGGGTCTAGCCATTTTCCACTGGTCTGGTCATGTCTTTGTCATTCTTGTCTTCAGCTCTTCTCTCTGAGCAACACAGAGCTGCCTGGAACTTTCCCACCACTTGCCCTTTGACCACCAGCACAGGGAAACAGCTGGCGGTGGTCCCAGGGAGGTGGTGTTGCAAGACAGGACAGGTCCCTGACTCTTCTGTTTGCACCTCCAGGAATGTAAAGTCCAGAACTCCAGCCGTGAGTACTGCAAGATCTTTGCTGCCGAGGCACGAGCCGTCCCTGATTTTGGAGCAGTGCCCGAGTAAGTAAGGTGCTGTGGCTCCACTGGCTTGAAGCCCTGGCACAGCATCCCAGGGGATGACAGATGGGTTCCCCATTAGTGCTGGGGCATCCCAAAGGACAGTGCACTATTCTCCCCCCCTCAAACGGAAGGCATATGGGGGAAGGCAAAAGCCAGGGATGCAGACCATGCTGTGAATCTCTGCTTGCAGTGGTGGGAGAGCTCACCATACTGATCTCACCTGTGCTCTCCCATGCAGGATAATCCCTCTGTACCTGGTTTATCGACCAGCCAACAACATCCCTTATGCCACAGTGGAGGAGGACCTGGGCGGGCCCTGTGAGCAGTACTGTGTCACTGAGGGAGATGGCAGCTTGGTGGCACGAGGCACCTCAGAGATTGTGCTCAAGTGCTGCACCTTCCAGCATTGGGTCTACCAGTGGACAAATGGAAACATCCTTGTGACTGACATGGAAGGTAAAGGGATCTCCTGTCTGATTCCTGTGGCACCTTGCCACCCTCCGACCTGGGAAAGGAGGAAGGAAAGCCCCAGTCTTGCCCTCCTGCCTCTCTCCCCACAAGCCATGGAGCCCAGCTCTCAAGGCAATGACCTGCCCTAGGTGCTGGTGCTCATCATTCACTGGACAGAGACTGGTTGTCCTCCCTTTAATTGCAGGAGTGGGCTGGAAGTTGACCAACGTGCGGATTGCCACCAACCTGAAAGGGTGAGTGACCATGGGCAGCTGTGCCTGGCTCTGCTGCTCACCTGGCAAAGGGTGGTGAGTGTGGGCGGGCTCCATCCTTGGCTCCCTGCTCTGATGGGACATCTGGTACACAGCAAGGGCTGAGGATGGCTGTGTTGGCAGGTACCAGGGGCTGAAGGAGAGCTGCTTCCCTTCCCTGCTGGAGCAATTCCCGGCTGCTCACCGGTGCAATCATTACTGCAGCATCCTGGGCCTGAAGACACTGGAGCCAGCCAAGCCCAAGGGCTCCAAGAGCCCCTGCCTGGGCAGGAAATCTGCCCAGTCCAGTCCCCAGCTCCAGAAGAAGGCGCTGGCAAGTCCTCAGGGCACCCGCAAGGCTGCTGTGAGCCCCAAGAGCTCCCGGAGAGCTGCAGAAGCAGGGGAGGCCACCACGGCCTCCAAACCCCGGTCTGGAGAGAGTGGCAGAGCTGGCTGCCCGCGGTAGCTGGAGCTGCTGCAGCTGGGACCCCCCGCTCCGGACCCAGCCTGAGCAGCCCTGCGGCCACTCTGGGAGGGGGAGATCTCCAAAGCCCCCCTCCCTTCAGCCCTGGCCCGTGGCGCTTGCCTTGGTGTGGTGTGTGTTAGTGTGAGCGGCTGGGGCTGTGAGCCATGGACAGCGAGGATCCTTCACCGACACATCCCTGTGGGAGCTGCTGCTGCTGGTGGAGCCCATGGGGCCACGTGCCCCTCCACGCTGGGACTCGCTTTCCTCTCTTGACTCTCTCCGCGTGCCTTCCTTAAGGCAAGGGCAGAGCTGCTCCCTCGGGCTTTGCAGGTGCCATGCCCCTGCCTGGCTCCCCCAAGCAAACTGGGAGGCCGGGATGTCCTCCTGGCTCTCAGCACCTCATGTCGCTCTCTGTGTCCTCTATAAAGTGATCAGGCCAGGCCCTGCCAGTGCTCTGTCCCTTGAGAACCCCGACAGCACCCAGGCAGCCCCATTTGCCCTGGCACACTGTTCTGGCTGCAGAGGGTTTCAGTGGTGGCTGTGGGGCTCCTCTGCTGTGGTGTGGGGCTCTGGGGCGTGGGCCAATCCCATGGCAGGTACCAGCAGCTGCACAGGGACAGGATTTTGCACTGCTGCCATCCCCTGGGGGAAGTCTCCCACCCCCTTGCTGGGTGGCTGCTGAGAGGGATGGTGCTGCTATGGTGCTGGCCAGTGCCACAGTAGGAATGCTCTACCTCACATGGGACACTCAGGAGCAGCGGTGACCTCCCCGCCATGCCAGTCTCTGCCTTGGCACGTGTGGGTGTCCAGCCCACAGGACTCACTCTTTCTTGTCCCCCTGCTATACACAGACCCCATACACCCTATCCCTGCAGCACAAACTAGTCAAGCTTGCTTAGCATCACTCCTGCTTGGCACATGCCGGACCCCAGCAGCAGCTGGCAGCACCCACTCCAAATCCTGCTGCCCCATGGCAGGAGGCAGTGATGGACAGGCAGTGATGTTCATGCTGGAAAGTAAAGCACCCTCCATTGCATCAGGCTTCTCTTGTGCCCGCCAGCTCACCCAGGTGTGCAGCAGCCGGCAGAGCATGGCAGTGGGCAGGGGGCTCACAAAGAGCCCCAGTGCTGTCGGCTTCATTGTGCTGCAGAGCATCACCGTCCCCAGGGCTTTGGAGCAGGGTCCTGGATGCCAGTGACACCCCCCTGCATGGTGGGGTCCCAAACAGTGGCTCAGTGCAGCCTGGCAAAGGGAAGGGGCCAAGCTGGGAGCACACCATGCTCTGGGTCCTGGTCCCCTGTCACTGGGTGATTGTAAAATACCAATGTACATAATGTGGCCACATTGGTGACTGGGTGCTCTCGAGTGCAATAAAGTGAGGACTGGCCTGTTCCCGGTGCTGTGGTCCCTGTGGGAAAGATCTGCCCAAGCACGAGGGGATGGGGTGGCTTTGTGTTTGGGAGAAGGAAACATCTTCAAGTACTGGCTTTAGTCCCACTGACACCCCACAGGGAGAAGAGGGTGGCTGTGGCTGGACCCTAAAGCTGGCAGCGGGTGGGGGCTTGGCTTGGAAGGACTGCAGTGAGCACATGGTGCAGCCTCAGCAAAGCACCTTGTGCTGTGTGGGACAGCTGCAGCTGAGGGCAAGCACATGGGGATTGTCATAATTTATTTGGGAGCAGGTCCTTTGTGTCCATGGGGCCAGCACCTAAGGGTGCTGGTTGCAAGGTGCACATGGCTGTCCATCAGCACTGGAGTGGAGAAGACAAAACACTCAGGTGTCTGTCAGGGTTTTTTCTACCTGTGGGGTCAGGCTTGCAGTCCCTGGTGCTCCCATGGTTCTAGTTTGTCCCTGCGCAGGATGTGTGGTTGTAGTGCCCACAGCACTCCGTCAGCCACAGCACGCTCTCTGCCTGCTCGGCCCAGGGTCCTGTGAAGGAGAGCGTCCCGTTCTCCAGCACTGAGCTGGAAGGAGAGACACGTGGTCAGAACAAGCAGCTGCCCCACCACCCAGGTCCCTGGGCAGGACCAGGTGGCTCTGGGGCCCCTCACACCCACCTGGCAAAGAGCTGCTTGCAGCAGGTGTATATGGTGTAGCTGGTAGTGCTGAAGTTGGCCGTGCCAAAGAATGCCACACAGTCACCCACTTCCGTTGGCACGTGGAGGAGACCTGGAGGACAAGGTCTCCTTTGGGACTTGAGAGGGACCATGGATTCAAATCCCATACCTCAAGCATACTCGTGAGTCCTACCCCAACCCTGCTCACAAATCCCATACCCCTACCAGTGAATCCTGTACCTGGGACTGTGCAGGTCCCATGAGCCACCCCACCTCACTCCCTGAGACTGCAGGGAGCTCCTTGCAGTACACCAGATGTTGCCCTTGAAATGTCCCCCTCCCAGCCCAGATGAGGATGAGGGGCCCCAGGAGAGCTGTTGGGCTTGGGCAGCCCCTGGCAGAGCCATGAGGGGAGAACAGGCCAGGCACCCCCATCCCTGAACCTGCATCTATAGGAGTCTTCAGCCCTGTGCCTGTCCCTCACCATATCCTTCTGGCCCTGCTGGCAGTGGGCAGGGACTTACCTGCCAGGCAGGCATTGAGCATGGAGACACAGATGCCGGTGAGCAGGGCCCGCAGCACCACAAAGGCAAAGTCTCCCTTGCGTTGGGGTGCCATGGAGCCTGCGGGGGCAAAACAGAGACCAGGGGGAGTCACATCCTTGCTCCAGCTCTACCCTGGGCTGGGGATGGATAGGGACGTGTCCCAAGTACCCAGCTGGCTCTGCCGCACAGTGTCCTGCCCACCCCAACTCCTACTGTCTGGAGGACTTGGTGGTCCCAGCCAGCACCCAGCACACTGTCTGTCTGTCCTGGCAGTGGTGGATACTGGCAGAGCACTGTGCCCACCCTGTACCCATTGGGTGATCAACCAGAGCCCTGGTTGGTCCCAGCACCAGAGTCTCTGCTCTGCCCCATGGCTGGGGGGCACTTAGGCTTGTGGGACATGCTCATGCTCTTGCCCATGGGTGCAGTGCAAAGTCACCTCATGCAAATCCTGTCTCTTATCTGGCAGGGACCAAACATGGAGGCTTGAGGGCAATTTGATGGACAGCAAATCCTCCTGTCCCAGATGAGCCCTTGCTCCCTGGCCCAGGTTCCCCCTGTCTCGTGCCTAGGCACCCAGGACATGAGTCACACTCACCCAGGCCTCCAAGCATGATCCCGATGGAGCTGAGGTTGGCAAATCCACAGAGGGCAAAGGTGGTGATGCTCTCAGCTCGCTCCTGGAGGGCACAGGGGGATGGTCACCTCTGCTCAGGGGCAGCCTCAGAGCACCCAGAGCTGAGCACTATGTCAGAGCTCCCAGCCCAGACATAATGGAGATAAGTCCCTCACACCAACATTGTAGTTTTGGGAGTAGGGATGAAGGCTGCCCCTGGGAGAGGCTGGGCTGCAAGGACAGGGGCCCTGTAGCATCATGATCTGTCCCATCCAGGAGCAGGATAAATGCAAAAGGGCTTCACTGACTCCCTCCTTCCATACACAGCAGTTGGGGAACATCCAGGTCTAGTTAGCCATAAGCACCCTCCCACCCCCAGCACCATCATCCTGACTCAATAATCTTAGAAGATTTTTCCAACCTAAATGACTCTATGATCCCTCTGCCTGCCCACCACTCGTCTGCCTGGCCAAGTCCCATGCCCCATTCCACCATTCCAGCTGGCTCCATCCCTGCCCTGTGCCCAGCAGGGTGGCAGGTGTCCCTCACAGATATCCACTGTTTCCGGTTTCCATCCCACTCCTCCAGGCCTGCCAGACGGTTCTTCTTGTACGTGGACAGCTGCTGGTATGCCACAAACTCGTTCAGGAAGATCTTGATCCCCAGGAGCTCAGCCACCACCGGTGAGTCTTGCCAGTCTGCCCCCATAAGAAAGGCCACGGGCATGAGGACATAGGATAAGATCACCTGGGAAAAGCATCCCAGAAAGGAACAACTCAGAGCTGACCTTCTGCGTAGCCCCCAGCCTGGACACCCACTGCCAGTGCTTGCCAAACACTCAGCAAGGATCTCAACAGCCTAAGGCAGTGGACAGTTGTGGGGATGGGTGGGGGATTCAGGGTCTGGCAGCCCAGACCATGGGTCTGCTCCTGGGGATACCTGGAAGGTGAGATCCTGGATGTTTACCATCTCCCCAAACCAGCGCACAGCAGCATTGATGAACTCCAGCACTGCCAAGAAGGCAATGAGGTTGGCTGCAATGTTGGCCACGAGCCCCACAGATGCAGCAGCCCCGTTGCTGGCAGCTTCCAGAATGTTCTGCTCTTCCCTGCATGGAAAAAGACCCCAATGTACTCATTTGGCCAGGCATCCCCTGTGCAAGGTCAGGTGTCACTCCATGGATGTCTGAACACCACAGGCCCTCCCAGCCTTGGGCAACCCGCAGTGCCCACTTGTGCCCCAAACTGCCCCCACAGCTTCCCCACAGTGGCAGAACACTCCACCCACCCCCCAGTGCAGCCCCACACCACCACCCATCTCCTCACACTCACCCACTGGTGATTTTGACATTTCCTTTGCCCTTGAACTTGGACTCCTGCACTTCAGGGTAGACGAGTTTGGACATGGCGAGGGCGCAGGGTGCAGCCATCACAGAGGCTGCAATCAGTGATGCTGCATCAATCTGCAACGTGCAGAGCAGGGGCTTAGGCACTTCTGTGTGAGGCTGTGCCCTTGTGACATGCCACAGGGCATCCCAACACAGGGCTGGCATCAGCCAGTGACACTCAGAGCAGTTCAGGGCTCTCTGTTTGCTCAGGGTGTGAAAATTGGCTGGTTTTACCATCTAAGCAGCCACAGCCACGCACATGGGGCAGCTCGCCTGGATGGAGGCATTGCTGGAGTGCAGCTATCAATCATGTCCTTGGGGATGTCAACCTCTCCTGCTCTTTGACTTAATCATGATGGTTCATGCCCCTTCCTTGTCCCTTTTTATCAGTATCAGAAAAATAGGCTGTGTAACACTGCGAACTTCTACCTGCTGACGAAGGACCAAGTTCCCAGCCTTGCCCATCCCTTGGCAATGTCTCATCTCTCTGACCTTCCACCCTTAGTTCCGCATTTAAGAAGGCTAATTAGTGTCTAAATGCCAGGAGCTCAGGCAGCAGGTCAAGAGGGAGGTTCATTCCCCATGACAGAGCACTGATGAACTGGAGAGGGTATCCCTGAGGATCAGGGCCAGGAGCATCGAGGTGATGCTGGAGGAACAGGGCTTGTTTGGCTGGGAGAAAAGAGGGCTGGGGGCATGGGTATGGCTGTTTCTGACTATGCAAAAGGGGGCTGGAGGGAAGACACTGGCCAGTGGTACCCAGTGAAAATGTGAGAACCACTGGCACAGTTTTAATGGGGAAATTCCACTGAAATATAAGGAAAAAAATTGTTTTATGACTGAGGCACCTGTGGGAGAAACAAGAGAGGTGGGGGGAGATCTCCATCCATGGGGATGTTCACCACACCAACCTGGACAAAGCCCTGGGCATCCACCATAACCTCATTTGGGCAGGAGGCTGGATCAGAGACCCTTAGAGAGTACCATGATTCGGTGGGATTTGCCCTGCTTGCTGTGCAGGGACACACAGTGAGAGTCCCATGGCACTGCCTTCTACCTGGCAGGGCCCTGAGATTCTGATCAGACCAGCAAAGGTAAGCCTGGACCTGTCTTTGGGACAAGGTGAGGCTCGACACCCTGCCCCCATCCTACTTATGGAAGGGGACCATGGGGCACCAGCTGAGGGTCTTGTCCCACCATCAAGTTCAGGGCAGTTCCTGCATTTCAGGACCGTTCACCAGGGAACACGTGGCATACAGCTGCTCATGCACTCACCCCAAAGGATATGTAGGCACCCATCACGCTGCCTGCAATGGTGGAAAAGCCACCAGTCATCACAGCGTGGATTTCTGAAAGGGTCATGTCTGGGAGGTATGGGCGGATGAGCAGTGGAGCTTCAGTCTGTGGAAGAGAAAATTCTGCTGTCCTTGAGACAGGGCCACACAGGGCCTCAGGTCTCCTAGGAACAGAGGAGAAGACCCTCTCTCCAGTGCAGGCTCAGCTACAAGCACTGAGGAACTGGATCTCCTGCCCAGGATCTTACCTGGCCCACGAAAATGTTCCCTGCCACACTCAGGGTCTCAGTGGGAGTGGTGCCCATCGAGACCTGAAGCAGCCAGGAGATCTGGGGAGAGACAAGGCCACTGTGTTGACAGAGGCTCCTGGCACCCTGTCACCATCCCCATGAAGCAGGGCACTGTTTGGCTCCTGCACAGAGGTGATCTTGGGAAGCATCCCCAGCCTGCTTAGAAACATCAGCTCTAGGGTTGGGCTTTCTCAGAAAGACATGCAAGAAAGATGGGGCTTGTGTCTACTCTTTTAAGCAGGAAAAATCACCCCAAATTAGTACCAGGACAATTTCCCTGGGGCATCCCTTAGCTGACTGTAGTAGTCAGAGAACCCACCAGGTTCTTCTCCTTTCCATAGCCATCCCATATCCAGGAGGGAGACCCTACCTTGAGAATGAGCCACTGCATGACGCCAAGGTAGTAGAGGATGGACATCACACAGCTGAAGAACACAATGATGGGCAGGGTCTGCAGGCAAGGCACCGGAGCACAGGATTAAAGGAGAGCTGAGACACACACAGGCACACTTGGGGACCAGGAGCTGGGCATGGTGTGGTATTCCACAGCCAGCCCATGCTATTGGATGCCACAACACGGGGCCAGGCTGGCAAGAGGGACAGGGATCAGTGCAAATCCCCCATGGCACTGAGGAGATCCACAGATGGGTACAAAGCTGAGAGAGACTCATCTATGAGATGCTTGAGCTCTACTGCAGCAAATCTGGCTGCATTTAGCTCTGTGCCTTTCGATACCCAGCAAAGAGCCAGACCAGAAGAAAATCCCTCTACACTGCATTCCCCAGCTGACCTGGAAGGCAAAGACTTCTTCAATGAGTGTGTTCCCAAAGACAAAGCCAGAGCCAGCTGTGGTGTAGCCCAGGAAGATCTGAAAGGGAAGAAGTTACACAGTAGGGCAGAGATCTCTATTAGGTCCTTCCCTGACATCTCACTTCTGCTTAGCAGGGGGCTGGTACCCCCAGCCCCACAGCTCACTTCACTGCACACCACAGAATGACCCACTGAAACCTAAGCTGGGGACACTGGTGGGCGGTCCCGAAGACACAGCCTGCAAGGGAGACCACACCGAGGGGTCTGGGCTGCTGCAGAAAACCAGGGAAGAGCTGGCTTTCCTCCAGTTCCCAACAAAAATGTTTGTGAGTGTGCAGTGCCTGACACTTCCCCAGCCCATGCCACCCTCTGTTCTTCCTGTTAATCCCAGGGTGCAAGCACAGCATGCGATGAGTAGATGCAGTACCTGGACCTGGTCACCCAGCCACCGGAAAGCTTGGACACCAGGGCTTGTTCGGAGCACAAAGAGTCCAAGTAAGAACTCCAAGCCAAGACCCCAGAACACAGCTCTCCAGGACACCTGGGGACAAAAGCAGAACGGGGACTAAGGTGTTGTTAAGGTTTACAGACTTGCCTTTTGGCACACAGTAAACACCACACACTGTGCCCTGGGTGAGGGTCATGGGGAGACCAATAAAGTGTCACAGAATCACCCCCCACCCCCAGGTTGGCGACAGGAAGAAAATGAGTTGGTGGGACTCTGGAACTGGCTGGAATATAACCTGCCAGGCTGACCCAAAAGGAGACAAGCATAAAGACCTTCTGCTGTTTGCCTGGTAGCACAGACCTGCTAGACCAAAACTGTCTGTTTGTTAACCCTTTGTAGGATGGAGGGAGGGATTGCCCAAAACACTGAAGCAGGAAGCCACTGGGACTTCAGTCACTACTGACAAAGTTCCCCAAAGCTCAGGCCCACTCTCCATGCACAGCACCTGAAGCTCAGGTCTGGCAGTGGCTCTATGGGCCTGACCCACTACAAGCTACACGGTGGAAAACAGGATGGAGGCACTGTGGGTTGGGAAGTGAGACGAAGAGCAGTGGGAAGAAGAGCAGTGAGGTGGCTTTGGGGTCCATCTACCCAACAAGCTCTCCAGGCTCTGCCCAGAAGCTCTGCTAGGCTTCTGCTTCCTCCAGGGAAGGGGATGCCCATGGGAAGGAAGCACTTGTTCTCCAGTGCTGGGTGGCCACCCTCTTCAAGGGAACTGATGGCAAATCCATGCCTGAATCACGTACCGCACCGTGGTGCTTGGAGCAGGCAAACAGGAACAGCACCAGAACGCAGAAGCCACCTAATGAGATGAGCTGCTCTGGGTTTCTGGCAGTGTCCAAAACCAGCCATGCAATCAGGCCTGCCAGGAGGGCCACCCACAGCAGCCTGCAAAGGAAACCCCAGACTGTCAGCAAGAGGATGACCCCATGGGGAGAGCAGCTCACGAAGGGCAGGAGCCGAATGTGCGGGAATTGCCACTGTAAGGTCCATGCATCTGAAGAAACCTGGGGCTCAGACACAAATGAGGGCTGTGAACAGCCATCACACCACTGAGGCAGAGTAGCAAGACATTTCTGGCATGGCTTTTACGATGTTCCAGGCTGGGCCATGCCTCGTCACTGATGAGGTGCCTGCATGGCACTAGGGCACATGCCCAGCACCACCGGCTGTGGTTGTGCTGATAGGGCAGCCACGGGAGGGGACCCAGGTGCTGGGAGGGATCTGGCCCTGCCTTCTCCTGACTCACCATTTCAGCCATGGCCAGGACTTTTGGAAGCATTTCCCAACAGGGTGGAGGAGCAGCAGTACCTTTGCCCCACAGTACTTCTTGAAGAAGCTCCAGCAGATGAAGAAGACAACCACAGCTGTCATGACCACCAAGGCAAGGGCTCGCTGGAAGTTGAGGTAACAGGCCGCAATGAAGTAGCACAGGTAGGCTGGAGAAGGCACATTGGGGGTCAGAAACGTCAGGGATGTAGGATCATTGGTTCATAACACTAACTGGGGCAAACAATGAGGTCCATTTCCTCCCCTGGCCACCCTCGAGGCTCCCATCTTTGCATAAAGAGACCTTACAGAGCACCACCCCAGCAGGGAGCAGAAGGGGCAGAGCAACCCTTCAGGCAGGCAGAGAAAGGGGAGGAGGACAGTGAGGTGCAGATAGTCCTGGACAGGAGTGGTGGGGTGAGGAAGGGGCAGGCAGTGAGGGCTGGGAGTGGATACAACCTCCACACAGGTGACCATGTTCAATGTGTGGAGGCTGGGGGCACAGCCAGTTAAAATGGGATGTGGAGGTGGGGTCTCAGTGCCAGGAAATCCTCACCTACTCCGAGAAGCCCCAGGACAACCCTTCTCAACACCTTGGCATGAGACTTGCAGAAGTGCTTTGCCTTGGATGCTGGTCGCAGGGCCTTCCTGGGGAAAGTCACATGCCAGAGACATGAGAGATGCAGAAGGTGAATGTGGAAGATCAACCAATCTAATCCAACTGAAGCCAATTCAATGGACCTTGGTCATGAGCATGCCTCCCACTGTGTTCCAGCACAGTGGTAACAGTGTGCCATGGTCCACACGTCTTGACACCCCCACACCATGAGTGGAATCTGGCATTGGGTGGCTGCTATGGGGACAGAGATCTGCCACTGCCCCCTTACAAGGCCACATGGACCCATCAGACATTGTCCCCCATGTGTGGTCAATACAACCCTACTCTGCTCCCAAATCAAGTTTGTCTTTGGCAGTGCACACGCAACTGTGGGGGTTATCCTACCTGCAATAGGAGGAGAACCTCCCTTTCCTTTCTCCTCTCCTCTGCTCTCTGGTCTCACCACTTGGACCACCATATTCCTCATGGTGCCTCTCCTCTCCCTAGAAAACATCATTAGATGGAGCACCCTGTACCCTGTACCCTGAGGGAAGGGGAAGGGGAAAGGACTTACCTCTAAGCTGAAAGCAGGGTTATCTGTGCCCTTATCAAGGCTGTCCAGGATTATCTGGTTTCCTTCCATCTCCAGAAGTTCTGCAGCTTCAGTGCATCAGAGAAACAGCACTGTGAGGGACCACTGCTGGCTGGGGAGAGAAAGATGGGATCACCTCTGGAAAGGTCAAATGGCCCACTCTGCTTTTCAGTTTTGGGTTTCTGAGAGGAGACCACCCTTTGCAGTAGGGACTCAGAGCAGCTCCTGCACCAGCACACCAAGGGACTATCTCATGGGGCCCTCAGGCCATAGGGCTGGTGTGCTGAATTCCTTGTTCTCCTGTAACTCTGGGGAGGTCTTTGCTCTTCCATGCCTCCAAGGAATTTTGGGAGAAGATTATATGCATCAGGGAGTGCTAGTACTCCTCCTCCAAATTGGTGGCAGTGTCCACCGACCTCTGTGACCCCCTTTGCAAGTGAGATTTTTCAAAAAATAAATCTGGCTGCATCCTTTATTGAAAGATCTCAGTGCAACTGAGCCAGATAAGGAAGAAGGTCCTTCCATGTTGATAACTAGGCACAGTGCAGGAGTGAGGGGTAGGAATGTGTGGTAGTTTGCATGGGGACTGGTCCTAAAGGAAGATCATAGTGGGAGAACTGGTTCAGCAAAGCCAGAAGAACCAGTGTTATGCCAGGGTAGGAACCCTTGGAGCATCATCTCATTTGGACACCCTCCCAGTTCCCCTACCTGGAGAAGGATGAGGGAAGAGCAGAGAAGTTGCAGGCAAGGCAGTGATCTACTGTAGGAGCACTTCTATGTGAGGATAGAGGCATTAAGAAGTAGTCTTTGCTTTGAGGAAAGTCATAGAGGTCTCTATGAAGAAGGAGGAGGTAGCAGGGTCATCATCAGCTTTCAAAATGTGAGCTCAGGGCCCACTGAAGGGAGGGATGCAGCCCCAAATGACACTGGTGAGTTTGAATAGTTTTGTAGAATATCCCCCTTAACATGGGACCTCACAGCAGCTGAAGGCGGTGTGGGGCTCCACAGGCTGGCAGAGCCACCATGGGGGACCAATGGGGCATGCTGGCCCCCTCTGTCCCTGGGGTCATGGCTCCCCAACAGCAGGGCAGGACACAGGGCCATGTTGGGAAACCAGGACCTCAGACTGCCCTCCAGGGCCTCCAGTACCCCTGGTACTCCTGCAGCCCAAGGGCATCTCACCAGGACCCTGACAGGGATCAGGATGACCCGCCTTCCCAAATCCATCACCACTGCAAGGGCACTCCGCAGGACCCATCAGGGCTCAGTGACCCTTCCAGGGCTGTCCCCACCCTTTGCAGTCTCAGTGCCTTCCAGGTCCCCTGGGCTGATGCCACCTCTGTGTCCACCCCTCCCGGTGCCATCCTCCTGCCAGTTCACTACCTTTTGTTTTGGTGCAGCCTCACTGGCTGCCCTCCCCTTTAGGGCTGTGGCCACACGGACAGGCAGCAGGTGGGTGTCCCCACGTGCCCTCAAACCATCCCCATGACCCCCATGCCCTCCTGTCCCCTGTGGGCCCCTCTGGGATCACGGTTCAGCGTGGCCACACACCCCTCTGCCCTCCCCACCTGTCCCTGCACCCCACGCCCTCACACCCCTCTCCATGTCCTCATGGAGCACACCCTCACACCTCTGTCCCCCCACCACGCCTTCACGCCCCCGTGGCCTCGTGCCCCGTGGCTCCCCCAGCCCTGGCATCCACTGTCCCCCCGCACTCACCGCCAGCCCTGCCGGCCACACAGCTCCCGGACCGTGCCCCGGTTACCCATTAACAGCTCGGTCCAAAGAGCTGGGCTGGGCACTGCTGGGGCTCCTCCCGGGGCTCACACCCAGGGAGTCCAGCGCTGTGCCCGTGCAGGGCACTGTGCCACCCACGAGACTTCCACCCACAGTCTAAACGAGCCTCGAGGGGAGATATGGAAGGCACAAATGCAACCTTTACTCCACCCCAGGAAATGCTTCCTCAAAAGAATAAAGACTGGGGCGCACGTGGCCTCCAAAGCTTCAGTGGTGTGGAGTCACATTCCCTGGTCCCTGGGTGGGATGCAAAAGCATTCCCTGGTCCCTGGGTGGGATGCAAAAGCATTCCCTGCCGGTGCGTGCTGGAAACCACTTTTTCACGCGGGACGGTGGGAATTGCATCCCCAGGTGTGTGCATCCCACTGGGACTGGTACCTCCCACTCTTTGTTTGTGCAGGGAGTGGTGAAGCGATGTGGCTCCAAGGGTGCCAACACCTGGGTTGGCAGGAATCAGTTCAGAGATCGGTGATTAATTACACCACGGAGCACTCGGGGCGTCCACGTGCCACCCGCTGCCCGTGGACAAACGCTCCATTCCGTGCCTTCTCCCTACGGATTTGGGCCGGTCGCTAAACCTGGTTGGGGCTGCTGACGGGGCGAGGGGGCGATGGCACGGGTGGGCGTGTGGGTGGCAAGGAGCGAAAAGCCGAAAGCTGGCGGTGCAAATCCCTGCTGCGTGGGCAGAGCCCGCCCAGCCCCGCGCGTGGGATGGATAGCTCTGAGAAGGGCTCAGCCTCATCCCCAGCGCTGCGGCTGCCACGTCACGGCCCGCACACTCAACCTCCGCCGCGCCGCCCCGCCCGCACAGAGCCCCGGTAGCGCGCCGTGATCGTATAGTGGTTAGTACTCTGCGTTGTGGCCGCAGCAACCTCGGTTCGAATCCGAGTCACGGCATCGCCCCGCGGTACCACGGCACACGGGCTCTCCTTTTGCCCTCGGCACTGTTTTCAGATTTATTTCCATTATTATTCCATAGTTTTTTATTTGTATTTATTTATATTTAATTTTATCGCTGCTCGGCCTTTATTTCCATTTGGCTTTTTAAGTTCTATTTTATATGTTTAATTTTATATTCGTTTATATAATTCTACTTTTAAACGTTTTTATTTATTCTATGTATATATTTACATTTATTATATATAATCTATTTTTGCGGGTTTTTTTAGTTTAGGTTTTCTATTTTATTTTTATATTTAATTTTATTTCTATATTGATATTTCAATATATATTATTTTTCAATTTAATTATTTGTCTATTTTTTCATTAATTTATTCTATTCAACCTATTTTTATTTTGTTTTCCTATTATATTTTGGTATTATATTTTATTTTATATTTTGGCGTATTTTTTCTTTAGTTTGTAATTGAATTCTTATTTCAGTTTTACTCTTTTTTCTTCTTTTTTTTTCTTTTCTTTTTTTTTTTCTCTTCTCTTCTCTTCTCTTCTCTTCTCTTCTCTTCTCTTCTCTTCTCTTCTCTTCTCTTCTCTTCTCTTCTCTTCTCTTCTCTTCTCTTCTCTTCTCTTCTCTTCTCTTCTCTTCTCTTCTCTTCTCTTCTCTTCTCTTCTCTTCTCTTCTCTTCTCTTCTCTTCTCTTCTCTTCTCTTCTCTTCTCTTCTCTTCTCTTCTCTTCTCTTCTCTTCTCTTCTCTTCTCTTCTCTTCTCTTCTCTTCTCTTCTCTTCTCTTCTCTTCTCTTCTCTTCTCTTCTCTTCTCTTCTCTTCTCTTCTCTTCTCTTCTCTTCTCTTCTCTTCTCTTCTCTTCTCTTCTCTTCTCTCTCCTTCTCCTCTTTCTTTTCCTCTTTCCCTTTCTTTTCTTTCCCTTTCTTCACCTATTTTCCTTTCTTTTCATCTTATTTATATTGTCTTATTTAAAAAATTTATTGTGTTATTTATTACATCTCATTTAATTAATTTAACGTCACTTTGTTTCCCACCGTACCCCCCGCGGACCCCCCAGGCTGGGAGGGCCCG
>WBMV01005420.1:68042-78337 GCA_013396655.1 Campylorhamphus procurvoides | reverse complement strand
CCCGGCCCCCAGTGCCGACCCCGGCCCCAGCCCAGCCGCGGCGTTCACCCCCTCACCTTCACCCGCTGCCCTTGGCCCTGCTCCCTGCTCGGCCCCTGACCCTGACCCTCCTCCCAGCCCTCACCCGACCCTTCCCCTCATCCCAGCCCTCATCCCAGCCCTCCCTGTTGCCCCCAGGCAATGCCATTCCCCACGCTCTAACCCCACCTCTCACCCCCCCATCGCGTGTTTCTCGGGGAGTCGAGTTTCTCCCCACACA
The DNA here is from genome assembly GCA_013396655.1 of Campylorhamphus procurvoides. Classification (NCBI taxonomy): domain Eukaryota; kingdom Metazoa; phylum Chordata; class Aves; order Passeriformes; family Dendrocolaptidae; genus Campylorhamphus; species Campylorhamphus procurvoides. The sequence continues at coordinate 78,078 of WBMV01005420.1, read as the reverse complement.
GGATTAACAGAAACTGGGCACAAAGGGACGAAAGAGGAAGAGAGGGACTAAAAAGTAAATAGTCCTTGTGCCCAAAGAGCAGCAGGGATCAGCCTCTGCTGCAGCTCCTCGTTCCCCCTGCTCAAACACACATCAATAGTTAATGACTCTGCCCTCCCCACTGCTCCCAGTGTTAAAGGCTCTTTCATTTTCACAGATATGCAGAGAATTCCAAACACCCGCGATCAAAAAGATTTCTGGACAGTAAAATATTTTTAGAGCGATAGCAGCACTTCAAGGCGATGGCCCGAATGACTCATCCCCTGGGAAGAGCCGGTCACAGAGGACTCGGGCGGTGTGTGTGTGGCATGAGCTCATTGCTGGCTGTGAGCACACACACCCCGTGGGAGGGGGTGCAGGGAGAGGCAGGGGGATGTCCCTGCACCACAGCAGTCGTCGGGTGTCTGCTGCAGCTGGCAAATCCCGAATCTAAAACAGTCCTCCCCAGGCTTGGGGCAAACCAGGGGAAAGCCCTGTGCAGCTTGATTACTCCATGAAGTCATTGCTCCTGCCATCCTGAGCTCACCTTGCTCATATCCAGCCCAAAAGAGCTCAGAGTGGTGGAGGAAGACAGAATAGTCTTTTGTGTCCTCCTGTTGTCTATGCCTACCTTGTCCTGCCCCCAGCAGTTTGCTGGTGCGCACTGGTGGGCACTGGTGTGCATGTTGGTCTCTCAGCCATGGTGTGAGCCTTTGCAATGGGAGATGCTTTCCACATCAAACCTGGCTGACCAAGGGATGGTGGAGGAGGGGCTCTTTGATGGTATCTCTGCATGACATGGTGTCCTCCTGCCTCCTGCCCTTCTCCCTCGCTCATCTGCTTGCCAAGATCCCAGTCTGTGCCTCCCACAGGGCTGCAGGGATTCTGCTGCTGCTCATCTGTGGCCAGCCCTGTCACAACCTTTGTCCTTATGCTGGACCTAAAGTGAGAGAAGCAACCTTGGAAGGATATAGGTATGTCTCATCCCATGTCCAGGGAGTCTGACACCATCATCATCCCCTTGACTGCACCTTGGAGAGAGATCCAACCACCAGACACCTCCAGGACAGGTGTAGCTGAACCGTAGAGGTGGGATTGCTGCAGCCTCTGAATCCCAGTACATGAGCTTGTGAAGGGGGAAAGTCCTTGTGCTGCCTTGTGCCTGGCCTCTTGTGCCTTCCTCCATGCTGTCACAATGCCATGAGCTGGGCTGTGACGCTGGTGAAGGGACAAGCCCAACTGCTGCGTTGGTCAGGACAGGTGTGGTGGGACAGTGTGGAAATGTGGAGCCCCCCTGGCAGGACATGCAGCTCGTGGCTGGTGAGGACAGGGAACCTACAGCGATGCACGGGGTGACAGGGGGATCCTCAGGCACTCGCATGGGCAGGCAGAGTGGGACCCCCAAGGCTGGTGACACCACGGCCTTGATGCCAGCTGCTGGCCTGGCAGGATGCAGGGCTCACGTTTGCATGGGTGTGTGCTGGGCACTGCCCACACTGTGTGCATGGCGTGGGCTCCTTGGTGGCAGGGAGGAGGCAGAGAGGTTCCTGCTCTGGCTGCTTGGCAGATGTTTCTGGAAGCAAGATGACAGGATTACAATGACCTCAACTGCTGAAATAGGCATGACTGAGATAACACTGCAGCAATACAGGGGAGTCAGCCAAACATGGAAGGGAGCAGGGAGGTGCGGGTGGACACAGAGATAAGTGTTTTGGGGGGCCTGGCAGGTGTGGAGGAGGAGGAGGGGAGGAGGAGGGATGAAGCTGCTGCCACTCATTGCTGGCAGTGGTGGCCCCGTTCCAGCACAGCTTCCTTGCCCTTGGCTGCTTTCCCCAGCAGAACTGGGTGACCACTCCTAAGAAAATTGTGCCAGGTTGTCAGGGCCCCAACAGCCCTTTGCCATGTGGTTTTGTCTGGGTAGTTCAGACCTGCCAGGATGTGTTCAGACAGCATGGAGGAGAAAGGATGACCTTGTGGGAGCAGTGAGGGACCCATCTGTCTCCTGGGTGACCTGATCCCTTCAGGGTGTGCTCAGCACCTGGGCAGGATGGCTGCCACAGGCAGGTTTCTCTTCTCTTTCCCCGCTGCTCTGTCCCTCAATACCTGTGGGTTGCAATCAGTGGGATTTTAAGGGTGCCTGCAGTGTCAAAACGCTGGTGCAGCCAGGTAGAGAGTGCTGCTGGGCCCAGACGTTGCCACTCCATGGCACAAACATAAATCTTGTGGCTGGCACGGGGACAAGAGCAATTCATCACTGCGTGGCTGCCTCGGCTGCTCTGCCCCTTGAACAGCCTCTCCAGCTGTTACCTTGCTGGGGCACCCCTGGCCTCATTACCTGGTCTCAAGGAGGCAGATGGGAGGCAGACAGATCCCCACCACCTCCTCTTTTTGTCCCTGATCCCTAAAGCAGCTCCAGGAGCAGCACTGGTGCCAGGGAGGCAGGATGGATGCCAGTGCTGTGAAGAGGTGTTCTGTGTTTTACTGCTGATGGAAAACCACTGGTGCAGGCCAGTGCTGTCCTCTCTGGCTGTTTAGAGGCCATAAATCCAGCTTGGGCATTGCTCTGCTGCAGAAATCCCATCTTCCTTCCTGAGGAAATCAGAGTAACTCTACCATCTAGCCCAGCAGCCCATATACCCACACCCACAGGCACTTCTGGGTTAGAGCTGGCTGCTGGAGAAGAGCAAGGAAATGTCCTGGGGCTGGAATAATTTTGGAGGTGAAGGTTTAGGTGGGATTTGGGAACGAAAGACAGCACACCTGAACTGCGAGACAATTGCAAGCAACCCAGCCTTGTCCTGTTCCCACCATCCACTTCCCCATCCTCTCCTAGGGGCACAAAGATGATTCGAGGGCTGGAGCACAAGGGCACCCACTATGAGGAAAGGTGGAGAGAGCTGGGATTGTTCAGCCTGGAGAAGAGAAGGCTCCAAGGGGACCTTAGAGCCCCTTCCAGTGCCTAAAGGAGCTCTAAGGGAGCTGGAGAGGGACTTTGGACAATGTCCTGGAGGGACAGGACAAGGGGGAATGGCTTCCCATTGCCAGAGGGCAGGGTTAGATGGGATATGGGGAAGGAATTCTTGGCTGTGAGGGTGGGGAGGCCAGAGAAGCTGTGGCTGCCCCATCCCTGGAAGTGTTCAAGGCCAGGCTGGATGGGCCTCAGAGCAACCTGATCTTAGTGGAAGTTGTCCCTGCCCATGGCAGGGGGGTAGAACTGGACTTGCTTCAAGTTCCTTTCCAATCCAAACTATTCTGTGATTCTAGCTCATGAGATGTGCAGCCAGGACTGAAGGAGGACTCCAGCATTTCGGGACATGATTGTTCAGCTGGGATGCTCTCCAGAGGCTTTATGAGCCCACAACAACAGCACATGAGATGGTTCTGGTTCTTCTAAAGCCTGAGCTTCAAAGGACTTTTTCCAGTCTGCCAGTGAGAAGACCAGAAGGGAAGGTAAACAGGCTATAACAGACTGATTTTCTGCTAGGTTATGTTGTGGGATCCCCTTGCCTGCCTCCAGTGCTCAGAAATCAAGGAAAATGGTCACCAAAATGTATGTCCTGTCTGACCCCCAGGGAGTACACAACATGAAGCAACTTCTTGAGCCCTTCTTTCCTTGTGTGTCCAGCATCCAGCTGAAGATGGGATGTGACACAAGTGTCCCAGGGGAGAGCCAGCCACCCTGCAGCCCCAGAAAAATGCTTCCACATGTCAGCGTGTGCCCTGCCTGATTCCAGCTGCCAGCCCCAGCTCTCACTCTGCCTTTGTCCGTGCACAGCAGGAGCCTCCTCCTGCCGCAGGGATTTATGGCCTTCGCACAGCCACCTCTTAACCCAGCTTTTTGCTGCTGAGTGGGCAGAAAACAGGAAGGCACTGCTGCCAGGCAGCCTGCCAGCCCTCACCTCTCCACCTATTGAGCTGCTCTCTCTTTCACCTTCATTTTCTGCTTCTCCTCTCAGCCCTTTTGGAGATGCTGAGCTGGTGGCAAAAGCAATTGATCACTCCGTGGGAGGAATGGCCACTGTTTTGGTCTTGTCCACTGAGCCCGTCTTCTTGATGGCTGATGACAGCCCTATTAAGAGATATAAAGGGATGTCAGAGATGGTTCACACCCCACAGGCGATGTAAAGCCAGTGAGTCTGTCTGGAGAAGGACCCAGCTGTGTGAACGTGGCCATTGCAGTTGGATTAATCAAACCCACCATTAACACTTTCCCGGGGCACTCAGATCCCCTGCCAGCCCCATAGCACAGGCCCCCACCAGCAGGTCTCTCTGATTGAGCTGCAAATGCTCCAGCTCCTTAGTTTGCTCAGCCTCAGATCGATGAGTGCAGGCGGCTCCAATCAATTCCACTTTACCACTTGCTATCGAGTTCAGTCCGTGCTCTCCCAGCTGGTCCTGCTTCCTTTGTTCCTTCAGAGGAGGAATTCAGGCATTTTGTCCCACTTGGACACTGCTGTGCCCTTGGAGGGTCAAACGCCTTGGTCGGAGCAAATAAAACCCCATGGAGGGCCAGCAAAGAAGGGATTAAATTTGTGCTATGATGGGAGCCCTGAGAGTATCAGCCTGGCCGGGCAGAGCGTGGTAGCGAGTGGCTGGATGAGGCCATGTGATTTGCATGATATAATAGAGCTGTTGCCACAGCACCTGTCATGAGGTTTTCCTGCCATGATCCTGGTTTTGCTGGGGAAATAACTGAAGGCAGCTGCAGGGAGCTGCTGTGGCTTGGTTTCCCCATCCCCATGGGCACTGGGCAGGGACAATTCAGCTCTCTGGGGCTTGAACCCATGCAAAATGGAAAAAAAAATATTTAACATCAGAGTTTTTGTAGTGGCTGTTTGGAAATTTTCCTCAAACCTGGCATTTGTCAGTGAAAGAAGCATTTTCTACCCTCTGGATGACAGTCCTGAAGTCATTTTTCTCCAGTCTCTGTCACCCAGCTCTCACTGGCCTGTCTCCAGGGTGCTGGTGGAAATGGAGCTTCCCACGGCTCTCCACACCTCGTGGAAGTGTTAATGAAATAACGGATCACAGCAGAGAGCAGTTGGGATGTGCAGGGGGCTGTCAGCACTGAGGGCAGAGGCAGAGACTGGGCTCTGCACGGCTGAGGCGCTGACCCACGGCTCTGGCTCTGAGCTGGCAGATGTCTTTCAGTGAGTTGTCATCTCTTCTTTTGGTCAGTTAGCATGGCCTCAATTATACTATCAACGACATAATGATTTTTTTTGACAGAAAGGTTGAGGAGCTGCAAAAAGTCTCAGCAGGAATTTGCTCCATTTGGTAAAAGCACATGCTTAGGGCATATCCTGCCTACGCTTTGATGACCTTTTGATGCAAATGTGTAGCAACACTTCCCCTGGACACAATCCTTGCCTCTAAATACTCACAAGGCTCTTTGTGCCAGTCCTTGTATTTAGTGTGCGTTTGTATTTACGGATTTTTGTTATGTGAGTTTGTCTGGTCTTGTTCCTAAACCGCACAGCATCTGCAGTGGACCCCAGCAGGGAGGGCTGCTGTGCACCGAGTCTCCTCCTGGTGTTATCCCTGATATTCCTGTCTCTCCCCACCTCCCCCAGCCATGCAGATCTCTGCCCTGTGACCCCAGCGGTCTCTTTTTCATGCCAAAGGTCCCTGGCCCTTCATGCACCCCATATGCAGAGGCCTTGGATCATTCTGTCACCTTTCTCTGCCCATTTTCCAGCTCCACTGTATTCTTCGGATGGGGAGACAAGGGTTACACACAGGCTGGGACTGACCAGGGAACAGTAGCAATTCTGATGTTACCTCTCCTTTTTCCTAACCCTTCCTATCAGCTTGATGGTTTTGCAGTTTTGACCTCTGCTGAGTGCTGAGGGGACAGTTTCATAGACTGTCAGAGCTCCCGGTCTCAGAACCCATCATTTCAGACGGGAGCCTGGGCTTGGTTTCCCTGTGTGTGTCACTTTCCTGACACTGGTTTTTGTCTCGTTTTATTACGAAGTTGCTCAGCCTCTCAAAATCCTCCTACAATTCTTAGCATTCATCTGCAGTACCCAGATTAATTCAATATTATTGCAGATTTTGCCACTGACCTCATCTCATCAAAGGATCTGCATGTGGAAATGCAGGAACCTCTCTCTGCTGGATCACCCTCAGGGGCCTGGTGGCTTTTTCCAAGAAAGCCACTAGCTTTGGAAAAAATAAATTCACTGCAAGAGAGCTGTGTCGACTCTTCCCCAATATGTCATATTTATCCATCTGTCCCCTAACGATGCCAGTTTCCTCCTCCGTATGCCAATTTTTGTTCATTTGCAGAGAACAGATGTGTCATTTATCAGTCTGGGACTCCCTGGCTGCCTCCCAGGAAGCATTTTTGGTGTCACAGTTGCCACCTTCCAGTCTTCAAGTCCCCTGCTGAACCCAGACCTCAGGGGAGGTTAGGGTGTCACCCAGCACATGTGACATCCTCATGGTCCCTGCCGTCCTGCACAAGGGGGTGTATGTGTGGTGCTTCCAGGAAGCAAAGGAGCTGCAGTCACCATAGACGTTTCAAAGGTCCTGGGAATGGCTTTTATTTGAAGGTGTGAAAGAAATACCTGGAGATCCAAGAAGCTGCAGGCTTCCCTGGCAAGCCGGGGGAGATGCTGGCGTCAGGGGAAGCAGCCAACCCAGTGCCTGAGTCAAGTGACACGTTGGCAAGTGTCAGATTCAGCCCCCACATTACCTGGGGGTGAGTCACCCGGGAGTGTGCAGGAGCAGAGACCTTCTCCTCTGAGTCACAGGAAGCTGCTGCCGGAGGGACGCTGGGCTGTGTCCACACCACCCCGGGTTAAACTGCAGGGGAAGATTTACCTGGATCATGTGGCATGAGCCCTCCTAAACCCAGGGAAGGTCCTGTGCCCTGTTTCTGGCCCCGCTGCCAAACAGGGCTCCTGTCCCCAGCTGTAGGTGAGCAGCAGGAGCACCCAGGGTTCAGCCAAAGCAGTTCCCCAGGCCCAGGGGCACAGACGAGGGTTGAGGACACACAGAGCTCTCTGCTGGGCTGACAAGAGTCGGGAAGACATTGCCTGGCTTTTTCTTCCTGGTGCATGCTCCAACCTGCCTGGATTTACCCAGGCAAGCAGCTACTGCTGCCTTTGGTGAGAGGAAGGACCATGCTGTGAGAACCAATCCAGAGATTTCAATGAAGAGCTCCTGGACCTTTCAGAGGTGGAGAAGAAGGTGGGAGCAGAGCTCTCAGTGCAGAGGGCCAGCCCCACATCCTTGCAGACCACTGTAGGTGGACTTCTGCCCCCCCTATTCCTGTAGTCCATCAGAGTGAGCCATAAATCACTTCTCTGCAAGCACGGATTGCTTTCTTCCCACCTGAGGACTGTGTGAGCAGCTCCATCGCTGTCCTTCCCTCCTTCTTGGGGGCTCTGTGGCCTGTGGGCAGTGCCACGTGCACATCCCACCTGGGGGAGCTTCCCACTACGGCTGTGTGAGAGAGCAGACAAAATGTGGAGTCTGACACGCAAGTGGTGCACTGTGTGCTCCCTGCTCCTCTCCCGTCTGCCAGTCCTGCCCCCATCTCCTGCCAGTCTCTTTACCCGCAATGCTGTGACAGCCATCTGTCACGGTGAGCCTCAGCGACTCACAGGCAGAGTGACATCGTGGCCACTGCTGTGGTATCGGGGGCAGTCTCTACCGTGCAGGCATCAAAGCTGGGTCCCAATGTGCATCAGATCTGGAGTGTTAACAGTTGGGATTGGAGCAGCATCAGCTGCAGTGTGAGCTGCAGATGGAGCCCGGCTTTGGCGGTGTGAAAGCAGAAATCTGTCGCTGCTCTTTCAAACCTGAACTGCTGTGAGTGGAGGGATGTCACCACGGTCTTGTCATGACTGCAGAAAAAATATGAGCAACCCGTGCCTGCGCCAAGCCATGCAGGGCATAAGGAACTCATTTGGTCTCCTTTTGGAGACCCCTTAAAGCTCCCCAAGCACAAAGGAGTCTCCCAAGGGGGCTCCTACCTCAGCTGAGTTCTTTTCACCTACTGCCCTGTGTGGCTGCCTGGGTGGTTTGGCCCAGGGGAAACCAACATCCAGGGGAAGCTCAGATCTGAGGGCTTAGCTGGGGCCAGGGATCTTGATGCCCCTCCAAGATATGCTGAAGCCTGAGGTGAGAAGGTGATGTCCCATGGGACACAGATCAGAGAACAGGGCTACATTGGGCCAGGGGCCAGTCTGGAAGAGAAACAGCCCCAGCAAACGGTGAGGAGCTTCTGGGGTCTTTGTCCGTTGTGAGCTCAGACCACAGGACCTTGCTGAATCCCAGCATGGCCCCCGTGCAGCTGCCTCTCCAAGAAGGGAGCGATGTGCCAGAACCGGATGGGAAGGAAGAACCTCTGCAATTCCTCTGGTATGGTAGTGTTTAAAAAAACCAAACACCACTACAAGCTTGATCCCTCCTCAGTCCCCACTCTGGAGACACTGAGCGTGTGTTTTCCAGGCCTGAGGATTTAACAAGAGCCATCTCTGACAGATGTTGCTGAACAACCTCCTTGGTTACTGCCAGAGGGTGGAAGTGCTCTCAATCTCATGTGCCATCAGCCCTGCATCCTGCTTCCTTCCAAATGCCGGACAGGCAGACTTATTGAGAATCTCTGTCTTTTCTGCATTTTAATAACAATCTCATCATCCCCATCTGCTAGGACTGAGGTCTGCTGCTAGACCTCAAACAATGCCTGGTGATCAGTGTTTCTGGCAGACGCTTTTTCCCTTCCTCAGGCCTTTTGTGTCTTGCATCCCCTATGCTTTGAAATTTCCAGTACTGCTTTCTGGGTGCTATGGCTGCCTTCTCCCTAGGGAGGAAGCTCCCTTAGTGTCCAGCTGGACTGGGGGGATCTGGCTGGGTTTCTCAGGCAGGAGTATGCTCAATAAATCAGCAAACCTGGGACTCAGTAGGCTCCCTGGGCACGTGTTGGGCATGTGCTGTGCCAGGCTGGCATAGGAGGCTCAATTCCATGGAAGTCCCATTCCCGCTCTCCTTGTGCACAGGGCTGGAGGAAAGGAGGTCGCCACAAGAAGCTTCTCTCCCCAGCCATCCCCTCCTCTGAGCATCAGACACCCTGACAGCCACATCCCAACATGTCCCCATAACAGGACCAGAGCATGGCTCGTGGTGTAAGGACATGCAGGAACACACTGTGGTGTCTATCTCTGCTCACTAGATGCCTCTGCATGGCTTCATCTCTGTGAGGGACCTGTTCTTGAGCACCCCGCCTCTGACCCCCTTCTCCCTTCATGGCCTTCAGGGGATTCAGCCTGTGAGCAGGGCTGGGAGTGCGTTTGGGTGAAGGGTGTGTGTTTAGGAAGGGATGGAAGGATTTGGGGGTGTAGGTCTGGAGACAGGGCTGCACACAGTGGCAGATGGGGCTTACGAGGGTACACAGTTCTGGGTGGTGGGTGAGCAGGGGGGTGGCAGCTGGTGACGGCTGTGTGTGCAGGGGGAACAGTCAGAACATGTACCAGCATAATGTTTGCCACCCTGACAGCCTCGGCCTCCCCTGCCATGCTCCAACACACTGCTCCCAGTGCCACATTCCTACTGCATCCCAGGGGATGTCCTCCAGCCAGCGTGCTGGGGATCAGCCCCGATGTCCCTGCGCATCCAGGCCGGGCTCAGCCTTCTTCCCGAACGCTTCCGTGCCCAGGTAAGTCACCCCTTCCCACGGTCCCGGCCTGGTGTTTCACGCCTCTTTGGAGCGCCTTGCTCCGGGGGTCCCGCAGGGGCTGGTCCCACCAACACCTCCCGAGCAGCAGGTTTGCCCCGAGGCGTTGGACCCGACGGCCCTCGTGGCTCCCACCCAGCTCAGGACACTCCGCGGTCCCACGGGGGGCCCTTTGTCGCCTCCACCTCTCCGGCTGCACCCCCGGTGGTGGCACTTTGCCCCGGGGTGACCGGGGGTGCAGCGGCGAGGGAGCCGAGAGCCCGCAGCACCGGGGAGGGCCGTGCGGGGCCGTGTGGTGCCGGAAAGCGGCGGGGAGCGGAGCGGAGCGGAGCG
>WBMV01005420.1:45178-67596 GCA_013396655.1 Campylorhamphus procurvoides | reverse complement strand
GCGGGCCACGGGCAGGCTCCCCGTGCCTCGGTAGCACCGACCGTGCCGGGCACACGGCAGCGGGAACGGGGGCGGCCCCGGCTTCTCCTGTGGCTCCCGCGGGAAGCAGGTACAGCCCCGGCAGGTACGAGCCCAGCAGGTACGAGCCCACCAGGTACAACCCCACCAGGTACAGCCCCATCAGGTACAGCCCCGGCAGGTCCGAGCCTACGAGCCCCGGCAGGTACGAGCCCCGGCAGGAAGCGCGCTCGCCGAGGGGCGAGAGCACGGAGCTGCCCGCCGCCTTCGCCCTCCCTTCGTGCCACTTCTTTGCAGCCGAGTGCTTGGTGCTCCACGGGGGTGAAGACCTCCCAGCCTGCGAAGGGCCCGAGCAGCACAGCATGGTCCGCGGTGGCTGCGGCCGCNATCTCGCCGTCCCCGCCTGCCCCGGCCCCCTGAGCTGCCGTGCTGGCTTTGTCAGGAGCCTCAGCGCCTCTTTGTCTGCCGCCTCCCCGCCGGCTGCTCCGGGGCGAGAGCAGAGCCTGGCGCTCCCGGTGCTGCCAGGGAGGCGAGGAGCATCCCTGCCGAGAGGCAGGAGCTGGGGAGAAGCCCCCCGTGGGGAGACGGGCGCTGAGTGGCACAGGGAGCTGGTGGAGGATAAACCCAAGCGGGGCTGTGGCCGTGGGTGCCGAGTCTGTCTCTTGGCGGAGAAGCTGATGCGGGGACTGCGCAAATAAAGGCAGGAGGGGTAATTAGTGCCCGCTAGCGCTGCCGCCTGCAAGACGGGGCTTGTCAGGCGAACTCGACGGGATTGCAGATCTGGCTGGCGGAGGGAATGGTGGATACAGTCAGTGATCCCATCCGTGGTCCTGGTGAACTGAGCACCGGGCAGAATCTGCTCGAGAGTGTTTGAAGCAGATAGAAGAACTTGTTGCTGGTGGATCTTTGAAAGTTGCTCGTACTGAGTAATTGCTTTCGGGAGATTTCCAGAGAGGGCCAGCAGTGCCCACCCTTTTATGCTGCTGTAAACTGCTGCAGACAGTAAAGGAGGAGGAGAGGGGCTCTGCCAGCAGGGACTAGAGGTGCCACTGTGTGCTGTGGTTTGCTGAATCTGGAATGTTTTTTCCTCTGGAACATGCTTTGCGGGATCAGAAGGAGCAGGAGTGGGTGCTTGTCATCGGAAGGTCTCAGGCTGTGATGTGCAAAGGGCTGAGCAGGAGCTGTGGGAAGCAGGGACTGCTGACACTTACAGCCAGGCTGTGTGGGCATCCAAAGCCTGGGGAGAACATGGGAAGTTTAGAGAAAAGTCAGAAGCTGGGATACATTTGGTGGAATCCTACTAACAGTGCTAGGCTGAAGAAGACCCTTCATCTTGTCCAAGATAGATGGTGATTAGATTACTGCTGGTCTCCCGCGTGCCTCTGTGGGGAGGAGATTTCTTTAGGGCTCTGGTACATGATGGGTGCAGGCAGAGCTCCAGAGGCTGGGTGAAACTGGAGTAAAGGTGGGAATATTTGATAGTGCATGCAGCTGTCCATTAAAATAGTTTCCCTGGAGGAGCCGGGGATCATCCACCACGTGGAGCATCTCTGTTGGGCTGGAATGCCCTTTCCAGCTCCCATCTGCCTGCCTTGGTGCTGGGCTGAGTGATGGGAGTGTTCCCCAGCTGCTCCAATGTCACGGTGGCTGTTCCTCGAGGTGGTACAGGAGGATGGAGGTGCCTGCTGGAGGGTTACTCCAGCTTGTGACCCTTGCTCTTGGTGATAGCAAGGTGTTCTGGAACAGGGAAGGGATGCTGGGGCTGGGCTGGAGCTGAGATGATAGTTGTGCAGGGGACTCAGTGGTCCCATGCCTAAGGAAGAGGCAGTGGGCACTGTTCCCTACCTGCTGCACGAACACCAGACCCACGGGTGTGGGCCTTGGGTTGTAGTGATGCTGGAGATGAAGGAGAAGTATGATTCTGGGTACAAGTGAGACTGCTGAAGCAGAGAGGGTTTTTGTTAATGATTTATGGTAAAAATAACTCTAATAAAATGTGCAGCCCTACTGAGTGGGGACCGTGAGGATGGACAGAAGTGGAAGGAGCAGCCACTGGTTCCTGGATGTGTGGTTTAGCTGTGGCCATGTGGTTTTCAGGACGGGCACTGTGTTAAGGCTGGGGACTGATCATGTTCCCAGGGAGCCATGTGCCTGCTCTAGCTGTCCTGCTTATCCTGGAAAATGGAAGATGGGGCAGGAACATCTTGGTAGTGGCATCCTTCCTGCCTGGGCCGCATGATGCTTCTCTGCTGTAGCATGAGCCAGAACATCTTTCCACCTTGTGTGGGATCTGCAGCATCTTGTGGGGACACATTAGATTGAGCTCTGCAGTGGCTCCTGCTGCTTCCCAAACCTTTCTGGGCATGGTGGGGATCATCACAGCTCCTTCTCCATCTGCTTGATCTGCCAGGTCTTTCCTCATGGCAGTGGACAATGCACTGGCCCTGTGTGATTCACCTGAGCCAGATGGATACCCTGGCAGTGTCTTCTCTGCCTTGTTTGGATTAGGCACAGAGAGCACTGGGATGCAGTGGGGAGAGATGCAGTGAGGGGGTTTTCCTGCATGTGGATGCCTGCGCCAGGACACAGCGTGCTCAAAGATGGGATTGGGGATCTGCCTGGGGACATCTTTGCCCTGCGCCCACCGGGTCCAATGGCTGCTGTTCTTGCTGTGAGTGCAGGGTCAGTGCTGCAGGGTGTGGGAACGGCCGGCCAGGAAGCTCTTGGGCGTGTGTCTTTCCTGTGAGAGCCTCCTTGAACTGAGTCATCTTACGTGATGCCCTGCTGTCCACCCCCTGTTCCCTCCTCCTGTGCCACAAGTGCAGCTGTAGGCTCCCTGCCTGGTCCAGCCGTGCCCTGCAGGCTGTGGACCAGACCCTTCTTGAAGTCAGTGGGTGTTTACTTTTGGGTTTGGCTTCAGTGTCTACCGAAAGCCAAGCTGCCAGATGCGTAAAACTGGGGGAATTTTGCACCTGACAGAATTAAATGAATTTGGTTAAACCCAGCAGTCTCCTGAGGGGACACCAAATACTCTTTATCTCCAGGGCAAGAAATTGTTGTTAAAGTGAAGATATGCTCTGGGAACCTCTCCATAGAGTGGAATATCTTGTGGCGGCAGGTAGAATGCTTCTAGGCAAGATGGGGTGAAGAGCCCCATCTCTGCCATGGGATCTTGGTGTCTGAACTGGGAATGCTCTTGGAGGGCTGTGATCTCTCCCCTTCTCTGGTGGGCAGCGTAAAAGCCATTTGACTGTGAGAACGCAGTGATGATCTGATTCTTCACCTTAATTTTCTTTTGATTTTCTTGCTTTTACAGTTCGCATAACTAATAGAGCGAAACCAGCCTCAGTGCTGCAGCAGAGATCTGGGTGTGCATTGCCATGACAGATAACACTAGGCAGACATCACTCTATGGCAGATAACTCATGGTGTGAAAAACACTCCTGTGCTCGAGCAGGATGCGTGTCCAGGTGCCAGCGGTACCCAGCTGCTCTTTGAAGCACTGGTCTGTACTAAGAGCTGCCCTGGGGTGTTGGCTTTGCATGTCAGGTTTTTGCTTTGCACACGAATTATTTCCAATCTAGCAAATCTTGTGCTGTGTATGAGCAGGTGATATCTCCATACCCAGGTACTGGGATCAGCAGGCATAGTCAGTGACATGGGACATGAGCAAAGCATGGAAATGCCTGGCCTTTGACCGAAGTGGGGGGGCCTGGGGCACCCCTAGGAGCTGCCCTGCCAGCAGCTCTGGCCCTGTCCTGTGCTGGGGAGCAGCTGCAGGTCCTGCATCTGCTGTTGAGAGCCCTGCATGAGTTAGGATTAGGAAATGCCAGAGATGCAGTTTCCCGGGCAACCCTAATTCAGCCCCACGTGCAAGGGCATTAGGATGCACCCAGTAATTATGTAATCCCTGCTGTTTGCCCCGTTCCTGTCACTGCCTGGAGCCTCTAACCCCTCAGCCTTGGGGCTCATGGTACTGGTTCTCGTGTGCTTGCTTGTGCATCCTGAGGTTGTGGTGCTCCTGGAGACAGGTATTGCCTCCCCACCTTTTCTCTGGCTCTCTGCTGTAATACCTGACTATGTAAAAAACAAGTGGGTTTTTGTTCTCAGTGGGTTTATGTTGGGAGACCTCACTCCTATGAAGTGGCATCTTGAGACAGTGAGCCATTTGCTCTGGGTCCAAGCTAAGCCCAGTGAACCATATCCTCTGCCAGCAGACCCTTTCTAATCTGTGCTGAGTGCCTCTGCACCCCTCTGTGAGCAAAATACCCGGTTTTAGGGGGTCTTGGCAGAGACCTTTTAGGATTCTCCACCACTCTCTGCTTTCTAGACCTGGAGGCATCTAAATGGGGGCCACTCTGTGAGCTTCCTGAAGCTCATATGTTCCTCCCTGGGAAGCCAGACCCACCTCTTGATGAAATAAGGTTGGACTTGATGATTTTGGAGGTTTTTTCCAGCCTTAGTGATTCTATGACAGAGCAACCACTGTGAGCAGGGGAGCCTCTCAGGCTTGCCTTGTCTGAAGCTGCTCTGTCTGTGTGGGGCAGAGGGAAGGGCCAGGACTGGCACCAGCAGCCAGCCAAGTCTAGCAAAATGCATCTGGGCAGTCGGGTTTGTGGCAAGGTTGAACGTGGGCAGGTTGGGCTTGGGCCCAGAGAACCGGGCAGCTAACCGCTTTCTGAGCTCAGGAAGGTCAGCAAGCCACATTTCATGGCCCCCAGCATGCTTTGAAGCCATAAGAGCTCTCTGCAAAGGGTGAGCATCAGGCATGGCACTGCCTGTTCACCCACCTTGCCTGTCGAGCCAGGGTAGGGGATTTGTGCACATGGGGATGCTGCAGCTGTGCCTGTGCCTTGCTTGGCATGAGCGCCCATGCAAAGGTGCTGACGCCAGCATTGGGTTATGTTCCACATATGTGGTGCAGTGAGAGCCTCTTTGCAGTTTTTGAGGCATGGGAGCAGGCTGTGGGATCTCCTGGCTGTTTGGAGTGGCATTACTGATCTGCCTTTGGGATCTCGCAGGCAGCAGGTGGGAAGCAGGTCCCGGTGATCAAGCTGCTGCAAAAGTCATCAGCAACTTGCATTTCCCTGGGGGGAAAGCAAGGGGCTGCAGCCCCCTGGGCTCAGCGCTGTCCTTTGGTGTCCCTGGTGCCCAGCAGGGCCTGAGTGATGCCATGTCCTCCCTCAGATGATGGAGGTGAGAGGAGATTGCCTGTCTCCCACTGCAAAGCCAGGGGTTGGCTGCTCCTGCACCGGGCTGTGCCTCGGGTGAAGGTGGTACTCATGCAGCTGCCTCTCCTGCTGCTGCCTTGCTGAGAAGTGAGAGCATCTGCTGGCCCCCGCATTTGAACCCTGGAGTTCTGCTTTCCAGGGTGGCTGTGAGCCCTGTGGCTGGTGGGATGTGCTCTGGGGATGATCTGCTCGCTTGTGCCCCAGTATGGAGGGATCAGACTTGGAGGGCTGATGTGAGTCCCCACTGCATGGGCTGCCCAGGGAGCGGGGACATTTAGGGAGGAGGTGGCGAGCTGGGCATGGAGACCCACGTTCCTCCTGCAGCTCATAGGGATGCAAAGGCTCAGGGCTGCATGGATGTGTTTACAGCTCCAGTTCCTGTTCCTTTTTCCTGCTGGGTTTTGCTGCTACACACTATTGTTGGGCGTTTTGCACAGGAAGGAGGGAGAAGTGGGTTTTTTTAATCCGATTATCAGAGCTGCAAAGGAATGTGTGATCTCCATGGCTGGCTCAGGAGCAGGGGCAGTGTGGCAGTGGGGATGGAGCCTGGCACTGGGTGGTATTAGGCAGCCACCATGCCATTCTTGGGGGACATTTGCATAGTCTGTGTTGTGGTAGCAAACTACCCCCAAGCTGGGGGTTTACATCCTCGTGGATGAGCAGACCCTGGCAAAGGTGCTTGGGTGCACTTGGATGCTATTGGAAATATTGACTGGGCCTGTTTTGGGAGTGGGCTTTGGGGCTGGAGGTGGGATGTGCAGCTTCAGGCTTCCTGGGTACTGCAGCATTGTGTGGTGGAGTTCTCTGGCTGGGAAGCTGCTGAGATACTGGAGCAGGCAGTGGCATGTGGCTCCAGTGCTGGAGGGAATCGAGCTCTGGGTCATGTCCATATCCGACTGTGGGATCATCTCCTTTTTGCTAGTAAGCTCAAGCCTTGGGAATTTTTTGCAGTCCATGTGGTATGGCACTTGAGAGGCTCCTGGTCCTGCTTCCTGGAAGAAAGCCCTATCTTTTGTTATTTGGGACATGTCTGGGGATGCTGCAGGCCACTGGGAAGGAGTGGAGAGGGAGCTATAGGCTCTTCTTAGCCCTTTTGTTAGAAAACCTCTTCAAATGCGCCCACAGGAGCCCTGGAAAATAACCAGTGAGTTCCCAGTTGTGCTGGTGGCAGATGACACCCCTGTTATGGGATCTGTGCCCCTTGTCCACTTCAGGAGAGGAAATGTGGCTGTGTGCAGGGAGAGCATCTGTGTGCCATGGGGGGTACAGCCCCGCTGGCAGTCCTGTGTCACAGCGGGACCCGGCTGGGTGTCTGCCTGGGCGCTGCCAGTGCTGAGCCCCGTGGTGAGGGAGGGGGCCGGGCCGCCTTCTGCTCTGCTTGGCTCCATCCCAGCTTTTGGGACAAAGGCTGGAGCATTTCCATAGCCGCGTGCTGGTGCCTGGAAAGCTGTCAGCTGCCAGCACCTGCTCTGTGGGGCTGCCACGATGCGGGTTTGGGCTCCCGGCGGCCACTCTGGCTGCTGCTACTAAAGCTCATGATGAGCTCCCTGCCCTGCCAAAAAAAGGCAGGGAGTGCCCTAACCCTTCTCCTACCCTTCCCTTCTTCCAGCTGGCTGTTCTGGAGGACTACGCAGATCCCTTCGATGCGGCACAGGTGGCAGGTAGCCAGGCAGGGCTGGAGAAGGTGGCCGAGAATGATGGATATATGGAGCCATATGAAGCCCAGAAGATGATGGCTGGTAAGGTGGAAGGCTGCGTGCAAAGGCCCATCCTTGCACCTCTGTTTGGTGGTGCAAACCCCGTGAGTTTTGTGGCCACTGTGCTCAGTTCTTTGCAGGCTGTGACAGCACGGGGTCCCCCAGATAAGGCAATCCTGAGTAATCACTGTGATGGGGAACAGCTACTTTGCAGGCAAATATTCCCAGCTTTGTCTGTGTGCAGAGCCAGAGCACTCAAAGGCTGCCTGAACAATACAGGCACATCTCTCCCTGTGATGCTGCCCCCTGGGACCCCACTTGCCAGGCTGAGCCAGGAGAGACCTGACATTCTACGCATCTGGCTTAAAACTAAGATGGATATGGGAGCTATTTAATTCTGTTAGGACTGGGCCAGAGCGTGCCATGTGTGCTGCAGCAGCAGGGTCCCCAGTGAGCCTGTTTAGGGCTGGAAAGCCAGCGAGGTGGCTGAAAGCAGCACTCAGGGTCACCATGCTGCCTTGTGCGCTCCAGGCTCTGGCTCTGCTTTGCAGTTCTGTGGTTTTCCTGGAGCAAGTGGTTTCTGGAAAGCTCATGTGGCTTTTTAGATTAGACCATTATATTTCTTGGAAAAATCAGCAAGCGTTGGAGAGGCTGCCTGTGCTTTTGGGAGTGACTTTATTTTGCTTGAGGGAAGGGCATTTTATTAAACCAGCCATGCTGGGTGTCCAGGGGAGAAACCCAGCCCTGCTGCTTGCAGAAAATCAGGCTCTGGGATGCTCTGTCCCCACAGATCCCCCTTTGCAGGGCTGCTCAGGAGAGGGTTTGTACTGTGGGAATCTTAGTGCTTTGAACTGCTTGGGCCCTGACTGCCTAGCAGCTCCCCTACCCCATTTCACCCACTGAGCCCTGTCATCATTCAGGGACCATGGCTGGGCTGTGTTGGGCAGAAAGGTCATGGTATTTTCCCTCTTCTCCTGTTAGAGATCCGCCAGAAGGGCTTACGGGAGGCTCCTGCTCGGCCGCTGCACCTCTATGACACTCCCTATGAGCCTGTGCTGGACATGGACAGTGAGCGCCCGGCCTGCCCCAGGCCCAGGGAGTCCCGGCTGCCCGAGGACGACGAGCGGCCACCGGAGGAGTATGACCAGCCCTGGGAGTGGAAGAAGGAGCGGATCTCCAAAGCCTTTGCAGGTGAGTGATGGGAGCAGCCATAAAGCAAACAGTGCATTTTGTGAAGCTGGATTTTTGGGGTTCCTTCACCTTTTGGGCGTCAGTAGTGTTGGCCTCTGTGTTTCCGTGGCTCAGGGAGTGCTCGTGCTCTTGCAGAAGCTGTTTCTCCAAGAAGGGAGCCAGGCTGGGCAGAGTGATGGATAGGGCTGCCTTGGCAGCCTGTCCAGTGCCTGTCTCCCTTTGCCTCTTCCCTGCTCTGAGTGATCACAGCCTCTGGTGCAAATTGACCCCCCAACCTCAGATTGCAGTAGAGAGGCTCGGCCTTGGGCTCAAGCAGATCCCTCCTTCCTCAAGGCAGGAGGACTCCCAAGGAGCCTTTGGACAGGCTTTGTCCAGCCTCCCTGACCTATTTATCCGTGCTGTGGGATCGATTGTGTTTGTGTTTGGTAATGAGGAAATCCATGCTGTGCATTAGTGCTGGCTCCTCCACCAGTGCTGGCTAATTGCCACACTCTTATCTAGGATGCATTTTAATTGCAGCATTGTGGTCTGTGCTGCAGCTGGCACACAGGGTGCTCGGGCTGGCAGTGCTGTGTGGAGATGCTGGCAGAGACAGATGTGGGGGTTTGGGCTCAGGGAGTGGTTCACCTTTTGGGTTTGAGCACTGCAAGCTGGAGATGTGTGTGCTGGGCTTGATGGCACAGTGTCTACATGTGCCTGGGGTTGCTGTGCCAAGGATTTGGCTTGTTGGGCGCCATCATGGAACATTCTGTGCTTCTGGGCTGGATTTGTGCTGAGGTGTCCTGTGCTCCAGATCTGTGCAGATGAGCCACCCTGCTCAATGTCCTTGGGTGGAGGTGGTGTGCTCACAGGTCTGGCTCACATGTAGGTGCACATCGGTGCTGCCCAGGGTGCTTCAGGCCTTGCTCTGAGTCCCGAAGGAGTCAGATTGCCATGCTCTGGGACCTGCTGCCTGGTTTTTTTTATGAAGCCAGAGCAGATACTATTGTGTCTTGGAGGATGTTTCTCCCCTCCTGTGATGCCAGAATATCTCTGCTGACCCATTCCCTCTTTGGGGGCCCATGGGACCTCTGCTGATGGGCAGCTGGTACTGGCACAAGGCTGCAACCCACTGGTGCCTGTCAGGGGAATGTGGATCCTGTGGATGGCTGGGAAGCCCCCAGGGAAAGACAGGTGCCTGGGCAGGACAGATGGCAATGGGATCCTTGGCCAAGGTATGTGGGACAGGATGATCACAGGTTCCCCCACGCCCCGGAGACAGTTGGTAGGAAAAGCTGATGGAGGAGCAGGATCTCTCCATCAGGAATGTGCCCTACCTCAGGCCTGTCCCTGCTTGGTGCTGGCGATGAGGTGGCTAATCTGGTGTAGGGCTCCTGGGAATTTAGTCCTCGGGTCTTTCCCCGCCACAACCACTCTCCTTTTCCGTGGGCCTCTGGTGTTGCTGATGGGTTTTTTCTAAGCCCTTTCTTTCTCTCTTTCTCTTTCTCTCTCTTTCCCACACCTTCCCCCTCCCGCCCCCATCCAGTTGAAATCAAGGTCATTAAAGACCTGCCGTGGCCCCCGCCCGTGGGACAGCTGGACAGCGGTGAAAGCCCCCCGGACGGCGAGGCCGGTGCCCCTGTCCCTCTGCAGCACGGCCAGCACAGCTACGAAGACGCCAATGGTGGGTCTTGTGTGACAGTGGGGTATCCAGGGGGGCTGCGCCGGGGCTCGCTGTGACCCTGCTTTGCTGCCACGCCTTGTAGCTTGCCCAGGGCACTGTCAGACACCCACCCTCCTCCTCTGCCCCCCACCCCCCAACCCCTCCTGGCCCCTTCAGTTGTCCTTTGCTGGATGCCAGATGTTTGCCCCTGTCTCTCCTGCACCTTCTCTAGCTCCACAGTGCCTCTTTCTTTGCAGCCGGGGATTATTCGGTGGCAGAGTTATTACCATCTCTTTTGTTCTCTCCTGTTTGCCTCCAAATTCTCAATGTTTGATGGCTGCTTTTACGGTCTTCTTGACAACTGCTCTGAGCATTTAGCTGATGTCTTCTTGCGACTCATCGTGCCCAGGTCCCTTACAGGTGTGCTAGCAGCTAATTCATATCCCAGTGCTGAAGTGGGGGCTGTTTTTTCCCCCTCTTCATCATTTAGCACTGCTCTGTTTCCTCTGCTTTTTTATTACCTTGCTGCTCAGTGGCAGGTGGTCCCTCTGGATTCTCTGCTCTCACTTTTGCTATCCTGAGCAGCCAAATCTCCCAGGTACACTTTGTCATCTCAGGTTTGCCTTGTTGTGAAGCCTTTTTTGTGTGTGCCGAGCACAGAGCCTCTGAGTAAATCCCCCTTGGACACAGCTTGCAGTCTCACTTATGAAAGCCAAATATTGCTGCTTCTCTTTTAACCCTTTATTTATATTTTTAGGGACCTTGCTCTTACGGTACGGTGGATTAGGATTTTGCCAAAGCATTAAGTGGAGGGAATTTGTTGAAAGGCATGACTGGGTTGTTACCGGTGGGGAGCTGGGACATGAGACGTGCCTTTCCTCTGCAGAGGCATGCTGTGCCTGCCCGTGCGTCACTAACGCTGTCCTGGTGGGCACTGCGACGTGCCAGGTGCATGTGGCTGATTTCCTTATCTGCAGTTATCCAGATCTCTTCAGAGCTTTGTAGAATAAAGCCAGTGTGGCCTTTGCTGCCTCCCAGGTGGGTTTGAGCATGAGGCTGCAGGTGACAGCTGATTTTGCTGTCGATGGTAGGGACATACCAGAGCAAAGCAGCTGCTGTGCCAGGGCTGTGTTGGGTATTTCCCTTATCCATAGGGATGCTGCAGGCTGAGACCAATCCTGCACAAGAAAGGCCTTGGCAGGTGGGGGAACTTGCTGATTCTCTTGCAATGAATGCAGGTGTCAGGAAAAATTAATCTCTTAGCTATGCAGCCTCTTCTCTTCCCCTGTCATTTATTATCCCTGCAGTCACTCTGACGTGCATCCTTGCTCCTGATGAACCCATCAGTTTGTCATTTTTCCTGATTTTAGCAACACAGAGTCTCTTTTTTTGCCCCTGACTTGGCTTGCTTTGTTGTGTTAAGTTTATCTTGCTAGAGTTTTGTCTCATTTTCTTCTTCCCCTGTCTGGGGGTGACTTGAATGTCTTGAAGGATGTCTTCTTCCTCCTAAGGGCTTGTTTTTAATATCCTGTTTAATCATGCACATGCCTCTGCTCCCCTTTGACAGGTGCAATGCATTTCTTCTGAACCGGTAACATAATGACTTTGTGCCGCCAGCAAACACTTGGGCTGTTTGATTGTCTGACTTTTTAACGATCGCCCCAATTTTTTAAGGTGATGAGTTGAAATTGAGGCCTGGCTGTGATGTACAAGGGTGAACACAGCCAGTGAAAAGCCAGAGCACCGCAGAGGCAATGCTTGTCAAGCCTTAATGCTGGGCACCTCGTCCCTGAGCCGCTGCTTGGAGGGGGGGCTAAAGCCATGCTAAGCTGCAGAGGATTTTGGCTGGGTTTGCTTTTGGCTGCCTTCGCCTCCTGGAAATGCTCTGGGGGGTGGAGTCCTGCTCGCCTGTGTAGGACCCAGACAAGGTGTCCCTCAAATGGCCACCTTAGAGGATGCCCTGCTAGAGAGGAAAACATCCGTCTCTGGGTATTTTTTGCCTCTCCCCCAGCAGCCAGAAAGCATGGGGAGGAGGGAAGATGTCCAGCCTGGGACATTCCAGTTGTCCTGGGAGCTGTGACTCCTGGGCTCAGGCACCTCTGGGGTGACTGTGCCACCACAGCATCAGCCCCCAGCAGCCCCACGCCGTGGCAGCTCTGCCTGATCGATAAGTAATTTTGTGCGAGGGGCCTGGCAGTGCAGGGGAGCAATAATGAACTCTCAGGAGGAGGGAGAAACAATATTGTTATTGCTGAAATCATCCTGTGTGGAAATAACAGGGAGCAGGAGGCTGGGTCCCTGGGGCATGGCCCGGTCAGTCTCCCACATTTGCTGGCACCGGTGCATGGGGGCCATGGCTGCGCTGGTGCCAGGCAGGTGGCTGAGTCAGGGAGGTACCTGCACTCAAAATATCCCTTTCCCACCTCGAGGAATTGTTTTTTCACCCATTGGTTCCAAACTGACTGCTCCCTGTAGCTCCATCTATCCCCTCCTCTTTTTTTTTAATTTAATTTTTTTCCCCCTTGATCGAGGAGCCTCTCCTTGCTGCATCTCACTTAACTCTGTGCCACAGCTGCTGAATCTATGGTTGCATTAGCAAAGCCTCCTGAGCTTTTGAAACCTCCCTGGAAATGTTTTCTGTGGGCTCAGATACCAGTCCCCAGCCTGGTGTGGTGGGTACCAACCTGGGCACTGCAGTGAGTAGCAGCTCAAGAGCTGCCCTACCCTTGCTCAGAGCAGGGGGACAGGGCAGAGTGAGGGGACCCAGCATGATGTAACATGGCTCTGGCTCTGCCCACATTGGGAAGGCTGGGACCTGGCCTGTCGACCTGTGCCTGCCCCAGCTGTCACATGGGTCTGTCTTGCAGGTCCCTCGGAGGGGCTGGGGTATGGCCGCACCTCGCCCTGCAGGGAGGAGAAGGCCAGGGCTGCCCTCAGACACGGCTCCAGCAGCCTCAAGAGCACGAAGACACTGATGGCCGAGCCTGGCCCCTTTGTCGGGGAGAGGATTGACCCTGCCCTGCCCTTGGAGAGCCAATGGTGAGTCCTGCCTGCCCCAAGTGGCTGCTTGACCCCTCCATCTGCACCAGCATCCCTGAGGATCCATGAGGAGCTCTTGGGCAGACCTTCTTCTTCCTTTCTTCCCTGGCCCCGCATTTCTGCCTATTTGACCCTGCCCCTTGTCCCTCAACCCCGACGGTGCCACCCCCATCCCTCTCTATCTCCGGGGAGGTGTCAGGGTGCTGGCATTGCTGCTTTCCCAGGGCAGAGCCCTTCCTGGGGTGTCTGCTCTGGGCCTGGCACAGCTGATCCCTCTCCCCACTCCAGCTGGTACCACGGAGCCATCAGCCGGACGGATGCAGAGACACTGCTGAGGCTGTGCAAGGAGGCCAGTTACCTGGTGCGCAACAGTGAGACCAGCAAGAACGACTTCTCCCTCTCCTTGAAGTGAGTGAGCAGGGGCTGGGGGGTCGTGGGCCCACAGCAGACATGCCCTGTTGCCATGGGTGGGTGCCCCAAGTGAACTTGTGCCTATGCTGATTGTATAACTCTGAGATGACCACAAGTGGTCAGAAATGGCTGGGACATGAAGTCCACACTTTTCTGTGGGGTGGCACAGGTTTCTGTTTTGGTGTCTGGCAAAAGCATCTCTTGGGAAGGCTTGTTGTTCTGGAGGTCCACTGCTCTTCCTTGGCAGTGCTAGGAATCCTTCAGATGGATCAAATGATGTGCCTCAGTGCTCATGTGAATGTGTCTGGTTACAGCTTCCAGCTCTGCCTTCTTGTTCCTCCCTTTTTTGTAGCTTAGTTGAATGGGAAAAGAAAGTTTGTGTGATCCTGTTGTTGATGGAAATGTGAGTACCCATCCCTGCCTCCTCAGCCCATGGATTCATTGAAGCAATTGCTCAGCTGTGTTATAGAGACTTTGCTCTGCTCTGGTTTGCCAGCAGGGAAAACTCATCCCACAGCACAGTTTTGTTTCTGCTGGGGTTTTTTGGGGATTTTCACATTCTCCCCAAGTTTTCCAGATTCTTTGAATGCCAAAATTGCATGAAGCATCACTGTATGTGTCCTGCCTAGGAGGAACTGCCCTCAGCTCCTCATCCAGCTCTTCCCTGGCTCTTGAGGCAGCATGAATCCATGAAATCAAAGCTGTTACTGTGTGAAGATGATGATGGATGAGCAAATACCTTCTTGCCCTTCTGCTGGACAGCTATATTAGCTCTGTTCCTGCCACAAGGGAAACAAGTATTTATGGAACACTTTAGCCATGTCTGCCCAACAACAAGCCCTGCATCCCTATGCTTTTCTCAATATACTCTGAGTTTGTCCAGTGATCTCTGTACCTGCATTGCTCCCCAGGGGTTTCAACCTCCCTGTTTATTTCCCAGTGACACTGTGAATTAGGTTGCTCCGTGTCTCTCCATATTTTTTGTCCACTCTTTTTACTGCCTTTTATACCAAACCAGGGCAGGAATTTCACTGAAACTATTTTGTCTTTCTTCTGCACTTGGAGCTTTCAGATCAGTCAACAAACCTTTCCAGAAAAGTTCCCTCCTTTCCCTTCTTCTAGTCAGAATTTTTACTGATGCTTTAATTTTCTCAGTGTTTTTTCCTTGACCTGGATCATGAGCCATTTTGGAGCAACAGCTTCTTCTGGTTGGTGAGCTGTGTTTGAGGCTGTGAGGGGTCTGACCACTGCCTTGTGAGTGGCATTAACCAGTGTGTGTGGTGGAGAGCCTGGGAGGTGGCATTCCATCACCAAAGGTGGCTTTCCATCACCTCTCCACGAGCCAGTCACCCCTGTCTTGTTGGTTTTTCCCTTACTTCTTAACATCCATCCTTAGCCTTGTGGCAAAATTCTCCCCTCAGAGGGCATGTGTGGCTAGGATGTGGCTGTGCAGCAGCGTGCCACCTCCCCAGAGGACACTGCAACCCATCCAGGAGCTGCTTGGGCATTGCCTGTCCTTGCTTACAGCCTCAATAGCAAGATTTTTACTCCACTGTCTTTCTCTGTAGAGCCTGTTCAAGGAAAATCCCCCGGGATGCTTTTTATATAGCTGTAAGCTGGCTGTCTGCAGCTCTATTATTTTTTTTTTAAACTCTTCTTTTTTTTATTCTTGAGGAAGGAGGCACAGCTGAGGAGATGGCCTGAAAAATGCTCCAATGCTGACCTGAAGCTCTTTTTTGCTGATTTAAAGGAAAATAGGCACAAGAGAGAGCAGCAGGAGCAGGTCAGACAGCCAGAAGGATTTAACCCAGCTGTGACAGTCCTTGCTGGTGCAGGCTATGCAGCCCCATGCTGCCTGTCATGGGCAGGGTTATGGCATTGCCTCAGATGCTTGGAGGATGAATTCCTCCTGGCTTGTGCCTCCATGAGAGTGGCTGAGACAATGTTGCAGAGGTTGGGTCCTTCCTCGTGTCTCTGAGGTGCTCTTCAGGAGCAGCACTTGCCCCTTGTTCTGGCTGCTGGGGTTTGCAGCGTGTTCCCTCAGGCTTCTCTCCAAGGGTGCCATTTCCACATCCCCGAGCTTGTGACAAAGGCCTGTGGAGTAATTTGGGCAAAACACAAACCAGCATCCTAGTCTTGTGTAGCAGTGCTCCGTCTGGGACGCAGGATGCGGCCAAGCTATCGCTTTTCCTCAGCCCTTGATGGTGGGCTGTGGCTGTCCCCTCTGCACTCCCCTGGGACAGCTGGCTCCTTGCTTC
This sequence comes from Campylorhamphus procurvoides, assembly GCA_013396655.1. Taxonomy (NCBI): domain Eukaryota; kingdom Metazoa; phylum Chordata; class Aves; order Passeriformes; family Dendrocolaptidae; genus Campylorhamphus; species Campylorhamphus procurvoides. Next base: position 52,109 of record WBMV01005420.1, on the reverse strand, counting down.
TGTCTCTAAATGGATTGCAAACCCATCCTGCTAATGCAGCCGGGCTGTCCATTACGGCCCGTCTCCAGCCGGGGGGATGGGGCCAGGCTGCGCAGCACTGGAAGCGGCTCAGCATCTCTGATGAGGCCCTGTCTGCTTTTAAGTCATCAATATTTTGCCATAATGTGCATTCCAGATGCTGCAGACAGGCTGTGGCTCTCCTCGGAGACGCAAATTAATAGCAACAGGGCCATTAGCCCGTCACTTGGAATCAGTGTTCGTGGCAGGATCTGCCTGCACAGCCTGGCGTGGCTCGGTGCCCGTGCTGTGCCGGGAAATGGCCTTGCTACGCTGAGCGGGTTTTATGGAGCCTGCAGCGGTGGCGTGGGGAGGGGGAGGAAGGAGAAAATCCTGGTTTGCCACGGTGAGATGGGAGATCTGTGAGCTGAAGGGCTCCTGTGTGAGTCAGGGTGGTTGCAAAAGGGGCTTTGCACATGTAAAGGGTGAAAACTGTTCCCCCTATGTCAATCTACAGTGAAAGCCCCTGTTGCTCCCTCCCCACATGCACCTACCCTGGCCTTGGCACCGTCCTTGTCCCTGGATGGACCCCACACACCCCACTGCATGAGGACAGGAGTCAGCAGTGTCCCCCTCAGCTGCAGGGGCAGATTGCCTGTCCTGGAGTGCAGGTCAGGAGCTGAGGGGAAGCCGGGGCCAGCTGTACCCTCTAACCCTGCCCTAATCTTTCCTTGCAGGAGCAGCCAGGGTTTCATGCACATGAAACTGTCCCGGACCCAGGAGAACAAGTACGTGCTGGGTCAGCACAGCCCGCCCTTCGACAGCGTGCCGGAGATCATCCATCACTACGCCAGCCGCAAGCTGCCCATCAAGGGGGCCGAGCACATGTCCTTGCTTTACCCGGTGGCTATCCGTACCCTATAGTACTCACCCCCACGAGCCAGGCTCGAGGCCGGGTGTACCCGAAACCAGCCCATCCGCAGGGCTGAGCGCCGCTGTGCCGAGGATGGGCTCCGGACCGTCGGCCCACGAGCAGCTCGCTGGGCATGGCTGGCACCGTTGGGGATTGCTGCAGCCGGACCCTTTGTCCTGCTCTCTTGGGGGGCTCCCATGCCCTGGTTTGCCTGCTGGCATGGCATGGAGGGACCCCCTGTGTGAGGAGCTGAGCGGGGCTTGCTGGCTGCCCGATACCATCACCTGCCTCCAGGCAGAGCTCGGGACGCAAGGACTGGAGCTGGGGCCTTGGAGAGGCCGGGGAGGGGGGCAGTGTGTGCGAATACGGGGATAAATCATCCAGTAGTAGGCCTGAGGTGCCTCTCTGAGGGTGCCTGGCACTGCCCACAAGAGACAGAACGGCTGTGCCTGCGGGCGAGGAGGCTGGCAGGGGTGAGTGGGGCCTGCCCAGGGCTGGTGAGTGCAGGGGGCCGGGCAGGCTGGCCCTCACCTGCACAGGTGCTCGGTACTCACTGCCATCCTTTGCCAAATGTAAATAGTGACCGGCCTGGGCTGCATGAGCAGCACCACTGCCTAATAAAGCGGTGCATGGTCACCTCCTGCTCCACGGGGACTGTGTGCCTGTGTCCCAGCGCAAGTGGGGCAGCAGTGTGGCAAAAGGGCAGGGAAGGGCATTTTGTTACACAAAAGCTCTAAGTGATTTGATTTTTTCTGTGCTCTTGCATGCATTGAGGCCTGTATGCCTGAGCCATCCGGCCAGCTCACTCAGAAGAGACACGGGACAAAGGACACCAGTGGTCATGTCCTTGTGTTGTCTTAAGAGACTCTGTGGGCAGTGATGAGCTGATTTTGGACGTGCCTGTTACTCCCTATAGAAGGGGTGCTCTTCAGGATCTTTAGCCTCCTTGTTTTCCTTCACCTGAAACAAAGTCTGAGGCAAAATCCCTGAATTTCACAGATCTCCTATTCTCTTCCTCTGAGTATTTACTAACTCCAGTCCTGTTCTTTGTCTACCTGACACCTTGTCTCGGGGCCAGCTTGCTCCTCTTTTTTTTGGCTGAAGCTCTGTCTGGTGTTCCGTACTGTTTCATGCATACCTTCTCACAGTTACGAGCTGCTGTGGGGACTGTCGGGCATGACCAGTGTGGTCTGTGACTGCACCCCGTGGTTGGGAGCCTGCAGAACTGTGGTGGCTTGTTCCAGGATGCCTCAGCCTCTGCCGCTCCTTAAAAGGCAGTGGCTGGTCGGGCGCCCGGTGTCTCCTTACAGCCCACTTGGCTGCTGGCAGCTCTGGCTGCCTCTCTCCATCCCAGAGAGGCATTTTGTCCAGCGGGGACAGAGGTGACTCCAGCAGGAGGGCTTTTCTTCCAGAGCATGCAGGAAGGGCTGGAGATGCAGAAATCTGCAGACATGCTCTTGGATGCCGTTGCTGTATGCTTAAAAGGTTTGGAGTGCCCTTTAGCAGCCCTGGTGTGCCCGGATGGCTCCAGCAAAAAGCTCTGCCTTCTCTGTGGCTGGAAAAGCAGAGGCTTCTCGTGTCTGTGCAGCTGGGCAGTGGAGGCACAGGACAGCCTCCCCATGTAGTGTGGGGCTTTTTCCTCAAGGAGCTGTGGCAGGGAGCAAACTGCCTGGCAGCCAGTGCTGACTGTCAGCGAGCTCGCAGCCTTACAGTAAAATGCTGCCCCAGCAGCCTCGCTCTGTCCCAGGAGCACAGGGCGAAGCACAGGGATGAGAGGAGTGAGACCTATGTGCATTGCACCAGCTCCCCAGAACCAGTCATGGACCCCAGGACTGCTCTGCAGCTGAGCTGTGTGTCCCAAATGCTTCAGCAAAGCAGCACTGGATCCTCGCTACGGGAATTGCATCCCTCCTCGGCCATTTCTTCTTCAGGCTAAAGAAGCAAAACTCCTCAAGCATTTTCTTGTACAATGAGTTCTCTGGCCCCAGCCATCCTCACTAGGACTCTCTCCATGTACTTGGGGTCCAAAACTGGACACAGTACCCAGGTGTGGCCTCACCAATGCCAAATAAAGGGAAATAACCCCTTCCTTTGTCCTGGCCACTGAAAATGTATGACTCAGGTCTGACTGGTGCATTGTGTCCTTGGGGATGGGAGCTGAACAGCAGCTTCCCAGAAAATTTGAATTGAATCTCTCCTGCAAGGGTATTTTAGTGCTGCCTTTACGATCCTGTGACTGAAACGAGCATTGTTTGGGAGTGGCGTGGGTGAGGCAGCCATCCAACAGGGTTAGAGAGGTGACAGAGATCCCCATTCATGAGAATGCTAATCCCCAGGACGGACAAGGGCCTGAGCAACCTCATGTGGCTTTGAGGTTAACCCTGTTGGGAGCATAAAGGTTGACCAGAGGCCTTTGTTTGTAGCAATTCGAAATCCACTTGTCCCGGCAATCCCCCATGCCCTCCCAACTGCCTCTGTTCTGTGTCCCTCCTCCCAGCAAGTGAAACAGCTCTGTCATTCATTGCCTGATCTCAAGTCCCTCACTAAGCCCTCCGTAATTGGCGAGTTGGTTTAACATATTGCAGGCCCTGATAAAGGCTGAAGGAAGTTTGTTTTCTAATGGGATTAGCACTGCTGGGAACACGTGGTGTCAGGGCTGAGCTGGCAGGACCCCAACCTTGCTCTGCCTCATGTGGGCTAGCTTGGGACTGTGCTTACACCTGCACAGGGCTTCACTGACCAACATGATGCTGGAAAATCTGTCTCCTGTGAAGACAGGTTGAAAGAGTTGAGGCTGTTCAGCCTGGAGAGAAGACTCTGGGGAGACCTGGGAGCCTAAGGGGGCTCCAAGAGAGCTGGAGAGGGACTTGGGACAAGGGCCTGGAGGGACAGGACAAGGGGGAATAGCTTCCCATTTTCAGAGGGCAGGGATAGATGGGATACTGGGAAGGCTGTGAAGGTGGGCAGGCCCTGGCACAGCATGCCCAGAGAAGCTGTGGCTGCCCCATCCCTGGAAGTGTCCAAGGCCAGGTTGGATGGGGGTTGGAGCAACCTGGTGTAGTGGAAGGTGTCCCTGCTTATGACAGCGGGTTGAACAAGATGATCTTTAAGGTCCTTCATCCATGTCGCATTCCTGCCCCTCTGGCCTGGAGAAGTTCCCTGAAGCCCAAGCCTAGTGATTAATTTGAAACCCCAGCCCTACCAGGGATACTTAAGTTACTTGAGTATCCCCGAGAACACAGTGCCCTTTGTTCTGCCTCCAACCACAGCAATCTGCAGCAGAATCAAATAACCCAACAGCGCAGCTGCTGGAGTTTAGAGCAAAGAAGAGAAATTTGTTCCTGATCACTGCTGGCTGCCAGTAGAATGTGCAGGGAAGCACATACATAGCACACACGGTGCACATGCCACACACATGGCCCAGCTGAACGTGTCCTTTCAAGTCTCCTAAAGACCAACAAGTTTGACCCAAGGGGCAAGTTTCAGCTCCTGGCTTGGGAGACCACCCTTGCTCAGTCCCTTTAATATCATTCCCAGCATTCTGTCAAACCACTCACTTGCTTCTGGTGTCCTGTATGAAAATCGTCTCAAGACATCTGTGCTTGGATGCCTCCACCTAATTTTCAGTCTGCACTGATGATTAGTTCTCTCCTTTTCCTTGCACAGTTTTGGAGGTGTCTGCAAACCAGCATGCTCAGGCACACAGGACAAGGGGTAATGGTTTTAAGCTGAAAGAACATTGATTTAGATTAGATATAACACACATTTTACAATGGGGGTGGTGGAACCCTCACAGGTTGCTCAGAGAGGTAGTGGAGGCCCCATTTGTGGAAACATTCAAGACCAGGTTGGACGGAACTTGGAGCATTTCCATTTTCAGGTTGTGGGAGGCACATTTGCTGCATTTGTTTGTGATTTTAGCCATATCCAGGTTATCCTAAACCTGGCCCTTCCTTCACAGGGAGGTAGGTGACCTTGCTCCTTTCCTCTGTGATTTCATGTAGCCCCTCCTGGTTGACCCTCATCTCATGCATTCACAGTGTGTCCTCAGCTGGTGGTTGTGCCTCAGGCATTCTCTGCCCTTTACATCCTGCTCAGCTCGATGACCTGCACAGTCTAAACCTTTCTCTTGCTTTTCACCATAAATGTGTGCATGCTGAATTTTCCCCATTAAATGGCAAGCCCTAACCTGTGCCTGTGTGGGATTGGGGGGCTCACTGCTCATGTCCTCTCTCCCTGTTTCTGATGCCTTCTGCACACCCACAGTGTGCTGTGATTTACTGCCCGTGTGTCGCAGCCTCTGTGCAGGCCCAGCGGGCCCTGATTTAATGCCCACACTTAGGGTTTCCTCTGCACAGACACAGCATGTCAGGCTTTAGTGTGCTTGTTCTGACTGCACAGCGTGTCCTGATTCATAGGGAAGGCTCCTTCGTCTCTTTGCCTCCATGCAGAGCAACATCTGAGCAACCCCCACTCTAGCTGGTAATTCATGGTAAAGATTGCTGGCTTTGTGCTGCACCTGGTTCCCTTTTCCTTCTGCACATGCAGCCTGTTGAGCCTCCCCTGCTCCTGTCTGCTCAGAACCTCTCTAACTGAGTCCTGCAAGGGCTGAGGTGCAGTCTGGCATCACCATCCTGGGCTGACATGGCTCATCCTGATCTGGAGGTTTGGAGACTGCAGCACCCACAAAATGAAGGCTCTTGCCCTTGCACTCATCTTCCAGCCTGTTCCAAAGGAAGCAGTACATTATACACCAGGGCAAGCAAGAGAGCAAGCACAGGGATGAAGAGAGCAAGCACAGGGATGTTTCTCAGTCCTCTCTGCATCACAGACCCTGCACTGCCCTACTCAGCTGAAGGTCCCTCTGAAAGCCCAGCATTCAGGACAACCTCAGGCTCTGTGGCTCCGGAAGAGTCAGCCCTGCAAAAGCCGGGTAATTCGTGGTGGCAGCCCCTTCTGGAAACGCTACCATCACTGTCCCTGCTGGGCTGGTCCCGTGCAGGGCCAGGAGCAGCAAGACCCTTCTTCAAAATCATCCACCTCATTCCCATCTCGGCAGCTGCAGCAAACCTGTCTGTCAGCGGGACACAAAGCCGGGTCACCTGTGGCAGGGGATGATTTTGTCACACTCGCAGGTTGCTCAGGGGGTGGAGTGGGAGCATCTCTGCCCGGTGTAGGGATGGGCCGGGGTCTCTGACCCCCCTGCTCTGCTCTCCATCCGGCAGCGCAGCGTTCTGAGTGTGCTGAAAAGGGGGGAGCGGGGACAGCCCATCCCTCCCTCCCTCCCCGATGGCAACAGCTCATTTCCATTTAGATAGAGGAATTTCAATCTCAGTTTGCCGGCTCCTCGTCTCGCTGCGACTCAAGACCCAAATTTCCAATTTTCCTCCCCGCGCAACGCCAGATGCTCCCCGGGGGCTGCGGTTTGGGGACAGTCGGGTGCGTGAAGTGGGAGGTGCCCCGCTCGTGGCTCCGCTGGTCCCCGCAGCTCCCCCGCACCCCAAACCCGCGGCACTGGACCCTGCCCTGCCCCGGAGCACGGGCACAGGGGGGACCGCGGCGGGGGCGGACACCGGCGGGGACAGACACACACCGGTGGGGACAGACAGATAGACTGACAGACAGACACTGGCGGGGACAGACACACACCGGTGGGGACAGACAGATAGACTGACAGACAGACACCGGCGGGGACAGACAGACACCAGTGGGGACAGACAGATAGACTGACAGACACACACCGGCGGGGACAGACAGACACCGGTGGGGACAGAAGACAGAACCCGGCGGGGTCAGACAGACACTGGCGGAGACAGACGGACAGACAGACACCGGCGGGGACAGACAGACAGACGCCGGTGGGGACCGACAGACACCAACGGGGACAGACAGATTGACAGACAGACAGACTGACAGACACCGGTGGGGACAGACAGACTGACAGACAGAAAGGCAGGCAGAGTGACAGACAGACAGACTGACAGACAGAAAGGACGGCAGGAAGGCAGACAGACGGACAGA